>JAWDHC010000006.1:0-233966 GCA_036172615.1 Curvularia verruculosa | reverse complement strand
GTTGGTGGGGTGACCGACTCGCTTGCCTGACCGACTCGCTTATCCAACACGTTACCCAACAACGTGATTCTGCGAGCACCAGGAAATCACGTCGGGAACAGGAACAGCCGTCTGACGTATTGTGGGGTGCGTCTCAGCTAACTACAAGTCGTTTAGTCTACGCTACGATATCTAGATGCCTAGTGGATGGACACAAAGCGGGTACCACCCAAATACACACCGTCACTGTTGACAGCATGATTTGTGCGGCGCATGTGCCCGCTGTTGAATCCTCCGCCACATTTGCGTCAACTGCAAATAATAAAACCACATCCTCCCCAATGGCCAATATGGGGATTCATCTGCATCTGTGTGCATTATCAAGGACACCAACACTACAATCACAATGTATATTCTTCAAACAACAACCGCCGTCCTAGTAGCTTTTCTTGCAATTGTTGCCTATAATGAAGTTCGGAGTCGCCTAAGCAGAAACTGGCCCAAGAGGAAAGACCTGGAAACGCCACACAGTCCTACCAGTCCGCAGCTGAGGACATCAAGTTACCGATTCCGAATAGCAGTTGGGATTCGTTTCCGGGTCCTAGTGAAGCCAATTCTCCCAACGAAGAGCTGGAAAGACTAAAGCAACTTTACTACAAGTTACACAACCTAGAATATCATCCTGAAATCATCTCCGAGTGCCGCGAACTGCTCCTGGAGTTTTTCTCATCAACCATTACGGATGCAGTAAAGGAACCGGACAATACTATTCTTTCGGTCGAACGGTTTTCGTTGAACAGTCTGAAAGACTTCCTCACAGCCAAAGATGCCGATGTCACCAGCAGATGGGAAGAGTATCTCGCTCGCCGACGAGCTGGAGGACCACGCGAGATGTTTGGAGATAGGGAAGAAGCCCAATGGTGGCTTAAACAAGCTGCTCCAGTCAAGTATGTGGATGGTGCATGGCTCGGACACATCAACAAGATCAGCACACCTTTCAAGTATCGCCAGATTACCAAGAATGCCTGGCAAGTCATGTCAGAAGAGCTAGGCGATGGGGATATTGCAAAGAACCACGTGCATGTGTATCGGAACTGATGGAGGACATCGGTGCTGGACTCCCTGAAGCCGACTCGGAGGATTTCATACATCCTCGCCATGGCTTGAATGAAGTGCGTTGCTGGAAAGCTGCGATGGCTCAACTGACGATTTCTCTTTTCCCCCACGACTTTTTGCCGGAGGCCCTGGGATTCAACATGGCATACGAGAGCCTACCTCTCCATCTACTCAAGACAGTCAAGGAACTCCGTGAACTGCGCCTGAACCCCTACTATTTCGAGCTGCACATTTCTATCGACAACGCAGCCAGTGGTCATGCCGCCATGGCCACAGCTGCAGTGGCAGATTATCTAAGATTGGTTGCACATGATCAAGGCGAGGAAGCAGCGCATGTCGCCTGGAAACGCGTGCAGGCTGGGTACATTCTGGCCGAGGGTTTGCCTACAACGCCTGAAAGCCCATCCTTGAAATTTAATGCCAACGGGCCGTTCCCTCGCACTGACACAGAGGCGCAACTCGTGTCTATATTTTCAGCAAAGAGCTCTGTGGCCTACAAAATTCATTGCAATAGCCGTTTGAGAATCGGCAGGCGCTCTCTCGTGGATTGGCTAGAACCAGTAGCTTTCAGCGACCCAGCATGGCAAAGAGATTTCCTTCACGACCTCAGTAATTGCAAACCCTGGGTAATTAAAGGCCACAGCAACAAAAGCAGACTGGTCCGAGAGTTGTCTTGGGAAGGTAAGATGTTCGGTAGCTTTACCGAGAAAGAAGTAGCCATTGTCGAAGCCTGGATCGATGAACTTGGCTCGAACGCCTTAGCGTCGGATAAGAGTGCCAATGTATACTGGGAATTTACCGGACAAATCTCCGAACATAATGTCGATTTGCGGGTCGAGCGCTTGGACGTTTTCACCCACTATCCCGTTTTCCTCTCTCCTGAGCATCTCGTGGCTCCTGCAGTAGGGCGCCTACCGAACGACCCAATGATCGACTGCACGCAGAATCCTGACATGAGCAAATTGAATCTAGCCAAGTTTCTCTCCCTATGGTTTGCTTCTCCGGCCCTTCTAGAAGCACTGCCAGCCGTTCCTGTGCGCGCTGCGAACACCTTCGGTTCTGCCATTGTCCGCGTTCTTCGGGCTCAGTCCGGTTTCAGTGTTGAGGGATCGGGCGTAGCTGGCATGGACGAGGTCCACCGAACTGATGATGGCCAGGCCGTTGGCCTGGTCGAACTAGGTCTGGAAATATGCCGCAACGCAGGTATGGCACAGCCGTCTAATTTGCGAGAGGCAGTGTTGTTGGGCGATGCTGAGTCAGTCGCTTTCTCCAAGTTCATTCTCTCGATGAGTATGAGGTGGCTAGCGCATCGAGACTTGCTTGTTGGTATGGCCTGGGCCTTCATGGAAATGCATCAAGGCTTGGCACAAAGTGGAAATGAAATCATGTTGTTGGCCCCTCAGAGCCGGGCTACGCTGGGAGACATTGCAGTTAGGGAAAGAACAGGGTTGGAAGTGTGCAGAGATGAAATATATCAGTCTCAGCAGCGTAGGGTGGAGTTCCTTCAGGGTGTTGCACTAAGTCGGAGGGCCATTGAAGCATGTTTTATACAATAGTCGTAGTTTCACTTTCAAAAATGCATGGAACTGGTCTTTAGATGAAAGAGAGGTATCGATTGATAGCTCAAAAATATATATGTACGAATTCCACTTCAAAAGTTTTCTATATACAAATCTCCAACACAAAAATTCATTTACAATGAAGAGAAGACCTGGCAAGAGGAGGTGCAATGAGCACTCTACTTCTTGAGGGTAAGGACACCGGGCCTGTAGGGAAGGCGGTTGTAGTCGCCACCGGCGTTGGGGTTGCGGCCCTGGTACAACAGCTGCAGGTTGCAAGGGTCGACGGTCATGGTCTCGTCGTTAGTGACCTTGATAAGGTCACCGTGAGAGATATCGTTGGTCCAGGTAGCACCGCTGTTAGCCTTGCCGGCGAAGGGGTTGGACTGGGAGGCGGCGTTGGGAGTCCACTGGCCGTCGAGGCTGGAAGCAGTGAAAGAGCGGAAGTAACGGCCGTTTCCGCTCTGGGCCTCGACGATCATGAGGTAACCGCCGCCCTTGACAGTGTAGACCTGGACGGCCTCGAAGAGGTTCTGGGCAGTGTCGCTCATGATGACAGTGGAGGCAGTGCCGAAGTTGCCAGGGAAGTTGCCCTTGGGCATGCTGGAGCGGTAGATCTTACCGTTGTCACCAGCGAAGAAGAGGTACATGTTCTTGCTGTCACCAATGACAGTCTGGTCAATGGCACCGGTGCTGCTGCCAGTGATCTTGCCACTGAAGAGAGGCTGAGCAGGACCCCAGCTGTTGGCGTTGGTGGGGTCGCTGGAGGTCCTGTAGGAGAAGGTGGTGGGTCCCCACTGGTAGGCCAGAATCCAGATGTTCTTGGGAGCGAAGCGGAAGAGGGTAGGAGCAACAGCACTGAAGCTCATGCCGTTCTGCGAGGCAGATGCCATCTGGTTGAAGGAGCTGAAGGCACCAAAGTTCATGGATCCATACTTGTCACCATTGTCGTGGTTGGTAGCGTAGACAATGTGTTTTCCGTTAAGGCTGGAGATGGTGAAGTCCTTGAGCGAAGCCCAGCCAGACTTGGGCTGAGCAAGAATACCGGAGTCGGTCCACTTGTAGCTGGTAGGAAGCTTGCAGTTCTGGGCCGACGCAGTCGAGGCCAGGAGGGCAAGGGCAGCAGCGGAGAGGCTGACGTCGGTGGGAATGAAACGCATGTTTGCTGGAGTGGAACTCGAAGAGAAGGTGAGTTGGTGAAAGAGTGGACTGGGTGTGAAGTTGGATGGCTTTTACTGCA
This sequence comes from Curvularia verruculosa, assembly GCA_036172615.1. Taxonomy (NCBI): domain Eukaryota; kingdom Fungi; phylum Ascomycota; class Dothideomycetes; order Pleosporales; family Pleosporaceae; genus Curvularia; species Curvularia verruculosa. The sequence continues at coordinate 230,072 of JAWDHC010000006.1, read as the reverse complement.
TGGGCATTTACAGGATACTTATACTGGAGCAATGCTTTCGGGCCTACCAATCAGACGACACCAATGTATCATGTCCAGCACACATATCGCCGAGGGCAGGGCGACTCAGATTGCCCTCGGAATGGCAGAGTGGAAATTGATCACCCACATAATGCGTCTGTTCTCAGTAGGGCATATTGTTCCGTTGTTGTGGATATATTAAATTACATGACGTTTCAAGGGAAGTCGAGCGACTGCACGGACTAGAATTCTCCGTAATGCGGGGAACGCCCGGCAAAGGACTCATTGCCGCATGTCAATGGAGGCTGGGCCTTGCTCTAGTTGCTTAGCCCACTATGTATATGCTTAAATCCTACTGCAGGCGTCGTCTGCATCTGTTCGTCTAAAGTGTGCGCTTAGCATGTTATGTTTCACCCTCAACCACTGTGTGCAGCTCGACCCCCAGCGGCATGCAAACAACCTGTTTCGAAACTTGTTATCGCACAACGAGGCTGGCCAACTGTGCCTGTTTCTGGACGCGAATCTCGGCGATATTCCTCAAAAAAAGTCCCACCGGGTGTTTACCAGACTCCACGCATGTTCCTATCACGGCTTAGCGCCGACCAGAACGAAACGTCAAAACGCCTTGAAACACCCGGTGGCCGGAATCTAGAAGCATGGGTGCGAGTGGCGCAAAAGTGCCACCAGTGGAAAAGCAATATCTGGAGCGCCCACAAGTCAAGACATGACCTTAGCGGGTTTGATGTTTGGCATTGCTTATTTCATGGCGCATTGACAGCCAGGAACGAGAGATTGACACTACGTCAACGCTGCACCATGCTATGTCCAGACAGATTGGTGTTCGCGATATGTTCCTCGTGCTACAAGGAGACGCAGTATAGCTCGCCGGCCCGAACACGAGCCGCCCCATAGTCGTGTATAGTGGATTGTTAGAACTATATCTGACACAACACTGCCGGAACTTTGGCCAACAAGAAGGCTGACCATTACTGACCGACTTCTGCTTAGACGTCTGTGTGGTACATACTACATTGAGCAAAGGTGGAAAGGGAAAGCTTCTAGATCAACTCGCGGAAATTCTTCGCCCGCATAGATTAACACAGCAACGGCGGCAAGGGCACTCGAATCATGGGCTACACCTTCGCCAAGCCGGATTCGAACCGCCAATGTTATGTGACCCACCCCGTTGATTCTGTGCACAGGGAACGAGCTGTTCGGAAGATCCTCACACTGCCATCTGCCCATTGATTTCATCTATTTAGGATCAATTCTCGCCGCCCAGAAACCCAATCCCATAGGATTCTCCAGAATAATCAGTGTTTAATGAAGAAATCACTAAACAAGAACCATTTGCGTCCGTCGGCCTTTGAATGTTCACTTATGGGCCGACGGAACTCTTAACGCTCCTGAACCGCCCGAAGGATGTAAATCTTCCGAGAACTCCTACGGTCATCCTGCAAGGAACCTGGGCGTTTTCGAATCCATCTAGCTCCACAGCAACCTCTGGACATTGTAAGCTAGGTTCTGGGCGCCGAGAATATGAGCGGGACCCTAGAAGCTCCTTAGATATGGAGAAGAATATCATGAAAATCAGTATCGTGCCCATGGGGCAACATCGTGACACGCATGCAGTCGTGAGCGGCTAATTCCGTCTAGCTTAATGCCTTTGAAGTCAAGCACACGCTCTTTCTGCGTATCATGACAGTGAAGACATATTCTCTAAGGATTCTGTTTGCCGATTCAGACGCCAAAGCGATCTTCATGATCAGCTTATAGTGGTGCGGATAGAGTTTTACATTTGTTCAATTTCTTTACTATAAGGGCGCTGGTCGTCCAAATGAACGTAATCAAGAATTTCTTCGAATGGGCATTCGTTGACTAATTCGAGGTCTATCTGCTTTGCGGGATCTTCCGACTCGACTCGTCCACTTGTTGAATCCTCCTCCTATTTGAAAATATTTTCTTACATGATGGAGTTCGGCATGCATTTAGCGCGCCTGAACAATGAGTAGTTAGTCTCTCTATTAATAGGGTGCTAGGTCGCACCAGACCATGTCGCACAGGCCTTGTCTCTTGTTAAACTGATGAAACTAGACATCGAAACAGCGAGCTATCCCCAAGACATTTTATTCACACAACAATCTAATTAGTTATAGTAACTCCGGAGAATCATGGATGTATGTTGAGCGAACACGTCAAGGAATGAAGTCAATTTGTTTCTCTAGCTGTGCGTGAAGTGGTAGTATTGTAGATTTAGGTCGCTGTTAGGAGCCATCATGTTATGGGTTTACCCTGGTTGTTCAAGAACCCTGTTCAAAGATAAACCAAATTCATGTGCGAAGAACTACAAATCTCCGATCACATGGCATTGTCTCGTATTCTCACGCCTGGCGATTCGCGGTACACGGGAACTATTGTCAGATGATGAGCATCGTTAATCCCCAGCTACCGTTGTATGTGCGCTTACTCAGATGTTTCAGCTTTTCGGGACCATTAGCTTACATTTAAACTTTCATAATGCAGAGACTTGCTAACTTTAAACTGTACCGAGCCGCTGCGCACACAATTGGCAGCCTACAATCTAGCACAATCCAAAACAGTTTCTCAGGTACTTGTTAATTGATGAGCCTTCCACTGTGTTCTTATGGTTGGTAGGGCATGACAATCGTAATGTTAGAATTTGGTTTACTGTAGCGATGCAAATGCCAGGATTGAGATTTAAATATTTCCTGTGGAGATAGTGTGCCGTTTTTTAATTGCAGTTGTATTGTGTGTCCACAGGTGGACTGATTTTATGGAATAAGTTGGGTATGCGAACACGAAGCTGCTTAATACTAATCCTACGGCTCAATTGTTGCTTACTTCTACGACCAATGCCGAGCAGAGAACCGAGAAATATCTACGAGATACCCAGTAGCCAGCGATTCTCAAGGTCTGCGTTGGGATCGAATGTTGTGTCTATTTTGAGTAACATCCTGGACCTTCTTCTTGATACACCGAAAGCCTGAAAATTAGCTATCCTAGGAGTGGAGTTTATTTTGAGACTATATTCGGTCAGACCACGTAATGATTGCAGACATTTTTTTCTCCCTAATTTGCCACCTACCTAAGGCGAACATGACACTGGACATGATATTGACTTTGATAAAAGATGACAGCAGATGTGTGTGTGCCTGCTTGCATGGCGTTCGCTTTTCTAAATCGTAGCGATGGCGGACGTGTTCATTCTTGGATACCAGTTACGGTGTACAGCATCTTGCAGTCAATCTTCATCTTCTACGCTTCTGTCTTCTCAGAGGTAGACGCCATCTTCACTCTCGCCTTGAGCGTCAGCGCCATTAGTTTCCTCTGATCTCGCCACACCATTCGTAGCACTTCCATTCACCTTGCCCTCGTCTTCTTTTGGCCTCCAGGGCAGACCTCTCACGTCTCTCACTTCGTGCTTAATAGCCTCTTTTCTCTCCTCAAACCGTTTCATGACTTGCTTATTTTCCATGAGCGCCTCGTAGCAGTCTTTATCGTCATGCTCGCGCGCAAACTCCTCGAGCTGCTTGTTACTTGACTCAAGATGTGTGAGTTGGTTGGTGAGTTCCGAGTATTTTGCATAGAGCGATTCCACAGAAAGATCCTCGAGCGCTTTTGAAAAACGCGCGAAGGTGATGGGGGCGGCGTCAGCGGACATGGCTGAGATAAAAACAGTCTGGGCTGGCGGACGTCTGCCTGGTTTCGAGGAACCGTATGTATATGATGAGAATAAACTACTGATTTGGAAGAACGGTCGAGATGTAATCGCCAAAGGAGGCGGACTGGGGAAGACAGGTGAAGCTGATAGTAAAAAGTGGTGGCGGGGTAGCTTGCGCCACAGACCATCAACCCCACTTCACTCACTGTTGTTGGATAAGCGAGTGAATAGATGTTGCACAAGGAACGGGACAAAGTGTCCATCCAGAAAGCCTACAAACTGATGGGATGGAGCGACCATTATTGACATGGGAAATTTGTATCGAGGTTATTTATTTTGAAAATGAGATCAACTTCTAACTTATGGCACTTTGGCGGAGTGGTTAACGCGCTGGCCTGCTAGTCCCGTTAGGGAAAGTCAGCCAGTTCCTTCGGGAGCGTGTGTTCGAATCACACAGGTGTCGCACCAACCACATTTTTTTTGCGTCTTTACAGGACGTCAATCTACTTCGCACTATAACTGCCGTAGACGCATTGTGTAAGATTTTTTTGCTTCAAAGGATACGTTGACCTAGCCGGCAGATGCGACAACGGCAAACAACAACATCTTAGCAGTCCTCAACATTTGTTGCTACATAATAATTGATTGATAGTTCAAATAGTTTGCCCTTACCGGCCAGGGTTCATACCAGGCATCAGATCGGGCTTGTCTAGCACCATACCTCTGAGCAGAATCCACTGCCTCAATCCTTCCCATTCTTCACCCTCCTCGTCGCCTCGCCTCCACTCTTCCTTGAAGCCCCACGCGCATGCTATGCGATCCAAAGCCGCACGCTCATCTTCTCTCAGGTAGCGGTCCAAAAGTGGAACACCAGGTCGCCAAACGACTCGGTCGTGGTGGTCATTGTGTGTGGTTACTGCAACGAAGCCCAGTGTACCGGTGCACAGGACGTACGTGCTAAGTCCAGCGAAAGCATATACCTTAAAGGTCCACGGATCAATATAGCCACTGTACACAGAAAGTTCCTGGGCAATCATGTACAGCGCGAGCGGTGTGATGCTTGCCAAGGCTGCAGGGAGGCCCATTTTTGTGACCATGCGGTGTCGCCGCCATGCCGGGGCTCGGTATGTGTGGTCAACCACGTCCAGAGCCAGGGCAAGGTCTTTGGCATCGATTGCAGCCGTGAGCGCTTCGTCGGCAAGATCGGCAGGAATGGCCTGCTTTGCGGCCTTGGGAGAGGGATTGGAAAACTTCGGAGGTGACGAGCCTTCAACTGGAACTGGTTTGTGCGCATAGAGATAGAGTGCCTCTGGAATAGTTTTTGGTCGAGCAAGCAGTCGCTGTAGGTGAATGTACACAGCTAGGACGTTTGGAGAGAGAAAAACCTTTTCGTGCCTGATGAGATCTTCGGCAAGCTTTGAAAGATAGGCTGGCGATGGCAGAGCATCAAGCCCTAGCTGCTTTGATCTAATCTTCTCTTCATTTCTTTCGCCCTCGTCGCTGCCGAGCCCGGATAGTATTGCACCAGCCGAACTCTGTCTTATCGGTGTCTTTTTTCGCAAGGGCTGTCGGGACCGTATGGCTATCGCTTGTTGTGCAATGTCTGCTAAAGTCTCTAGGGCTTCTAAGACTTTTCCCTCTGGCTCGACCCTGGGCGAATCATATATTTCTTGTATTCGAGCCTCAACCGCAGATAAATTCGCCTTCAGCACCGCAATTCGCTCAGATGTCTGCAGGCTTTCATTACTGCCATTTTCAAACCCTGCTGCCTTCCGAGCTGTAGTCGTAATGCGTCGTACGGGTAGGCGGGCGACTAGAGCAGATGCTGGCGCAGTTTGCCGCCGTGTCGCGGGGGCTTTGACAGTCGAGGTGAGCCGAAACGCGCGGCGATTTCCAGGCTGCCGCAGTATGTAGTCGCACAATTGACATACTGGGCGCGATTGGGCGCGCATAGACAGTTTTGTAGGCTGCATTGGGTGTGGACGATCCCGCGTCGGGTGCGGTGAAGTTCGGGTGACGCAGCGGTGGGTGGCTGAGGATTGGGGTGCAGCTGCCAAGCTGTGACGGAATGTTCCAACCACAACCATCACTTGGTCACGACACTGTGTGCACGCCAACATACGTACACAACCAGGCAGCCAGAGACTGCATATACACACCCAACTTTCAAAATTCAACAACAGAAAACACACCCAAATCGAAGCGCGGTACCCATTCCACCATGCCACCACCACCCCCTCCGCCTCCGCCCATGCCGCCCATGGGTCGAGGAGCTGGAGGGCCACCACCTCCCCCGATGCTGGGCAAAGGGCCAGGAGGAAAACCGCCTTCAGGAGCAGGAAGAGTATGTTGCATTCATGGCAGACGAACCAAAAACTGCGGTTCTGCAAGTTGGGCATCAAAGAGCCTCCGCTAATGGGCCGCAGGGAGCGCTCTTAGGAGACATCAGCAAAGGCACAAAGCTGAGAAAAGTCACACAAATCAACGATAGGTCGGCGCCAATAGTAGGCAAGGTGAGCGACGGGCCAAGTGCGGCGCCCATGGGAGCACCTGCAATTCCCGGCATGGGTAAGCCGCCGGCGGTGCCTGGACTTGCGCCGCCGGTTCCTGGAGGAGCAAACCGTGCGAGAAGTAACAGCGATACGAATGATGGAGGGGGAGGAATGGCTGCTGCACCACAACTGGCGGGATTGTTTGCTGGAGGCATGCCCAAGCTGAGGAAGTCAGGCGGCGTAAAGACTGGCGCGGATCAAGACCATGCGCCATACCTCTCAGATCCCGAATCAAATCGCGCCTCAATGCCCACACCACCGCGAGGAGCAGCGCCCAGGCCTCCAGGCCTTCCCCCTTCAGCTCCTCCTGCTCCACCGGTGCCAGGCGTAAGGCCAGGCATCAACGCTCTGCGTGGTTCGGATTCCCGACCTTCTTCAGTAGCGTCAACCATCAGCGGAAAGCCAAAGCCTCCCCCGCCGATTGGAAAGAAGCCACCTATTCCGCCTCCGTCGTCTCGAAAGCCGTCTGGTCTCGCTCCCCCACCACCAGCACCCTCTCCAGCTCGGCCACCACCTGTACCAGGAAGCGCCCCACCAGCACCTCCTCCACCGCCTCCAACTTCCACACCTTCTGCACCACCGCCGCCTCCGCCTACCTCAACATCTCCTCGACCCACTGGAGCCCCACCAGCACCCCCTCTACCTCCCTCACCAGCGCCTCGAGCACCAGCGCGATCAACACCACCACCGCCTCCTTCAGCACCACCGCCAGCAAATCCACCAGACGACGACGAGTACGATCCGTACAAATACACTTCCCACGCACCTTCAATACCTGCACCTCCCCCTCCTCCTCCAAACGGACATGCGCCATCGCTCGCAGAAACGGCAGCTCGAAATGCTTATGGTCGTTCGTCGCCTGCTGCACCACCACCGCCTCCCCCAGCATCACCGCCAGCTGCGCCAGCGCCTCCTCCGCCAGCCGTTGCACCTCCGAGCCGACAAGCTACCCAGACACCCTCGCGCTCTATGATGGACCCCAGCTCGTACACGTTGACAAATGGCGGATCAAGCATAAAGAGCCCAACAAGCTCCGGCGGAGGTCAGAAAGGCAGGGTTAGACCAATTCATGACTTGAGGTGGAGATTCCAGGACGAGGGACAATTTCCACGCCCCAGAGAGTTCACCAACAGCACAAAGAAATACCGTGCTGGGCGAGGCAGCAGTGTTCCGTTGGATCTCAGCGCATATGAATAAGCCAATGATATGGAAAAGAAAGGAAAGTTTGGGGTGGATTCTTTGTTGTCGATGTTGACTTATTGGACTTGTTCAGGGATGCATGGTTGAAGTTTAGCCTTGGCGTTCGTGGCGTATTGCTGCCTGTTCTCCGGGGAAGACAGGCAGGTGAATTTTTAGAAAGGAGATTGGAGAAGGTGTCTTAAAGAAAATTGTGTTGTTTGTATGTGAATAACTTTTTTTTTCTTTAGGAGAAAAAGAAAGCATCACATGCACACAATACATGCTCATAAATAGTGAAACTACCCTATGCATTGAACTCTGCTGTGCAATAGTCGGGAGGAAGATTTAAGCTGATGTCGTTAGATATTTCGAATAAACAATGGACATTGAGGGTTTACAACTGGATACGCTGTAGATGAAGGAGCGAGCAAATCAGAATCCAAGGAAGCAAAGATGTATTAGCGTTTTGGGTCTATGACTACGATCTATTTATTAACAAGATTATTCTATAGTGAGTACATTTGCGGGAATGCACATTTCTCTCAGGAAATCAATGCCCACTTCCACAACATCGGGTCTAAATCTAAGTTGTGTACATTAAGCAGAAAGGAATTCACTGACGCTTCTTGCCCTTTGGAACACGGCAGAGCCAGTACAGAAAAATTGCTGCCGCAATATTAAAAACGACATACACCCAGAGTATACCAAAGTCTCTCCAGCGTGTACTCCAGTTCGCGTGGATCCTCTGTAGAAACTGGTCTGTGCTATCCATCTGACAGAAACCACACTGTTGGGTAGCGTTCGCATCGCGAAGGTAGCCACCAGCCACACTGATGTATTCGGCCATGTAATCGCCGCACGTCTGGCCTGTTGGCGGAGCAAAAGTCTGAAACTCGGTGGGGGCGCAATGAGCAGGAGCCTCACCGAGCGTTGTAGCCATAAAACTAGAGACGAGGTATGTGAAAGGATTGACGCGGTACATGAACATCCAGAACCCAGGGAGGTCATTGGGAGAGGCAATAATGCCGCAGAAAGCGTACATCATAATTGTCAAGAGTGTGGCATAGGCTCCCGCGATTTCCTCGCTGGGAGACCCGGCGATTAGGAGGTGGGCAAGCGTGCTTGCGAACATGAAGACGGCCACAATGATGAGGAGAGTGTGGAAGCCGCGGATGTTGACGGCATCGGTGGGTTTGGCGTTACGGTACAGTCCAGACGGATAGTACCAGACGACGAAGCAGATGATGGCCATGAAAGCGTTCCATGCTAGTTCAACACCAATGTTGGATAGGACGAACGCTTGCCAGGCGTACGTTTTGGATTGCCGCTCCCGGGCTTCGTATAGAGTCCGTTGCGAGATCCACATGGGTAGAATTTGGTAGATGAGCTGAATCACCTGCGTTGGAGTTAGTATGGGTCTTAGATGGGGAGAGAGAAAGAAACTGCCGTGTTACTTACCACAAAGAGGAAGATGAAGACACCAAACATCTGATTCTGGAGACCTTGCATCGTGTTCTCGCTGTCGAAGAAGGAGAAGCCAATAAGAATGGAACAGCCGGCGGTCAAAATAGCTTTGGAGTAGATGTATGAGGGTGTCCTCCAGTACTGCTGTGCACAGCGCAGAGCTACTGCTTCCAGTTGGACTTTAAAAGATGCTGCAAAGGTTTTTTGGCTACCGTCAGTAGCATCCATGACAGCAGACGGCTCATTGACCAGCTGGCGCAGTTTAGCCAACTCCATTTGAACTTTTTCGTACTCCTCGCTATTCTTCCAGACAACAGGCCAATCTATTTCGGTCTTGGCTCCGGGGGCTGCGCCAATTGCTTCAAGCATATACTCAGCAGGGTTGGCACCGGGAGGGCATTTCGGTGCGCCGTTGCGATGGAAGTAGTCCAGCAGTGTCTTGGAGCCATTTCCAATATCGCCAAAGTATACAGTACGTCCCCCTTTGGCAAGCAGGAGTAGACGATCGAATCGCTGGAAGAGGAGCGATGAAGGTTGGTGCACAGTACACAGGATGGCTTGGCCATCACGAGTCAGCTTCTCCATGAGGTCGCAGATGGACCATGAAGTCTGGGAGTCAAGCCCAGACGTGGGTTCGTCAAGGAAGAGCAGCAGCTTCGGGCGGGCAGCGAGCTCAACCCCAATAGTCAGGCGCTTGCGTTCTGATATAAGTCAGTACATGTCCTGCTATAGCAGAGAAATAAGGAATTGTGGTACTCACGCTCTACGTTAAGTCCCGACCCCGGAACGCCAACGACTGCGTCTGCATATTCCTCCATATCCAACAGCTGGATGACATGATCGACATATGACAGCCTTTCTTCGCGTCCGTACTCCGGCGGCTGTCTTAACAAAGCAGAAAATTCCAGTGCCTCTCGCACAGTCGAGGTATCCAAATGGATATCTTGTTGCATACAATACCCGGTCTGTCGCTGGAACGACTCATCTCTTCGCCGACCGTCAACGAATATATCACCGCCTATTACACCCATAGTGGTCCGACTAGCCAGTACATCGAGCAATGTAGTCTTGCCTGCGCCAGATACCCCCTGGGAAACGGTTAGCCATGTTCTTACTTTTCGTGAAGGTTTACATACCATAAGTGCCGTGAGAGTGCCAGGTCTGATATATCCGTCTACTTCGTCCAGAATCTTCCGCGTTTCGCCCTTGATTTCTACCTCATAATTGACTTTTTCCCAGTGGAATATTGAGACATGTTCTGATGCTTCCACCTCAGAGCTGGCTTTGCGACTGATCTTCTCACCCTCGTGTGCAGTCGCGCCGCCCGCCTCTTCATCCGTACTTTGCTGCTTAAGCTTCTTCATCTTGGAGCGACGGAATACCAGAACCTCTCCCTTGGACCGCTCGGAGGCTACCAGCTCGCTCGTCACCAAATGACAGACGAAGAGGATGATTGTGATTGCCACAAGTATGCCATAGTTTTGCCATCGTTGACTGTATTTGTACTGAAAAGCAGTTTCAACGTATGCAGTACCACTGACGTAGGCATTACCTGGTTGGGAGCCTTGTACAGCGCAAGCTCGCTGTTCTGGGGCGATATTCTCGTAGGACGGCCCAGAGGGTATGAAAGACGAGCAAGCAAATGCGCGACCGCTGAACTCATTGCTCATCGCACTCGAAAACCCGTATGATACAGGATTGATGTGCCTCAGCCAACTTGCCCATGATCGCATGTAGGGAACGGGTAGTGGAAAGCCGGTATACAGAACGAGTATGAGCAGGATAACAGAAGCTGGTGCGAACGCCTGCGCGAGGGTTTTGGTCATTGAAGCAACCAGCCGGAAGAACATGCTCATAGACAGGCCAGTAGTAAATCCAACCAGGAGGAAGAAGAAAAACGAGCCAGCATCTCGACGCAAGTTGGCCATAAAATAGAGTACGGTGGTGACGAAGATGCAGTTCAGAATTTTATAAGGAATGTCCACAATCATTGAAGCTAAAGCTTCAGCACTTGGGTGATATAATGCGTAACGATTATGCTGATGTATTTGTTAGCATGCTGTATCTGTATGTGTATAGACTGGGGTGGCTCACCTTTTCAACGATAGTGCGTTTCGCGTACAGATTCATGATCTCCAACATGCTACCGAAAGCGTTCAATAAGATCTGTACTCGTGAGCCAAGCAATTCAGTTATGGAGGAAGGATTGAAGGAGCACTCACGACCATGAAGATGACTCCTCCCCGCTTGAAAAATGATCCTGTAGTCTGCGGCAGGTTGAAGAAAATACTAGAAACGATGAGTGCTTCAAGGAAGTTGACGGACAGCATCGTCAACGTCACGCTTGGGTCATTCTTCAATCTCTGAACATCCCTCCACATGCAGAGCCGAACCTGGCCCCAGTAAGAGAGTGTATATGGAGACTTCTGGCGCTGCTTGCTGGACTTTTCCTGTGTTCTTGACAACGCAAAACGTTTGTGGTGTTCACCTCGGAGTGGGTAACTCTTTTCGTGGTCTTCAATAGCGTTCAACAATCGTTGTCTTTCGGGACTTTCCTTCCAGCACTGAGCAAAGTCATCCGACGTACGGGGGGTCTTATTCTCGAACCCACTTCTGATACGACGTTCAGATGGAGCCGTCATTGAGGTTAGAAAGTCTGGAGTGGTTTGGGATGCTGGACATTCAAAGCCAAGACGCTCAAAATAAGCGCGTGCTTCATTTGCCGGACCAAAATATATCTGTCGTCCTTCGTAAAGCAACGTCACTTTGTCAAAGAGCTGCAAAAGTCAGTCCTGTTCTCGCAATGCTACCAAACCACATACCTCGTACGCAGCTTGTGGAGCCTGGTAGATGGCGACACCAGTAGATACGCCAAACACATCGCACTGTGTTCGAAGTGTTTTACAGAACTCGACGGCATTTGCAGAATCCAATCCGCGAGTGGAGTTATCCCACAGCTGTAGAGGTGCGAAACTGAGAGAAGCCTCGGCGATTGTCACTCGCTTTCGTTCGCCACCGCTGACACCCCGCACAAAATCATTGCCAACACGGGTATTGATCGTATGCGAGATGCCATACATAGCCATCACAACCTGAGGATCATCAGTAAAGACATCAAAGTCTCTTTAGTTGAGAAAAATCACATACATCGCGAAGATGCTCAGCATAGCGTTCCCTGCTGACACCACCAGGAATATAACGCGGTGCACGAGCAAGGGCAGCGAAGTAGAGCGTGTCACCGACGCTCAGTTGGGGAAAATGGGCATCGACTTCGGCTGTATAGATGGCTTCTCCTCGGAAACTGGTACTCATATCATCGGCTGTGATGCCCTGATAGTTGAGATAGGATTCGGGGCTGACCTGAAAGCCATGAGTCTCGCCTGCAATAGTCTTGAGCAGTGTAGAACACCCAGATCTAGAACATGTTAGCTGAGGTTAATACGCGGAAATCTGAGCTTAACCTACCCCGGTGGGCCGAGGACGCATAGCTGTTCTCCGGGTAATAACAATCCATCAAGGTCGCGTAAAATCTCAATTTTTCTGACACCTTTGCCAAACAGTGAAGGTAGCTTCAGTACCATGTTACCAACTGTTGACTGGAAATCTGTTGGAGACCCTTTGCCCCATACATTGAGACCTCTGAAGGCAACTCCTGCGACACGAGGAGTTGCATCCTCACTACTGTAGCGCAAGTTGTAGAATGCCTGGGCCCAATCCCTTGCACGAAACTGTTCGTTGCTAGGATCAAGTCGGGGATCAGTATCCTGGGAGAAAGGTGACCCCCTCGTGGCGTGTTGCTCTGATTGTGCCGTAAATTTGCGGACGAGCCCATGAACTTGGCGGTCGTGTTCCGTCTCGATGTAGAAATGGTTATCATGCTCTTTCTTGGTGTGTTGAAGAGCAGATGCTGATCCCGGCTTTGAGCAGTCAGTATTATCGTCTTCGGTCATTCTTTCTGTTTCTGCGAAGCCCGACCCAACCGACATCTTTAGTGATGAATTCCAGCGCCGGCCAAAACTAAATCAGTAATAGTGAAGCGAGTTTCTCGTAGATGAAGGCTGTTCGTGTGAAAAAGAGCGAACGTTGAAAGGGATAGAGTCGCCCTTTGTATGACTTGTTCATAGCCTCTTGCTGAAGTGTATATCTAGCGGGTGGCCTTGAAATGTTCCACTCTATACATGACAAATGACGAACCTGGCGGATTCTTGGCCACGTTCGTTTTGCCAAGTCCCGAAAGTCCATTCTGCCATTCTGTCAAAGGGCACTCCGCCATGGCTGACTGCAGATAACATTGGCGCCTGGTTTCTTACGGGCAGCCCAGACCTGGTGACGACTAGACGGACCAGGTATCTGTCTTCATAGGTTACGGCCCTTGTCAAGCCCTTGTCAGCCGGACATTCGGACACCGCACTGTCCGGATTCGCGACGCTAGCCCCCTTGGGCTTCATCAACCCCAACATCCACTTCACCTCCCCCCCGTTAAACTGCATCTCCGAGGCCGAAACGCCCTAAGGATTTCGGACAAGGTACGAGAACGCGTCAAATCTAATGCCCATGCCCGAAAGCCGAGCGAAACATTTGCAGTAATTGCCGCCATCGAGTTATGACGATGAAGCTTGCCGTACGTGCACATAGGCCAGTGAGTTGGGACTTTACTAAAACTCTAGCAAGTGTCTACGCTGCAAGCGCAAGAAAATCAAATGTGATAGAGAAGAGCCTGTATGCCATCATTGTGTGGCTGCTGGGGCGGAGTGCCAGTATGTCGAGCGTCGCCAAAGACCTCGCTTTGCACAGCAGAAAACCGTCATGCAGCACCTGAGCCAGCGCCTGGAGCAACTCGAGAGGCATGTCAGCCACACAGGTGATGGCAGTTCGCCGACGAGGTCTCTCCGGACATCAAGAGATGAAGCGACTGCGAGACGCACACCTGTGCCATCTCCTGAAGCCCCCCTGACCGTGGCAGATGGTCAGGAATCTTGGGTGAGGGCATCAACTAAACCGGATGGTGATGTCGTGGTGGCTGACAAAATTAGATTTATCGACTTGCTACTGATACACGCCGGAGTTTCCAAAGCCAGGCAACTCCAGTAAATACACCAACACCGAGTATCAACAGTGCCATGTTATCACTCAATGATGCTCTCGAAGATCTTGGAAGGATCAGAGTGCGTACGAAAGTTCTTGATGTTGACTTTGACCTCTCGCCCACAGAAGCTCGAGCGTGCATAGACAGATTCGAACATTTCTTACGGTCATTGGTTGTGCCAGATGCATTTATGAGTTCTATGATCGACATGGATGTTTTGCGAGCGCTTCCCGACGTCATAAAATCCCCCTATGTTAACATAGATCCCGGTATGCGTGTCATGTAGTAAGTTTCTCTGTGCGTTTGCGTTTGTGAAATTAGTGCTAACCTTGCATCCCATCAAAGCTATAATGCCATATATTACGGGCTGCGGGACAGTGACGGCCCAGGAGGCGATTTGACCACCAAAGCATATATGAAAATCCTTGAGAATGTCCCAGCATGGCTTGAGTCTCAAACGGAGACCAGCTTAGATGGCCACACAGCCGCACTCTCCTGCTGGACGTCTACCACGATGCACGACCACCAGCTCTCATGGAAATTCCATTGCAAGCTGTGTAGGTATATAATGTCGAAAGGTATAGACCAGATAGACAGCACACCGGCAAAAACGTTCACTGAAGAGGACGAAAGAGATGCACAACGATATCTTTACTGGCATACTCTATGCATCGACCTTTCGTTTCGTTTGTTTTACGGAAAACCAAGGGTGATTAGATTGGCGCCTGAGAAGGTCCGGCCACCGCTTATATTCCGTCGTGATAACATGCACCCGTCGGCAATCAGTGTGACAATTAGCGTCGTTTGGGTGCGATATACACTACTCACCGAGGAATTGATCAACTACATCGACAATCATGCATCACACGACCAAGGAGAAGATCTCTCCCAGAAAGTTGATGAGGGCTGTATGAAATTTGAAAAGCTTCTGACTGAGTGGAGGTTTGAGCAACTCATGAATGACCAAGATGTTGTCGATGAATATCGATACATCATTGCCGATCACATCAGTAGGTGGAGAGAATTTCTGCGCAACAACACCGCTGACACAGGCTTAGTGAATATTTACACTTACATCATTGGCATACAGAGGCTGGTACAAACAGCCGTGCGGGGTCATTCTCCGAGTCCGTTTGCTGTTCGAGCTGCTCGAAAAGTCTGTAGTATGATCCTTCAATTCCACAAACACACCACCATGAATGCAAAGTCCAAAAGCTTTACCGATCAGTAAGTCAAATAAATCAGAATTCAATCTGAATCCTGCATACCTACAAAACTGATGACACCTATTTAAAAAGCGACTAACTGCTGTCAAAGTTTTATCACACTGTATCCCTTCTGTGTAGTCTTCACGCTCTACGAGCACATACTTGCTTCCTGCAACCTGGAAGATTGCGAGAGTGACATGCAAACGCTCGAAAGCATCGGCGTTGCGATGAATGAGGCATGCTCAGAACGGCGGGACTTGATCCCATTCACAAGAACTGTTGATGCTTTGAATAAGGTATCCCGAACCTTGCAAGATGAAAGGTGCAAAAAGATGACCCCGAATCTCACAAACGGGGTGGAATATCCCGGCACACAAGGATTTAACCTGATGCCAACAAGCTTCGACACAGTTCAGAATCTAGTTGCTACTGAATTGCCTGACTTTGACATGTCGAACTTTTCCGCTCCGACTTATTTTCCAGACACTGAAGGCGACTTCCAATCTCTCGGGTTATTCAGGGCGTTGGAACATGAGTTTGTTGCGCGAAACTTGCAAGGCAACTGGTGGGATCTTGGGGGTAGCGTGGACCAGACACCTGAATGGTACTGATAAGTCGCTCTTGGTGCAACATTTTCAGAATCAAAGGCTAAACCTCTATAGTGAGATGCCTCAAGCTCCCGAACTGGCTTGTCCTCCCCCTGTTGCCGATAGGTTTTGACAACTGCGGAGTTGAGGTTCGCGACTGCCATTCTCTTCTCTAGGCTTGCTCTCTCGATCAGACAAACGGCTACTGGCAAATATCTAAGCTCTAGGTGAAGCTTGCAAACTCAAGGTGAGATGTTCAGAGTACCGTTTGATAATTTCCAGAGAGCATCATTTGCATTATGGTGTTTGGTGTAACAGATTTTCAGCATGCTTGATAAAACCCCAGGCGTCATTGCTTAGATAATTTTCTGGATGACTCGGGCATTTCATAGCAGCTTACGGGGACTACCGGTTTTTTTATCTATAATTGAATGCCTTGTCCATTATGTCAAGGCTAGTGTGGCTATGAGATATAACGTCACAGCGTGAGCGAGTCACTGATGACAATTACGGGCATAGTCCCAAGAAGATCTACACGCATCTAGCATTAGACAAACGATGATGATGTGCATCAGCTAAGCCATGAAAGCATTTGAAGATCCATGGAAACTTTTCGCCCAATGATTGTGAATTTGTAGTGTGTATGGCAGCGTAGAGGGCGGACCAGAAATCTTCATGGCCAATCGTGCATGCACGACAACACCAAAAGCAAATTTCGCCCATACCAATCAAATTCAATAAAGACAGAAGCGCAACAATGTATTTACATATATGCGCCTTGTTGATAGTGGGACTGCAGCGCCATTCCCGCACCAGATTGAAAGTTGCTCGTCTCAACAACTTGACAAAAACAAGGTATAGACATTCTCTGATAGGCTTGGTGGTTCAGAATATGTATGCATGCAGTGAAGTAAAACACAGCCAATCGCTAAGAGGATAGGTTGATGCGTTCATGCAGCTGCACATGTCCCTGCATATATGCAATGCTGACGATGCATTCTCGTCGGACTGGCAGACTTTTATTGCGGCAAACGAAGTCAAAGCATAACTATAGGAAAATCAAAAAATGGGCAGCAACGAACAAAATTCTCAAAACGACCACCTTACGCGATTTGAGTTCCGGCTAATTTGCTTAATACCTGTCTCGCCTCGCAATACGAGTATTGTATTGGGTACAATCTGGGCAAACTCTCATTTGAGCACGCGCCCCATCATCAATCGTCAGATAGCAAAAGGAACTCGCCTCAACTCAGGAGAAGACAACGGGATGTTGTCTCAATATAAACCAGTCAATACGATATAGAAGAACAAGGCATATCAGTCTACGTAACGAAGGAAAGAATCATCTGCTCCAAACATATGCATAAAGACAGCCTCAGCACATGTGACAAACATGCCGTTCCAAGCCCCGGTTTTCCCGGCTTTTTCCCATCCAAGAAACCTGTTCTTGCGTTGCACGGTACTTAAATTGCTTTTGATGCAGCAATTACCCGAGACGCCAAGAGAAAAGGGAGACGCGAAAAGGAATGTTTTCAACAACGTTGGTCTATCAAACCATCAAGACGATGAACGGGAAAATGAATTGCCGGTACATGCCAGACATGTTACCCTTTGTGCGTGGGGGTGGAGGTGAAGGAGGTACACGTTCCATATAATTGTTTCGAATTGAATATAGTGGGTGGAAAACAACACCTGGAAGAATGAGCAATGCAGATAGTATCCTTTTCAACTTGTTCCAAGTCAATGCTCTTGCACAGCAGTCTATGAGACTCTGACTGTGTCACAAGGGTGTTGGGTAGATAGGCGGGGTAGGAGAGACAACAGCCAGGGAATCTGTGTTTCCTGCAGCAACGGGGTTAAAACAGAACCACGACTACTGTTCATGTATGTACTTGTTGCTGAGGCAAGTCACCCAAAGACTAACCATGACCGGGCTTCCAACTAACCATTCATTGCTCGTCGTGACCAATCCTAACGTCGTCGTAAGATACGATACGACCGCCACTAACAAAGCGATACGCAGCTCCTTCGCCGACACTTGTTTCCTTTTTCCCAGTCCCAAACTGCAAAAAACCACCGAAACACCACCAAACACCAAACTCTAAAACAGATTCAGCCACCCACGCATGTTTCTAGCGCATGCGTTCTTTGCCTTAGTCGTACCTGGCCGCCTCGATACCTCGTCTAAAGCATGCGAGATACACATCGTAGTGGTCACCGAGCCATTTCCCTTCACCCATCGTGTATTCCATTCTTTTTGCCCGCATTCAAGCAGATCCTCTTACCTCCCTTTTCTCTCCTGAAGCTCTTGACCCCCTCTCTCATTCTCCTTTCCCCTTCCCTCCCGCCACTCTGACCAAGAAACAAAAAGCAAAACAGTCACACACGCTCGCCCTAGACGCCGAGGGAGCACAGGAAAAGAAAAAGAAAGCAAAAGCAAACAACAAGTCCCAAGGGGCTGGACAACAACCAGCCCAGCCTCCGCGACTTCTAACGACTGGCCACTCTCTGTCTCGAATGTTTGATGAAGCAGTTTTGGCTTTCGCCACAGCACAGTGTCTCTGGGCGGACAGGAACAAACAAAAAAGCGAGAGAGGAAGATATTCAAGGCCAGCTGATGTGACGAGATAAGACGGGACGAGACGAGATTCCCTATGCATAACAATCATGACTATGTAGATTGGACATGCTAGCGTACATAGATCAAGGCACGCAGTCTCAACGGTTCCGAATATCTATGTAGTTTGAACAAAACAGGGGTGGGCTTTGGAGGAAGTGTAGATATAGGTACTGTACGTACGCACATGGGGTAAGTACACAAAAAAGGAGGAAGGAGGAGAAGGGGCAAAGATAGTTAGTCTTGTGAAGACAGAGAGGCGCACGTTCAAGGCTGCCTATGCTACATAAAAGCCATGAGTAAAGAACGGCGGATTGTTTGGCTACGGGTGTTTGACTTTCTTTTTTTCCTGACCCCTTCTGATTTGGTGCGGCAAATGACCGAGGTAAATTGAGGAGGATGATGGGGTTCAGACAGTAATTTCGAGAAACCAATTAAACCAGAAATGCGGCCGAGCGACATTTCACACACGGACACGAGTCAAAAATGCATCGATCGGTTTGAAAAAAGGGTTCATCATGTTTGATTCATTAGAAGGACGAATCAAAAAGAATCATGATTTCTACTGTGTGCTATGCAAAGTAAGAGAGAGACTGGCACCACCAGACTCCTCGATGCAAGATACGATGATCGTTAAAAAAAACATGACGCCCGAAATTTTTGTGTGACCCCCACAAAACGCCAGAATATGTGTGACGAATAGATGATTAACTATGACGCCCGTTCGCAATCCATGATGCCGAGCAACCCCGTTGCGGCGAGAAAAAAGGGAAAGAGGAAGGAAACGTGCGAAAAGCTATGGTACTAGATGACCATGGCCTTTCTGGACATACGTAATTGGGCTGTCGCAGAACAAATAGCTGCACATGCACCACATTATACGTGATTAAAACGACATAAATTCTCACAGTCCGTAGTGGTGTGTCTGCAGGTAGCTGAAGTGGTGGCGCTGCCGCGACATGTACAAGGAATATTACGTCGAGTAGCGATGCGACATTAGGAATTAAACTTGCTCGACAAAGGCTGATTTGCGCGAGTCACTCGACGTTCTCCGTTTCTTTTGGAGCTTCCTGGATGTCCTCTCGGCGAGCTCAACCTCTTCAGGAGTAGGCTCCTTGAAGGTGCCTGGTCGTAGAATCTCGAATCCCGAGTTGACCTTGCGAAGGATCTGGTCGTTGCGGTCCTGGTTTTGCATTGTGGCGACCTCATACGGGACCTGGTCGTAGCTATATTGATGACTTGGGCCATGTGGGTGGTAGGTGTCAGGGTAGTATGGGGCGTTGGGTGCGTAGGATTCGGTCAAGGGAATAGCCTGCCTGGCTTGGTTGGCTGCATGACTATCGCGGCTGGGACCGGCAGAAACGGCTATGTTTTCTTCGGATGGGTTACGAATCGGGAGGGGAGGAGACGGCGATTTCTGAGGCATGAAGTAGTTGACACCGTTGAGCGTACCAACTTGGTTGTCTGCAACGCTAGCCCATTCTCCGCTGTGGCCTGGCTTGCGGACCCTGGGGGTGAGCTGTCCAGTCTCGGCGACATGAGAGAGGCGGTGGCTTCGAAGGAGCTCAAGGTCCGTCTTGGGGTCAATGGTTCTCTGAGCACCGTGAGGCGGAAGGTATGCGGTCTCGTATGCGCGGACATTGTTGTTAACGACCATGTAGTCGGACTCATCACTGGAGCGGTTGCTCGACTTGGAAGACGGTTCGCCTTGGCTGATGGGACTGACACGGGCTGAGAGACAATTAGCTTTGGCTATGCCATTAGTGCGCACGAGAACCTACTTGGAGAAGGGGTACCGCAAGGATGGGCAGAACGGGACACACGGTGATTGCAGTTGCTGCAGCGCTGCGCTTCTTGGGCGGGACCGCGAGCAGGTGACGAAGAGCGAGAATCGGTGCTGGGCAAGGGTTCGGCAGAAACGGCGCGGTCAAAAGAGCTGGGGGCGCGCGAGCTGTTGCGGCTAGATCCATGAACCACTGGCTGGGGAAGCTCGAGTTGAGAGTTGTTGAGGCTGCGAGAAAACTTGTCGCTCGAGATGGAAGCCCGACTGCTACCAACAGGAGTGTTGGTTCGGGAAATCCAAACACCATCGACCTCGATACCGCTCTGGATAGCACGGATGCCGAATGGAATTTCGTCCTTTGGCTCTTCGCGAACACGGGTTACGGGCTGAGCCTCGAGCATCTCAGGCGATTGGACGCTTTTGCCCTTGTCGACCTTGCTGTACTTGCGAAGCTTGTTCTTGTCAAAGGCAACCTTGACGAGGCCAATCAATATAGTCAGGACAATTCCGCACGCGAGGACCTTTGAGAGTATGTCAGCGGATGAAAGACTGAGGTAGAGGGGATCACTCACAAAAGTCATTTTTTGCCATAACTGCCAGCTATTAAAGAAGACGCCATCATCAGACGCACCGAAGGCCATTGTAGCGACGAGCAGCCAGGTCCAAAGTAAGAATAGATGATGGTAGAGACAAGGTGCAGCGCAGTGAAGTGTGGTGCAGAGGAGAGCAAGGATCAGTGCTTGATGTTGGACAAACTGGCTTGGCAAGAAAGACGTCACGCCCACAAACAAACCGGGCAGGTGCTACCAAATGGCAGGAAAAAGGCAAGTGACCGTGGCAGCTGGGCCAAAAGGAAAAAAGTTGGTGGGAGAGACTTTTGCAGTGACTGGACTGGAAGGAGCCTATTGATAGCAGGGGTATGGATCCTTATCCAGCAGATGCCGAGACCCCAGGGATAAGAGAAGAGTAGTAAAGCGAGTGGAAGATGGCGGGGAGCAGCACTCTGTTGCCGAGGCTGGGAGAGCGAGTGTGATGTGGTGTGGTGGGTGGAAGCGAGCGTGGAACGGTCTTGGAAGACGAGGCGATTGCCAGGGAAGCAAGACCGTCTCGGAAGCGCGACTAGGGCACTGTGAGTAGAGAGGGCGAGAGACGACGGTTGGGCACAGGGAGGGGGGAGGGGGGCCGTTGGCAATGGGGAGAGAAAGTATTATAATATATTGGGGCGATCGCCGCCCAGGCGGACCCGAAAGAGAGAAACATCGGGCAATGTGACAAGTGCAAATGTTGATGGAGCAGCGTGGATTCCCCCGGACTGGTGGCAGGCATGGCTGGTCGAGCACGGAGCGGGCTGGTCCAAGCTGGTCAAGCGGCGCTGGCGGCGCGCAGGAGGTGCCGCGGGTCGGCGGCAGAAGTGTAGCCTCTCGAAATAGCAAGCGATGGTACGCAGACATGCGTGGAACATTCAACGTCTGGCACATTGGCGCCGTGGGTGGATCCGTCCATACGAGACAGAGTCGCAGCCCTAACCACGCCCCCCTGCTACCGGCCAATAATAGCATGCACGTCTCTCAGAACTGCGACTATGCTGCTGTACGCCCTGGTGTGCTGCTTTCACACATGGTGCTCGCATTCTGCTTGTTCATTGACGTCTCTTTTGGTTGTGCACAGGCGACGGCAGCGGCTCTGCGCCATACTGTTAGGCTAAGGGCGTCAAGAGCGCCACCAGGAACGTGGCGTAGCCGGCAGACTCTAGACAGGGGAATCATCTGGCGAGCTCCATCATCTCCACATGTCGTGATCTGTCCCGTCCTGTGTCCACGACCGTGACATTACATTACCATGCATGTCGTCATGCTCTTCTCCTGTGTGTGTGTGGGTGTGTCTTCACGTCCACATTCACACATCCTCGTCGTCGTCGTCCTCGTTCACTGTCGGCCCCTTGCAACTCGTCTCCTTGTGCCCACGGTTCGCTTTCCTCGCTCAACGCCGGGCTGGGGCCCTACGGGTGTCGGCGTTTCGTCTTTACTCCCAGACCCTGACCTGCGCCGTTTATGTCCATAGGCCAGCTTGTCACGGCAATCAACACTCTGCTGCTGCCATTGGCCGAATGGTCCACCAGGAACGATGGATTTTTTTGCACGGTAGCGTAGCTGGGAGGTGGGCATGCACGGGCCGCGCTCTTGGAGCCAAGGGCGGGGGTCCTTGGTATTGGTATTCTCTTGTCCAGGAGAGAGAGGGGGAGGAAAGCGAGCATGAGAAGAGGGTACAGCATGAACCAGAGAGAATTGCATGTTCCCCGAGCACAGCATGGACAGGCCGCCACGGCCACAGCGGGCACACACCGCATCGTCTGCCAGCGTGCCCGTGATTTCAAGTCATCTTGTTTTGTAGCCCACGGTACTGGCCGCTGGGTTGGCTCTGGTCCCGCATGTCTGGCTTAGCGGCTCTGGGCTATCGATTAAACCTGCATCCAAGACCTGTGTGGTGGTTAGCCGTGGGCCAGTCCAATTCTCTAGCATGCACCTTTATGCACGCTCGAGGCGATGAGATGGGCGAATGAGAGGCGGGCTGCTCTGCTCACATGAGTGATTGGTGACGGGCACATCGATTCGGCGTCGATGAAAAAATTTGTCGCATCCCAGGGCAGCCGCTCCCTGTCAAGTTGGTGATCGGCGGTGCACGACAAGCCACCATGGAGCTACCTCAGCCAACCCGTCTTGTCTCCAGCCACAACCACAGCCATGCACATTTGCTGGTTTGTCGCCAACTTTGTCGTACAAGGTGACACCAGGATTGCCCACGTCGGTTTAGTCTTTACACCACGTCTTTGTCAGACGCAAAGCACACTTAAGCTGCGTCGTGCAGTAAGCACCGCAATATTAGCACTGCCCTCACCCCTGGTGATCGGCACGACCCTCTCTCGTATAACATGGCCTCTAGTCTCGTAATACGTACGTACATATGTACTCAAGGCCACACCGCAAACACGTGGGCAGCCTTGAATATTCCGAGCGTCCCCGTCAGATCGTATTGGAAGTGCAGTACTTCTGTCCAAGCAGCCAGTCCTAGTGTGTGTGTGTGTTTTTTCTTGGTAATGCAGCCAGTCGCCTTAGGGGGAGGATTATATCTTTCTTTTGTGGCTGGGATGCTCCGTGAGGCTGCTATGGGTTGCAGCGTGTACGTACTCGAGAACATCTCAGCTTTGCAATAGGAGATGCGTACATTGTGCATGTATGTACGTTCGTACATGGACGGGGTGGCGATCAATCCCTTTGCCAGCTGCCCATCATCTTTCAGTGGGGCCGCCCAGAGAAAAACCACGGCCAGCATCTTCTTTCCATTCGCCCATATCATCTCCTATTCACGGCCTCCTGAGGGCTGCAGTCGGAAAACATAACGAGATGGCCAGAACAACGCCCTCGTAGTACAGATCATGCCCGCCAGTCAACACTTTATGCACCATGAAATTGTCTTCTGCTCGCCGTGGCTGCAGGTAGTGTACTTGTGGTGCGTGGTTGCCGTCGACTGGCCACGGCGAAGCCTCCGAGGTTGGCCTGGAGATGGCGTGCAGAGAAACGTAATAGACGGGATGCCATGGTATCGTCTCATCTCATCTCGTCTCAGGCGACAGTGAGGGTGCCGTGGGAGCCAAGGGAGCCCTGGACTTTGTTGTGTGCAGTATGGCCAAAAATAACGTGATGCCCTGCTCTTCTCAGCCCTCGATGCCTGCAAACGGCGTCGATGCCATCGTGTTTCAATATTGCTGAGACCTTGGTTTCCAGCCTGAGAAACAAGGAACGCCGTCGTGGTTTCGCATGCGCGGCTCGCGTCTCGTCTCGTCGAATCACGTCATGCGCGTCTTGGATCCGACCAGCATCCGTTTCCGTTTCCCCTTCCGCTTCCTTGTTTAGCGAAAAAAGATACTTTGTTTGCTCCTCCCGCTCCCACTGCTCCATCCGTGGCGTTCATCGTTGCTGCAAACCATTGCCAAACACTTGTCCTTTTTTTTCGGCTATCCGCGACACTCAGGGTCGCGCCAGCTCATGTGCAATCAAGCGGGTTTTCTTGGGCGCCCTCTTGGCTAGCTGAAAGCGCCTTCGGACCGTCCACGTCGTTGTCGTTGTCGTCGTCGTCGTCGTTCGGTACCTGACGTTATTCCCTTGCCCTCATGCAGGGACCGCCCGGAGGCATTCCTGGGACGCTTTTCCATCCATCTGCCCCTCACCATCCCATCACCACTCGACAGCGCAACAAGACTCAACTCGCAATCAAGTCTCCATGTTCCTGTAGAATGACGTCTTCGGGCGCCCAGCGCCCCCTCGTGCGAACAGCGGATCATATCCGTACCGAGGCCAAACCCCAAATGGCATTGGTTCCTGCCCGATTGGCTCGGCCGTGGAAGTCATGATGTTAGTCGCTCGATCGAGAAGTCAGTCTCTTGAATTCGCTTCCATCCTACACCAGTCCACCCAAGACACTCGACTCCGCCTTCGTACCGCTCTTTCGTTCTTCTTAGCGCCTGTTCATCATGCCCATTCGCAACCCTTTTCGCCGTGCGGGTCTGTCTGACCAGCCCGACGATGCCCACCGGACCACGCCGGAAAGTGACTTCAAGACCACGACCCTCTCGGGTGCCTCGCCCCTGCAGGTGAAGGATCCAGCCGAGTACAAGTTGAGCGGTAAGGCTGAAATGTTCCTAGTGGGGACGCGAGGCGTGTTTCTTCGCGCCCTCGATACATGACGTGACGTCTGGTTGCTTACTTTTGTGCAGAGATCAACGACAGCGGCGTATACCTGCCAGTAAGACGAGACCCTTGAGCGCACATGGCAATGATGCCACGCGCGCGCGTACGAATCGCGATGAGAGAAATAGTAATCGCAAGAGGCATTGGCTTACCTCACGACAGCCTTCCCCACAGCACGAAAAGTCGACGTTTTGGCACTCCAAGTCCAACACGTCAACCTCGTCCTCGAACCACCGAAGCCTTCTCAGCGAGAACGAGCCCTTTAGTATCTCGCGCGAGAGTTTTGATTCGTACAGGAGATCATTTGTATGCTCTACCAACTGTGCCTCCACCTCGCTCGTTAACGCCACCTAGGACATCTCTGCCCGGTCGCCAATTACCGAAAATGTCCATGAAACCTATCCCCGCCAATCGCTCGATGCCCGCCGCTCCATGGATGCGCGACGTTCTTTCGATGCCCGCCGGTCGCGCGCCACACCCCGCACGTCGATGCAACAAGGCCGCCTCAGCGAAAGTCATGACCAGGTACCCGAAGAGGGATTCGAGGATGTCGGTCTGAACGATGAGCCCAAGCCGCAGCCCAAAAAGCGCGGCATCTTCTCACGTTTTGGCGACAACAACCACGCCAACGACAAGTCGGACGAGCGGCCATCCTCGAGCCACCACTTCTCCCTGACGGGGCGCAAGCGGGCTGAGAGCGGGGCAGGGTCCGAGCTCAAGCCCATGCCGAAGCCATCTACGGAAACGGCCGTCGAGTCGCGGTGATTGGGTTGGATAAGAGATATGAGCATACGAGTCTAAATGTAGTATATGGGGCCCCAAGTCCACAGAGGCTCTGTTGATTAGCCCTGGATCATGTCGGCGCACCAAACGGAAATTACAGGCATACATGGCGTTGATGACTTGAGCAGGTTTCGTTTTTTTGTCAAACTAATAATGATAGGAATTTGCACAAAGAATAGTTACATGTCTAAACAGAGCACAGTGAGAATGCTACTCAGGTATCTCCCAAGCTTGCGTCATGCAATATCTGTGCGGAACAGCATGACAAAGTCAACAATGACGAGTCCCCCCTCGTTTCTTCCCTTGCAGTCGAGTGGAACCTGAAGATCAAAATTCCACTCCTCGTATTCTTCCTCCCGCCTTGACCATTCAGCCTTATCGTATCCCATCTAGTCAATTTTCTCTTCTTCAACCACAAGGCTACGTCTACATTGCTACCCTACCGCGTGAGCCGAGTTTTTTTTATCTATTCAGCTACATTAGGCGCTTGGATGCTTTTAATCCCTCTCCTTAATCTACGTACACTTGAAAATGTTGTTAGCGTATCGAGACCACTCTTCCTCAAGACCATCCAGCGCCGTTCTAGCACCTACCCCAAAAGCCTATCATCGGACATGGCACCTTACCACGCCACTGTCCAAATCCTCCTTTCTTCCTTTTCCCTCGCTCTTTAGACCGGCATCCGGTTGTAAACATGATAGTAAGCGCAACACAGTAAAATAAGTCACATAGCGCACCAAAAAGATTAGCCACGATTACCCCCAGGTGCTCGAAACTTGGTTTACTGTGCAGACTTAGAATTCTGCTACCGCTAGAACACATGGAGTTCTAGCTGTGTAAAATGATGGTAATATACCTCGAGAAAAAAAAACAGATACAGGGTTCAAACGACACAGAACATCATTCTCATGAACGTGAACCACAGGCCAGCATTTCTGCGCCGCGCTTTTTCTCTCTTCTCTCTTTTCCCCTGAGTCTGCACATACGTACACGTCAAGGCCCAGGAACGCGCGAAAACCCAGTGGAAAACCATAGCATTAGCGCATTGCTCGGACAACCACAGCGGCTTAGTTCCGCGCTGGACTTGTCTTGCATTGGACAGTGGGCGGGAAGAAGCGTACAGTACAGAACACACATGTCTATGGATTCGCGAGGCGAGGACGTGCATGTGGCTGTATGAGGAGACTGGGTCATGAACAGCCACGCCTCTTGTCCGGCCTCTTTTCTCCCTTCACCCCTTTCTTTGCCTAGAAAACGCCATGGAAATACGCGCGCGGGGGCGAACATGTACATACGCTACACCTACCTACGTCTTGGGACGTGCAACAGTGTACTCACACTTTAGCAACCGGGTACATATCTATCTCTTAGGTTCCGCTGATAACGCAGAGAGTGGCTTCGGCAGGATCTTGAAGAAAATACAGAGTTTGAGATTGCGCGAGGCGGGAAAAGCGCCCGCGTACGGTGGTTGGGTGCTTGCGTGTTGACGGGCTAGTGCGCGCTTGGTGCGACAGTGAGTGGGTTGGTAGACGTATATGTATGTACGTAGTACATATGCAGGGGGCAGGTGGAGTTGAAGTGAAGCCTGGTTGAGAATTCTTTTAGGGCCCATGGTCGTGGGTGATGGAAGGAAGTGTTTGGTTGAGGTGCGGATAGGTGGGGGGAGTGCTTGCGTCGGTGGCTTGCGTGGTGCTGTGACCCGGTGTTTGTGTCGTCCTGGTAGTGTATGTGAGTGAAGTTTGGTAGCGAGAGGTTGCGTTAGTAGGGATGTGGGTTCGATTGGTTTGTGGCGCTGTTAGTAGCGAGGGGTTGGTTGGGGAGGTAGCTCGGGTTGTAAATTATGCTTCGGCTTCTTTAGACTCGGCATGGTTGGGACTAGAGGGGTTGGAGAGGGCGGGGTACGAGATAAGGAGAAAGACTGTGTGTTGAGGATGGGTGGTAGATGGGTGATTGTTTCGACACAAAGCAATTTGTGTTGCAGTCATGGTGATGTTTCTGGAGTGCTTTGGCTGTTTCTCGACATGTTGGATTTTGGAACTGGGTAAGTGATTTCTTCATTTGTGGAAGAGATGGTCTGATACAACGTTACGGACTTCTCAAACATGCAGGGAGTAGATATATGTTCATTCGATTCATGGTCTTCGGCGGTACCTGCTTGATAAGAGATATGCATCACCGTACCTGGATGCACGTAGAGCGCACCAAGAATTCATCAATATATAATGCAAACTAAACTAGAGCCTTCTCAATCACGCACAATGTAAATAAAAAAGACTGACCTACTCTCTCATCATGTGCCCGATATGCTTATATCAATTTACTGCCCTAACCCTTATTCGTATCGGTAGTATATGCATTTTCTACATATTCTTTCACTGTGACTTGCTGTTGAACTCTATGCATCCACCCCTTGAAAAGGTCAGCTCATCGCCCTGGTTTTATATTTCTCTTAATCTCTTGCGTCGGCGTCATAGTAAACTTAATATATCAGGAATACTCGTTGCTTATCTTTTGAGCTACGCAATCATAGCTAGTGGCGAACCCAGCTTGGTTGTAAAAACGGATTTATTGATAGATATCAACGAGACCTCTGGAGAACGCTCTCATTGAGCTCAGAGATCAAGGCGGGTCTCACGTTTTTGACGGAAAATACAAGCTAGCTTTGCTATGATGTAGTGATGCCTCCAACGCTACCACATTAAAACAATCACAGTGATCCAAACAACTTTGCCCTATGAAGAAGCGCCGCTCAAGCCCTAGAGGCTTTAGAGGTTCGCTTGAAGAGCAATACATTGGGCTTGTAAACGCTGCCAAAGCTACTTGGAATAATCTTATCGTTTGCCGCGATCAGTACGGGCGCATCAAAGACGGTTCGATGCAAAACTTTCTCGTAAAAATTGCAAACAGTGAGGTAGCTGACACGCCACCCGTTGAGGTTTGTGAACTGAATACCGGGTTTCTCTCTAGTCGCCCTAGAGAATACGTTCAATTCAGATTCTCCAAACCTTTTCCTGCTAATGAAGCCACTATGTACTCCAGACAGCACCTGTGACGATTTCGAAATCATACAGTAAGAGTCTCAATCAACAAGATGACGGGCGGTACATATCTTAACCAGTCGGTCACCAGTATCTCCGTGGAAACGACTTGAAAGCTCCAAGCTTCCAGCCCAACATCCATGGACGGAAATTATATGAGCAACAAGCGAAAATAATTGCCCTGGGATAGCCATAAACTTCTATATGAACACCATCACATCTTTCGGTGGGCCATCAGAAGTCAAGTGTATTCAAAAGCACGCTCATGAGAAAGTACTTGAGCAACTGCCTTACTCATGGCGACAATATTAGCCATGGCTCTTGTTACGAGAAATTGTGCAGATTCCCTCCGTCCACGAAACACCGGGTACGTTACACGAGGATGGATTGTATCAGCACTCATGTGAAAAAGCATATCGGGACTGCCTATGCGCCGCAGCGCACCAAAAAAAGTACTAATCACTCATGTCATCAAAAGCTTCTTGCTTTATGGGCCTAGAAATTGTTCATGATATAAAAATATTTAGTAAAGAAAAACTAGGTTTGATATAACTCTTTGCAATGAAACCCAGAATGAAAACAGTGTAGTACTATTGACATAGTGCATTATAGCGGATACATAGACCCAGTTATTCTTTTTCAGCTGGTTTATACCGTCTTCATAGTCTTCATGTTTCCTAAAATGCACAATCTAACTAGAAGCAGCTGGAAAAACTTGGGAAGTGAAGCCATTCACATCATCTGCGCAGAACTAACGCCTAAACTGCGCAAATTCGACGCTTTCATAACTGTGGTGCTTCACAGATGAATTTTTCAAGCATAACAAATAGTAAGTGAAGTCGTCGGGCAGTCTCTTTTGATGTTATTCTTGCATATAATCTAGTGCCAAGTCTTAGTGTCAGAAAAGAGAACTGGTCCTACTCATTACGCTGCCGGCATCGTAGTCTTTCAGCAATCATAATGTAGTCACTAAGGGATGGAAATTAAAAAGCAATAATGCCGGTCTGATAGATACTCGTGTGTATCGTGGCAGTTCCTATCGTAATTGCCTCGGATGCCACAAATTTGAATGTCGCGCTCATCACTTAGATTCGACTAGCCTAGGTCCTGTCTATTCGTTTCAAGCAGCACATCTCTGCTGGTATGGACAAGACACGAGTATCCTTGCAGCAACTACCAGGCGCTCGTGTCTTTGTTTCTTGATGCAGAAAGCCTGCTGTCTAATATAATGTGGAAGATATCTAATACCAAATAGTCCTTTATTCGTAGGATAACGATGCACGATCGATAGCCCATGATAGCTCATTTCTGTACACTACTTCAGAGTCTAACTCTTTACGGCTGTATGCACCATCTAGCGTTTCTTATGCTGAGTGTGCAGGCCCAAAGTTGTCGAACATTGGTGTGGTCATTATTCCGATCCGATCTAGTCTTGTTCTGGCCAGCTCCTTCTTTGGTCTAGCGATCTCATTTTTAGGAAAATGGCGCCGGGTTGCATGGCCGGATTGGGTTCTGAATATGCTAGGAATATGACTGCACATCCTACTGTAAGGGTGTAGGTAGTGCGAAACCACAATACCCACCAGGTAAGAGGATAACACCAGTCACTGTAGTGTGCATGCTGGAAAGTCAAAGATATCGGAAAAATCCAAAGCTCTCATTGATTGAAGGAGCGATGCCTAGTTGTCTGCCCACACTACTAGACACATCGACTCCTGTCGCAGTCATGGTTCCCGTCTTCCTCGTCGTTGGTGTTGGATAAGGTGCACCCATGTTACGACACAATGTTGCTATGCAAGTAATGGCAATCACTAAGCTGCTAGCTATGTTACCAAAGTCTCTAGAAAAGATAGCTGTAGCACATAAATATGAAAAAGCCTTCACTTGCTACTACAGGTCGTGAGGGAACAAATGGGCTTGAATTAATCCTCATTTCCACGCTATGCAGTACGTCTCTAGAAAGACCACTTGTATTCAGCACATAAGCTGCAGGTTGAATAGGGGAGCTACAAAGGCCTTGCTGTACCATGAACCTTTGTTTTTATCGACGGGTGCATAGCATTACACCTGCAAACGTCTATGATCTCTGCCAATGTATCACACTGTCACAGAAGCCAGGGGTGATGGGATTGCGAAGCTTCGGGGTATCAGGTCTGAATGCGCAAATGATACTGAAGCCAATCACTGGGTATATTTCTGCCGACGTTTGCCGCCGGGTTTCAACTGGCACGGCTTTGGAAACGACAACCCTAGTGCCAGGGGTGATGAGCGGCAGTCGGTGACCAAGGGCATTGCCCAGCCAGCTCACAAAAACTATTCGATCTTGTCCTCCGCTCAGCGCAAATCCTTCTACGGGATACAGCTGTGCAATCCCTATCATAATAGAGCCGTGTTCATAAGTTCTACTAGCGCCCGCCAGCGAGCAGCAGGTGTATGAGACGCTAAGTTGCATTCGGCACGCTAGTATGGGAGCCTTACTGGGTAAAACTTGCACGCCACCACCTTCATCAACTTCTCAATAGGTTCTAGGAGCAGGTCCACGATGGAAATTAATAAGCGCGGGAAAATGCCTGCGCCTTACGGACAATCCTGTGCTCACTGCGTAAAAGCCAAATCACGATGCATGCTGCTCGATTCAGGCACCTGTGAAAGGTTAGTGGAATGTTTGCAACATTCGATCCTTCAGCCAAAACATTGCAATGTGCACACTATAGTCACTAATACGGCACTAGCAATGTCTATTAACATCACTAACATGACTCCAGATGTCATCGACTCAACAAAGACTGTATCCCTTCGTCTGGTGTGCGCAAGAAAAGTGCCAAGAATTCCGCTGCATCCAAGAGGAGTCAACTCGAAGACAAGCTTGATGACTTAGTTTCTGTACTTCGTACACAGCGTGCAAATCCTCAGCAGGATTCTGTAGTGCCTCAATCTGTCACGGCTGGGTCCCTTCAATTCATCCCACAACCAGATGACACTGAGACCATATGCGACCAGAGTCTCACAGAGGAAGAACTTACAAAGTTTTGTTGGCTTCATCTGCCGCACTTCCCCCTAATATTTCTACCTCCAGACCTCTCGGCAACACAAATGGAACACGAAAAACCACTTCTATCCCTAGCCATAAAGACCATCTGCAACAAGGCCTACTCTTCGCAAGCTAAGCTCAGCAAGAAACTACGCGAGACGATCGCAATGAAAATGATGGTCGATGGAGAAAAGAGTCTTGATTTACTACTGAGCATACTTACTTGCATGTCATGGTAAAGCCCCTTCACCCTTCGAAGTCTATTGCTGACCGATTAGGTCAATATATTTTACCTCTGGCAAACAATTCCTTGGGATGCTGGCGGGATTGGCACGATCTCTTGTTAGCGACCTCCGGCTCGACAAGCCCCCAAAACCCTCATGGTGCCCAGCTGTCGGACCTTATGAGGAAGATAGAACAGTTCGTTCTAATGAATCTCGCCGCGCCCACATAGCATGTTTTGCCCTTAGTACAACGTAAGTATGCTTTGTTCGGTCCTCCTAAACTTTATCAATATTGTACAAGTGAAGCAGATTACCAGAGGTGTAGTAGTTGACTGTTCATAGCATCTCCGCCACATTCAAATACGACATGATGCCATGGTCACCACAACTCGAACAGGATTGTTCTCAGCTAGCCATTAGTGCTGAGACAGATGGAGATGAGCTTCTTGTCGCCATGGCCCGTATATCGAGGGTCTGTTTGCAAGTAGCAGATGTGAGCCGGCATTTAAACGAGAACGATAGTGCGAACGCTGCATTACACATCGCGCCTTTGCTGTTCTCTCTTGATCAGCTAAGCAGCACATTTTCCGCCGAGCTGTCCCAACATTGTAAGGATCCTAACTTTATTGAAAGGATATCTAATCAACACAGACATAAAAGCCAGCATTATCGCATTCACATCCACCGCCCGCATAAGCATATATGAGCTCCTTACTATGCATGTGCCAACCTCGTCTTCTCTAGGCATCCATGCTTTCGACCACAGGCGAGTAGAATATCTAACGGCCTTTCTACAGCTATGTAAGCAATGCACAGAACAATACCTCAGCTTTGATTTTATCAACATCACTACACCGACGAGTGTTGTCTTCACAAACAGTCTAAGAAATCTATATAAGCTCTCAACGCTGACAGATGCCGGTTGGGACCCATCATTTGTGTTACAAACAGTGAACATCGTCGAATTATTGGACCTTTGTGCTGCAGGAGCTGAAAAAGTGGATGCGAATATAGAGCAAGAACTGGGTGAGCACAGCGTCTTTGCAGTTGCAGCAAAGTCTGTCAGGGAATCGGCACCGCCCAGTTGGCGGGCACAGAACCCAGACCCCCATGACGATGGAGATGCGGGGATACAAGGATTTACCAAATCGATGGAACTCCCCTTTGTTGACTTTTCTGATGACTTCTGGTCGAACTCTCCTTTTTACCTTTAATTACTAAGACGTTGTCAAAGCATCTTCTCGTAAGATGGGCTCTGATTCGGTCGGAGTAACAATGGACGTATCACTATTGTACAAACGACTCGAAAAGCTGATGGACTGCGAGTTTCCTTAGGTCCTTGAAATGTATAGAATATGATATTTTTGGGAGAGATTTCTTAGTGCTACGCATCGCATTTGCGG
Organism: Curvularia verruculosa; assembly: GCA_036172615.1. NCBI lineage: Eukaryota > Fungi > Ascomycota > Dothideomycetes > Pleosporales > Pleosporaceae > Curvularia > Curvularia verruculosa. The sequence continues at coordinate 196,690 of JAWDHC010000006.1, read as the reverse complement.
TGCCGTGCTATCTTCATTACTTAATACTTAATATAATCTCATTTTGGACATATTTAATATTCTCCACATAGATCAGAGATGGTGATACTAATTCTTCGATAATAAATACAACACTATTGAGAGCTAATAATCAGGACCCCTGTTTGAATCATCACGTAAGTACTCTCACATTGATGCATATGAAATGGGAATCCTACCAGTTGAATAATCATTTGCGCATAGTACGTAGGCACACCTGACATATTATTCGTAGCCATAGCTCATAATAGTGCAAAATGTTCGTTCATGTCAAAGGAAAGCTGAGAGAGACGGAATCCAGGACCCATGTTGCACGTTGCACGTTGATAGACAGATTAATAAGCATAAAGGTGATTGTGTATTTGTGAATTATGGAAATGAGTGGTAATGAAATAGCAAGATGCTTTAGCACCGGAAGTAGACTTGTTGGGTTGAGGAAAAGTTATGAGGTCGTGCGAGAGTGAGTTGTTCTTGACATGACTGATAAAAAATCTTCCATTTGAGGATTCGCTTGCTTTGAAATACTTTAAAATACTCCTAGTTGTCTGACTTCTCTGCCTGGATCTCGGGGTCTTGAACTGGCTTTAGTGCCTCTTTCTTCCGAACATCAACCCAGCCCATTCCCAAACTCAAGACTGCTGCTGCGCACGAAAAGCCGACTAAGAGGTAAAAGACGTTCCGCAGGCTCTCTGAGTATGCCATTAGTACACCACTGAGTTCCTCTTCATGGCCGATGACTAAGTCACGGACCGCACCAGCACCGGAACCTGCATCCAGCGCAGCTTGTGGAGAAACCGATGGAGCATGCTGTCGGATGGCGTTGGTGAGTGTTTGCGAAAAGATAGCATTGCTGATGGTGATGCCAATTGACACGCCAAAGTTCTGTAGGAAGACTAGGATCGCCATAGCAACAGCAATCTGCGGAGGCGTGACTGCATTTTGAACGGCAATGAGAGGCTGTAAAAGGTCAGTATAGCCACATACATGAGGTTTCGTAATACCGGGATTACTGACGAGCTGCAGGATGATACCACGCCCTACTCCCATGACTATCTGGTAGCCAACCCACTGTCCAACACTCGTAGTTGGTGAGAATGTCGAAACGAGACCATTACCAACTGCCAGAATGATACTGCCACCAAGTGTCCAGGGAAGATAGTATCCTAGCTTCGATACTGTACGTCATCAGTAATTGCGCTATGAAGCTTCAAGGATTAACTTACCAAGCGTTCCTGTGCTCAGAATGAACAGCAATTGGCTCAGGATGCTAGGCAACACGTGCACACCACTCAAAGATGGGCCATCACCCTTCACAGCTTGGAAGTAGGTCGGGAGAAAATTGCTTGCCACTAGCATGCAAATGGCGGTACACATACCAAAAGCGTAGCTCACCCAAACGATTCGTTTCTTAAGAAGGTAGCCAGGAATCATAGCTCGGTCACCCATCTTCCACTCCCATATGACAAAGATCACGAAAAGTACACCAGAACCGACAAGGAGACCGATGACAGTGGCGCTATCCCAGGCATATGTATATCCAGAACCGAATTGTAGAGCAAGTATGAACATGATCGACGGCGGGACGAAGAGCAAAAAGCCGAAAAGGTCGAGCTGGGGAGCGACCTTGCGCACGAGAGTGAGAGAAAAGGGCTCTTTCTTGACGACTTCGGGAAAGTGGATCAGAGTCAAAAAGAGCGCTGCCAAGACCCCGGCCGGAAGGTTGAGGTAGAAGCCTGTAAATGTTAGCTTCTGACTGACCTGGAAGATCCAAATGGATATGAAACCTACACCATCGCCAAGTGATACCTTCCGTCAAGCCTCCACCTATCAAAGGCCCTACTACCATTCCCATCTGAGAAACGCCAAACAGGAGACTAGTGTACATAGGACTCTTGCTCTTGTCCACACTTGCCGCGATGATGGTGAGAGCGCCATTGAATATGCCGCTCACGCCTAATCCAGCGATAGCTCTGCCAACAATGAACACTGCCGATGAAGGAGCGACGCCACAAATTAGGGAGCCAATTTCGAAGAAGAAGAGGAACGATAGGAAGACGAGTTTCGTTGGGAAGTGCGTGTATAGCTTGCCAGATAGCGGCTGCAGAGTTGCCGCCCCAAGAGTGTAGGCACCGACGTACCAACCCACATCTGTAAGTGAATGAAAGTCGCTGGTGATGTAGGGTATGGCCTATGAATATCAGCTGTTGCTATTATTGGTCTGTGGATGGGGATGCTGCATACAGTACCAATGATAGACGCGTCGAGGAAAGAGAGGAATGTCACAAGAGTCAAACTGCCCAAAAGAGCAGCTAGCTTAAGCCCCTTGACATGGTGACTGGTTGGATCAACAGGCTTCGCAGCGAACGTCTCGGCAGTGTTGGTGGATGAAGAAGACATGGTGCTGGAGAATCGGTAATGACAGGAGAAGAGTTTAGAGAAGAGAAGACGTAGCACATAGAAGTCCAAGTACTGAAGATTGCTATACAGTTGAGGTGTCTGTTCTACTTTATATAGGGTGTGCGAATAGGAATGGTAAACAATGAACCGGAGTTCGTAGCCATGAAGCGCCAATCCCGCTCGACGAATTCCGCTCGCTCAAATCCGTGCGACGAATCCCGGGCCACAAGAAAGCCGGCACAGCGGAGCTGGCACGATGAAGCCTGGTTTTTTTTTTTTCGTGCAGCCTAAAAGGTTGACAAATCACACATGTATGATCCGTGTGTAAGCTACACAAGGTGAGTCGTGAACACAAGTCGTAAAACAGGATCGAATACCATCTCGAATCTACAGAGATGGGTGCGTGGGTTGTGCAGCCTTACTTCAGCATCGTTTGGCTTACTGTTATTTTTGTTTTCGATCCATACCGCGTAGCCGAACAATTTCGCGTTGAAACAATCTGTGCTGTTGCTATACGACCTGCGCTGCTCACAATCGATAGGTAAGATAGTTAGGTCAAGATCCCGTAGCGGATGTAGCATATCTATATTTCCGCAATACTACGACAGAAACATGCCGTTCTAGACTCATAGTAGCTGGTGGAAAGAGGCACTTGTAAATATCAGTAAAGGTCCTCCTGGTGTGCGATGATGACTGAGGACAACAATGCTTATATGAAAGAAGGGAACGCTTTTCGTCATTCGCTCTCCAACCAATGTCAAAATATATAAAAAGAAAACCCGTAGATACAAGAAAAGAATCGACCGTTGCAAGCTCAACGGTGCGCTCAGCGCTATGCACACTCCAGACATAAACTCAGGTAGTGACTGGACCCCCTTTCGTTGCACCATCGCTCCCGTAGGTTGGCACTCTAGCAAGATGCAACAGAAGTGTACTTGCATGCATCCGAAGGGCCGGTAGAAACCGACTCGGGCTCGTTGCCGGGCGTGGTTCCCTTGAATTCCTCGCAAATTTCCTTCACGCCCGTGGCACAAGTAGCCGAGTCGATCGTCACCGTGTCACCAAAGTTGGAGTTGATGCCTGCAAGCAGCTTTCCGTTGGTGGCTTTGACGCCCTTGATAACGGCATGGCGCTCGGCGCTCTTCTTGCAGTTGCCGCAGGCACGGTAGAGCTTGCCAAAGTTGTCGACAGTGAAGCCGTCAATAGTGACCGTTCCTTTGCCGTTTTGCTGGATTACTTTGTCTTCGGCACCGGTGGCACCTCCGCCAGTGACTGAAGGGATGTGAGTTAGTGTGTTGGAGAGAGACCTAGTGCGACTGGAAAGCTTACTTGTTGCATCGCCGTCACCTTTCAGACTAAGAGCATCTTCGCAGACAGAAACCCACCAGACGTTCTCGATAGTGCAAGAGCCCTCACAGTGCACGCCCTCAATCTGGTCCTCGCCTATTTTTTGTTAACATCCAGCGATAGGTCTTGAGAAGGGAGCAGAAACGCACCAATGATAGCATTCTTGAGCGTGGCACCGTCCTTGAGGATGAAAACAGCGTCAGAGTCGCCGCCTTCTTCCTGACCAGTGCAGGAGACACCGCGACCGTATGTCTTGAGTCCTCCATCAAAGACCCCGGTGATCTCCTTGGCCTCAGAGAAAGTCTCAGTTCCGTTGCCCTTGGGGACAGCAAGCGATCCACGCTTCATCATGGCATAGAAGTTCCTGGGGTAGGTCCTGGCAGGGCTGGCCGAGGCAGCGAGTGCGAAAGCCAGGATGGAAGTAGCGATGGAAGCCTTCATTTTGGTATTCGAGTGTGTTACAACTGTCTTGGAAGAAAATGGAATCTAATTCGTTTTGAAGGAGTGAGGTTCGGTTCGGCTAGCGAAAGTGATGCGTCAAGCACAATGAGAGAGACAGAGAATGACTGGAACTGAAGGAATGGTGTTGGCTCAATGATGAGTGGAGATCCCAAAGAGGCGACTCCCCTTTCCTTCTTATACTGTATCCCCACAGAACCATCGACCGACATGTTCTCGAATCTTGCATGTGGGTACTGCTTTGACGGGAAAATGTTTTGCGCACTAGGATTGCGCATAGAGTGGATTGACAACGGCACTACCGCTGCCGTGGGTTATGAAACTGTGTCTGCTATCAAGACGGGCTAGTACGAGGGCCGATCGCCATGTTTGAACAGTCTTTGTCGTCTTGGCGACAATGCTCATTTGTCTGAAACGTGGTGTTTGGGAACTAGTCTGCTGGGATTCGCGTGTTGCCCACTACTCTGTTTCAGAGTGTTGATGCCAGGACAGGGGAGTGTTGTAGCATTGACGCTTAGATTTGTTTAGTCGTACAGCCTTGTTAAACGCATTCATGTATATAGAATTGAAGGTATGTAGTAGCTCTGCTAATGTTAGCGACGAACATGGGTACTCATACTATCATCACGGGGCTCCATCATAGTCATAACAACAAATGCATGTTGATTCCTCTCATTGGTAGTGTTGAGGAGCAGATCGATATAATTGTCTAGAACGAATTGACTCGTCTACGACTTTGAGCGTTTTCATGGATGCAGATAGCATGCATCCGAATGGTGGAAGAACAGAGCTTACGATTAAATCCATCGCTGGAATAACTAAAAAAGGCAGTTGGGATTGTGATCAGCACTGTGGTGGCAGATAGGCAAGTCTGATGATGATCCATGAATCCGAGAAATGGCCCGAATTTTTTGGAGCAGAATGCCAATGGATGCGAAGTATGCTTTGGGGCGAGATGTATAGCCACAAAGAATTACATGGTAATTCGATTACACCAGGCATTGACCTAGATTTCAGCCAGTGTCGAAAGTTTCCTTGGTACTCTATGTGAGGCTCCCAACAAGAGCATTGCAGACGGGAGGTGTGGGGTACATAGGTGGTGTCGTCAGCTGGGACTGTGCATTGCTTGGCATGCTCCACCCGGGATGACGCACTCCACGGAAAGCTTGATTGTGCTATCTTCTATCCGTGATGGTAACGCAGAAGCCACTTTGCTAGCTTCAAATGTGGTGTATTTTCTTTAGTAGATTTGGCTCTGAGATTGCGACGCGTGTACGCCTGTGGGGATTTTGAAGCTAGAAAGGGGCACCCCATGACCAAAGTTGATTGAGGATGGGAGAAGGAAACCGCGTACAGCCGCTGTAAAAGTAGAGAACTCGGATGACTTGCATGATCCCGTCGCATTATTTGGTAGCTTTGACGACTGAGACAGATACCAAGGCATTGAGCCGCGGCCAGTGAAACGCATCGATCTGATCCGAGAAAATTCGCGCCCGAAATTCACCCGTGTCAGGATGAGGATTGGTTGAGCCGCAATCGGTCGCAGGGTCGTCAGAGTCTCGTCAAACCACGCATACAGAAACGTCGCCGCTTCGGTGGAACCAGGAGTGCAACATGGTATCGCAATCCAGAAAAGGGAAGATCCTGAGTGACAATAGTCAATGTTGCGACCCGTGGTTATGGAATCGCGGATATGGCTTTAGCGCAAGTTAGCGTGGCTTTAATTGTGGCTTTATTTCGACCTGGCATCTGGCATAGTCAGCAAAGTTGAGCCGCATAGTAAACGCTATCGACGCAGTGTAAAAGAAGAATGACACTCATTAGATGTAGGTGAGGAGCTACACAGCTTGTCAGCAAGACAATATACGCCTAATCTGCATCTCAAGCCTTCTTGCAAAGAGAAGATTCACGTTCAGGAAGCAGGACAGAGGTCTCTTCATCCTCAATGTCGTTTCTCAGCAGATTGAATGGGGGCATGTATTCTTTGTACTCCACCGACTTGAACTTTGCCTGGAGATGGAATTGGGCCCATTGCGGTTAATTGTACCAGGGTTGCTGGAATGTACCTCCCCAAACTACCATGCAAAGACATCTCACATGTGACGGTAGCCAAGTGTCAGGAGGGAATCAACCGAAACTAGAATTTGTGCGTGCTGCTCGTAGTAATTAAAGAGGAAAGAGACAAACTCTATATGTAGGGGGAGGGAGATATGATCAAGGGAAGTTACACGTTTGTAAACCTCCCTGTACAAATACTCCCACGTCTCTCTCAGTGTCGATCCTACTATAACGCCCTACTCCGGATATCATACCCACTCACTACACGACAGCATCGACACCTCTGTGCATCTATAGTATCCAGTACCCGTGAAAACACCATTGTTAATGCCAGTCGTAACGCCATTAATACGAAATAAAACAGAAATGCCGGAGTGTGAGCTCATGCCGCTTCGTTAACATGGTTGTTTGTTGTAGTCGTCACAGGGGTGCGGACCTTGACAGTAGAGATATGGTCCATGTCGTCAGTGAGGGTAACGTCGATCAACTGACCGTCGGGTATCATTTTGTGGTTGAGTTGCCAACCTGCGCGGCGAGCGAGCTCTGCCACTACAACATCGCAGTCACCAAGGAGGTTGATATCGAAGTTGATGTGGTGGATGGGATCTCGTGAGATGTATATCTGCGGCACGTCGCGGGGCAGAAAGTTGGGTATTTCGGATACGGGAGCAACCTTCATGCTCGTGCCCATGACAATAACCAAATCGACCTTGTCTTTGTCCACATCCTTCAGGCGGTCGAAGAAGTCGTTGGGTAGGGCTTCACCAAAAAAGGTAATGTCTGGTTTCATGATGCCCGGCTGAGGAATGTCAAAGGCGCCGTCGGATTCGGAGTCTTCGTCGCTCGATCGCTTTTTTCTGCTCCCGTTGCTATTGGACGTGCGCTTGCGCTTCTTGGTAGGTTGGGATGCGATTTCCTCCTTGCAGCGTTGACACTCGGCAGGTCGCTGTGCGCGCACGTCGTCGAAGATGGCCTCGCCTGGTACCTTGAACTTGCACTTGCGGCATGTGGCAGTCGCCCAGGAGCCGTGGCACTGTATGAGCTTATCTTTGCGTATGCCTGCATGTGCCTCGACGTTGTCAATATTCTGAGTGTAGTTGGTAAGCAATTTCTCCTTGTCCTGTAACAGGCGGATGAACTCGTGCGTAGGCGTCCACTTTTCGAGATCAGGTATGATGTCGCCGGCAAGGGCATAAAATGTGCGCGGATTCTCGTCAAAGTTGTGGATGTCGAAAACCTCTTCAGGTTCGTCGTAGCCCATCTGCAGTAGTCGCGAGTAGAAGCCCGTATTCTTGGAGCGAAAGTCGGGGATGCCCAGGCTCGTCGAAATACCTGCACCGGTAATGACCATGATATTCTTCCGCTCCAGCAGAAGTTTGGCAGCATCATCAATGGTCTTGTACTGTTCGAGGCGAGGACGCTTGTTGAGTTCGCGGTTGATGGCCAAACCAAGCAACTGGTAGAAGTTCTCGTCGGGGGCTTCTTCGAGGAACTTGGGTATCCTGACGCCAAACGCTGTGCACAGCTTGCGCGCCGTCATCTTCTCGCTGGTAATGTTCTCCAGGACAAACTGGCTGGCGCCCACTTCGTGCAGCCGCTGGCGCAGTCGGCGCGCCTCGTCGGCAGTACATACATCTTTGCCTGTTGTAACTGTCAATGAGTGCGGATCAAAGGCTAGAGACAGGATCGGACTCACCATCGTCGGAGTACTCAAAGGCCTCGACCTCGTCCAGGATCTCCTCGTACAGTGAGGCGGAATCCCAGACGCCACCGTCCTCGTCATCGTGTTCGGGCGCAGGCGCAGGCGCGTCCTCTTCTTTGGGTTTGGCCGCGCCCCCCGCAGTCAGGTCCGCTTTGCCGGCCGCTGCAGGCGGGGGAACGGAATCGTGGACGGAAACGGGTCCCTCAGCGGCATGGACAGCCATGGTGTCGTTTTCCCGTGCGGACTCGCAGTCAGCCAATGTTACTCGACGAGTGTGGAGGAGAATAGGTGGTCCGACGGCTCAGTTGGGGGCGAGACGCTAGGCCGGTCTGGGACGCGCGTGGAGATGGCCGCCTTTAGATTGCCGTCTTGTCTTTGGTTTTCCCGCTCGCTCTGTCGCTCCGCAGACTTGTCGCCACCAGCGTCGCCAATCTCATGGCACAACAGCACGCATCATGAGAACTTCGTGCGAGCTGCGTTTATGCACGAAGCCGCCCGAGACTTGAACCGCACAGACAAATCACAGCCGGCAACATGCACCTTAGGTCGGACCGACATGTCCGTTGGTGGAATGTACTTCTCATACCACAGCCATATGACCTGTCGCTTCTTCGTGTGTTTTCGGCTATAAGGGCTTCGCCGGATGAAGCGTGGGCGGCGAGGTTTTCTGCTCTTTTCTCGGCCTCCATCGCTCCCAATGGGTTCCTTTATTGTTTCTACCACTGAACTGGTTCAAACTTTACCTGCATATAACCGCAAATTGTTGGTCAACCGTCACGACAGTCTTGTGCAAAACCCGTCAAACATAGCCTCATCTGATTCCCCTTGCTGCGGGGCATCAATGAAATACTCTACAAATCGGCTCAGCAATGACGATCATTTGTCTTATACTGAAAAGCTGCAGAAGCTTCCGGTCGAGATAGTCAATCGCATATTGTCGCACCTCATTTATCCTCACTGTCGCCTGCCAGGTCTCACTGAAGCTCAGAGTCATTGCGGATTCACAGAAAAGCAGAAGCGCAGTGTTAAGAACCACGAAGACCTCACTCGGCCTGCAGACACACAACGCTGGGCTGCCGACATATTCTCCCTATGCATGATTTCACATTCTTTCAACACTCTGGCGCTGACGTCCAGGACGTGCCATGGGCTGGTCGAAGGCTACTGCGCACACTTGGTCCGTCAATGCAACGATACCATGTTCAACCTTCCTTTTGCTCATCTCGATAAATACGGCCCGAAGTGTGTCTATCCAGATCTTAGTGGAATTGTATACCGACGTTTGTGGCTTCAACATGCTCCACGAAAGTGTGTTTATTGCCAGGCGACACTGGATTGCTACCCTTTTTCAAGGGTCAACCGCCTCTTTACTGCCTGCGAAGGCTGCTTCTACCGTCAAGCTATGGTATGCATCCCCTTCTACTGGCCGCGTTGTAGTTGCGCGAGCTAAGCACACAGTGCAGACGATTGATGAAGTGCAGAAGCAGTATCACCTCTTTCCTGCTACCATTTTTGCTTCCCATCGCATCAGGGGCAATAAATCACCATGGGTCTTGCGTGTGGATGTGGAAGCTTTGGCATTGCAACTCTACCACACTAGGAAATTTCACGACGCTCACCCAGAGCAATTTGACAAGCCATGCTTAATATGCGCCATCACTACGTTTAATGCCGAACACAATATCAGCAAGCGACAAGCGAGTCATAAAAATGCCGTCCGCCACGCTGGGAGAAAGACAAGGACGCGTCCAATGCGATTGTGATTCTGGGTAGTAAAGACTCCTACTGCTATTTTCATGTTCCTGACACACCATACTGTTATATCCTCTTCTTGGAAGCGGACCGGAAATACATTCCTACACCTTCAATCTTGGTTGTAGATTCTTCCATCCTAAAATCATGTTGGCTTGTTATACTCCATGTTTCTGGGACCAATGCTCGAATTCGTAGGGCAGTATAACCAGCGTTGGAAAAAAGGTAGCATGGAAAATCAAGTGGCATGATTTGTACAGCCATATTATTAGGAATAAGGATCAACCAAATCCCAAAATTTGTTCTTCTTCATGTAAACAATTCAAGTACAAGTCACATGTGCCTCCAGGTAAACGACTCAGCAACGAGGGGTCGAAGCGGGGTGAATCTGGCCGTGGGGTACTCACATGCTAGCGCGCCGAGCTAAGCACCACGCGTTTTCTTCGCAATATGGACGCGACTGCCCCACATTCACCCAACTTCAAGACATCCAACGCCATTGCTTGCGCCCTATATACCGCAACCCCCTCGATTAAAACTCCGAGATGCTCGATATTCACCGTAACGATCCCAAACAAGACACAAAAATTTATTTCTCTCGCAGCCTTCTACCTTCCTACATTGATCCGCAAAATGTTTCAACGAAGAAGAAGCCATTTCCCGCAATCAACAAACAACAATTCAGCCATAGCCTAGACTTGATACTCCCAGAAGAGATTTACGAGCTCGTCAAGGATGAATTGGGGCGTAGCGACAGCCCTGCACGAACACAATATGCAAGGGTACACATGAAGCTTGGAGAGATTATCGAAAAAGAGTTTCTGGATGGGTATTTGAAGCAAGGAAACATTGCAATGATAAGTGAAGGCCGACAGCTTCTTGACGACCGGTTCGAGTTGTACGAGGGGACTCTACGCATGGAGCTCACCCGTCTGACGTACGAGAAGTGCGGCCTACATGGCGTACCGATCGAAGACGGTGGAAAGAAACACCAGAAGCAGCGGTGGATTGTCGAGTATGACTTGCGCGCAAACTCGGCGCAGCATGGCAAGAGCGGTTTCTCGAGATTAGAATGGGCGTGCAAAAATGTTCTCAATCAGTCGCTCACATGGCTGTTTTATAACTTTAATCCTTCGTCCGCTGAGTCACTGCGCGAAGGGAAAGAGCCCATTTCTAAACACGCGCCTTGGTTACAGGATGTGTTGCCAGAACAATTGAGTACTCAGGATGTGCTTGTACCGCAGTTTCCATCCAGCGACCTTGTAAGCCCGTACGAGGAGGACGATGCGCTCGGTTTACTAGAATACATCCATATGCTAAGTCTCACATCGCCTCGAGTCAGCAAGGGAGATAACATAAATCGCCATCTGTCACGATACGATGTGCCAGACTTTGGGAAAGGCACAAGTTCAGGCCGCCTAGTCGTACTACGTTGGCAAGGACTTTTACCTCCGGCTTTTATTCGCAGTCTCTTCGTAGCAGTTCAAAAAAAGGCTTTCAAAAGTAAGAAGAGAGGAAATGACAGGCAAGAGGAGGATGCCAATATGGAAGAAAGCGGTATCATGGACGAGAAGGAGAATCCATGGTTTGCTATGAGTGCGTGTGCCTTTGGTGGTAGGAATGCCTGGACTGTTATGCAGTTTGCAGATCGGCAGACACTGACGTGGGAAATGGAGAGTTAGAACTCAAGATCACTTTTTTTTTCTCTGTACACTCTTCTTTTGTTTGTGTTTGAATATGATTCTTGTAATCTTTCTTCTCGTTCCTCTCTAGACCTGTCATTTGAGCTTTGTCAAACAGCCAGTCAACAAACAGGTAGCCACAACGTTCCAACGTTCCAACGTTCCATCCTGTCAATAGCCGTCTCTGCACATTACTTACGCGTCAAATCCTCCGCTGACGTTCGTCGCCGTGTTTCCCGTCCAGTTGCACCAATTCGGACAGTAAGGATGCGAAGGACCCTCCCTGTGTCATGCAATCGTACGATCTGGCGATCCTTTCCAAACACACTGTAGACGAGACATCACATATGTACGTACACACTGTATTGCCAATGAACACCACTGAACACAGATGCATCTTTGACCATGGCAATCAGCGCTTGCGTAGTTTGCCCATGTACTCGGAATATTGGTACGCCCTCAGATACCCACATGGGTAGTCAGTCCGTCACTCGAGCCATCTAACCGAGCAGTTTGACGGATGAACGCGTTCCTACCAGATTCTATGTATGTCTTCCATCCGATGAATCCTTCAGAGAGAAAAAAAAAGAAAAGGTAATCGTATTTCAACGATAAAGACGTCTCTATCCGGCGAAAAGCTACCCCGACACCACATAACCCACAAGTGTGAGATTTTGGATCACTGCAAGACAAACCTGTCAGCAACGGCAGGTACCCAGCCAGCGCAGCACATAACCAAAAAGGTGTCTGAGTACACCGTCCCTGTCAGCCTACGCAACTGCCGATCCAGGGCTGACCCTACTCGGTGTTCTGGACCATGCAGCGTAGTATTGAGCCCAAAAAAACACCCCCCACATCACGTAGGTTTACGCATCTCGAAGAATCCCATCTCAGGCAGGATGCGAATACTAAAGGGCCCCAAAAAAAGGATCAGCTGAGACGCGCGTAAACGAGTACACAGACTCCAAATCTTGCCCCCCCACTCTTTTCCTCACAAACCCCCACTACCACGGCTGACTACTTCCATGTCCAGCTGGGGGACATGGGGGACAGGGGAACGACGTCAGAAGCACCTCCTCCCCCCCGAATCCGGTAAATACAAACGAAGCTTGTGTGTGTAAGCCTCGTATACATGTAAATCCTGTCTTTGCTCGCGTCCACACCCCAACATCGCAGCTCTACCTCTACCTCAGCCTCGGTCCAGACACATCTGCAGGGCGCACTATGTATAGTTTTCCTTTTCAACTTTTTTTCTGGGGCAGGGATGGATGGATGGATGGATGGATGGACTAGGGGTCCACTCCACGCTGACCGGTCGATAAAAAGTAGGCGAGCAGAAGCCGCAGCAGCAGCGAGTAGCCTTAGTCTCTCTTTTCTTTGAGGTCCTTTCGGGGCGGAAGAGGAGTGGCTTGGGTGCACGCTCGTGGTCTGATATGGAGAGGGGGCAGGGCGGCAGGGCGGAATCCAGCAGTCTGGCAGTCGGGAGGCCTAAGTAAGGCCTGTTAGGTAATCTGATCCACTGAAGTCCCCGTTCTACAGGGTTAGGCGATCTCTCTATTACGATGTCAGGCAGGGATGAGGCTTGGTCTCTTTTTTTTTGCCTGCTCCACTGCTGTTGTTGTTGTTGCTGCTGCGCCCACGTAGAAGGAGGCCTGTTTCTCTTGGTACGTGGAAATAGACGGTGAAGGAAGAGGGAAAATGGCGGTTAGCTCGCGTATCTGGTATGTATGTGTCTAGTGTTTGAGTTGGCAGGTGAGTCATGCGATAGGTAAACACGATGGCATCTATCAAAGAAAACTTGTGCTGAAAGGGCGTTCCGTATTCAAGACCTTTCTTTTCAACCAATCGAGGAGCATTTTGCTGGCTCGCGCAGACGGTGGTCTTGGCAACCGTTTCCGGTCTACGGTTTTATCGTTCCGTACCGCTAGCGAGTAAGCTTGAATATTGCCGAAAGTCTCTTTCTAAGATGTGTTTATCTGTGTGGTGTGTGCTGGTCTCAACTCTATAACGCCACACGATGCGCCAACTGCTGTCTGTCTGCAACTATTTTGGCATAGATACGATAGGCCATCACATGCGAAATGCGCGTCGTGATGCATGCGCCTGCGCTATGGAGGAATGTGTGTGTGTGTGTGTGTGTGTTCGTGTCAGCGTAGCCATGCATCCCTAGTTTTTTGCCTACAGAAAACGTGACTCGGTCAAGGCGACGACAAAAAAGCTTGGGGTGCTGGAGACAGATAGAAGTGGGGGTGTATCAGATAAATCGATAAACGCTACATGCATACAATGTGCATAGGCGGCCCACCACAGCCCTAAAGTCGAAAAGTTACGGAGTGGGCGGATATGCGCATGTCAGCTTGTTTGTTGGATGACAGGATACATGGTAGAAGGCATCCATCGGCTTATGTTGGCTGTTTGGTAGCGAGCAAATGGAAGGATTAATAGCCCGGTGCTTGCTAAGCCCCAACAGGTTGCTCCCCTGTCAGACAGCCAGCTAAGCAGCTCCTGTGTGCGTTCAAGGCGTCCATCTGCTTACATAGGTCTACCCAGCCAGAGCCAGAGAAGATGAAAAAAAAATGGAATCGTTTTACTGGGATCTTGGGGTACAGGAATAGATTTGGTTAAGATGAGATGACGTATTGGTCAAGTTTCTTGTGTCTTAGTCCTATGTGGAGAGCGCGTGGGAAGGGAGCCAAATAGGCAAAGGATACGATAACGATGCGATACGATACGATGTGACGTTTGCTGGCGCCAAAATGCTGACAGCTGTGGCAGCGAAAAACGAGGCTACAATCCAGGCTCACGCCACAGGAAGAAGCCAAGTCCACGTTCTTCGCTTTCTACTCGCACACGTCCACGCGCTGGTGCTGACGGTTCTGAGTCAACAATATAACGGTACGCAGGAACAGCGGGCGGCAATGGAAATCCATGTGGATTGTCGCAGTCAGACCGATCGCGCTTTGTTTGCTGGCTGGCTGTAGGCGTGCATGCACGTTTCCACCTGTTTTCTTGCTTGCCAAACGTCATGGCCCCCGGTACTCTTACCACATACATACACACTGTTCCCCCTGAATCTCCATCTCTTATGCCCACCAATCAAGAAGAAGCTGTCCAATCTTACTCATGTCGCTCAGCGGAGCCAATGAAAAGTCATGACGCAAACCATATGTGATAGACTTTGTTCAAGTCTCATGGTGCAAACAAAAGTTACCCAAGTGTCGGTTGGGCGGTGGGTGTAGCCATTCTTTTTTCGGAGGTCGGAGAGGAGATCCAGATCTACCCATGCCGACGATCTTACTAGTGGGTAGTATATCCAACTAACGATTTGGGTATGTTGATAAAAAAAGGTCTAGTGCTAAACTACGAAAGGACTGAAACGTCAAACCATCATGTTAGGTTAGCCCTCTTTTTTTCTGTTCGCCGTGGCTCCCCGCCGCCAAAAGCCACACAGAGCGTGTGATTTGATTAGCGACATGATACACAATCCTGTACCTTTTAGTAACGCATGGTGGTTGCTCAACGCGATACCGAAGTGACACGCGTCAGCAAGACCCACGCGCTCGTGTTGCCCAAGGGGGTTTTCTTATCCCCTACGACATACATACATACATACTCAACCATAACGCGCACTAGTGATTTGCGCGGCAACTTGTCTAGTCGGACGGCACGCGCAGGCCTGTGGTGTACGGTTGTATGCGATTGTGTGCATGTCGTGTATGTGTATGTGTAGAGGGACCGAGTGTTGGGTCTAATAAGACAAGGAAGGACGACATAAGCTGTGTAACCCGCGAGCCAGGCTTCCGGGCACTGGCGTGGTCTGTGGGTAACGTGGGACATTTATCCAGCTTGTATTCTACCCGTCATCGTCAATGGGGCTCTGCTTGGTTGGGGCGAGGCAAGGCTGACTTTAGCCGGGAGCAACAACTCCACTCCAGTGTTTTTTTTGGAAGGATTCCATAAGACGGTAGAAGAGTCCGATTGTTCCGCCAGCGGATTCGCTTATGCGACCGTTTTGGCGCTCTCAGCTTGACGCAGCTGAAGCTAACAATGCAGGGTTCTTGCGAGGCGAGCTCGGGTGTCTAGGATACTCAGCCTCTAGGATTGCATACAATAGCTTGTTTGTTTTTTCATCCACGTACCCAAATTGTACAGGGGAGCAGTAGCGCGCGCAATGTGTAAGACGTCATTGGTCAGAGAAATAATCATAATTGATATTCAGGTCATTATGTACAATGTGTCGTGATGCGTCAAAGCAATGCGCGCTCAGTAAACAATAGAAGAAGGAAAAAAAAAAGAGCCAAATAAATACAATAACATGGTCAACTCTAGTTCCACCAATAATGTCCACCTTGCTTCTTGCACTGAGTAACAGAGGGGCCAGCTGGCGCCGTGCTGGTCCTCGTAAATGTGGCTGCATAGGTCCTGGTGGTGGTGGTTGTGGTGTAGGTAAACTTGACCTTGGTCTTGGTCTTGGGAGGAAGGGTAGTCGTCCTGGTAAGGATACCAGACAGGACTGTGGGGGGAGGAATGACTGATGTGGTCTGAGTGGTCTGCAGCATGGTCTCGGTGGTGGTGCTTGCAGGGGCAGTCTGGGTAACGGTTGTGGGGACGGGAGTCTCGAGAGTGACTGTCGTGGTGGGAGCATCAGGAGCACGGCGGTTGAGCTCCTTCTTGGCCGCCTCACGCCTTTCCTTTGCAGCCTCAATACGAGCACGTACCCACTCGACATCAGCAACGCGGTCAGCCCTGGGAGCCCAGCGACGGGCCTGAGGAATGACAGTGGGGGTCTCGAGCGCAGCAGCATGGACCTTGGTAGGCGTGTATCGGCAGGGCTTGTCAGGCTTGCCTGGGTGGGGCTTGGTAGTGCATGTTGGCGTAACAGTCTTAGTGGTGTAGGAAACAGTCTTGGTAGTAGAGACCTTGGTCCGGGTCATGGTCTTGGTCGAGGTAGTCGTGACTGGCTTGGGAGTGATGGTCTTGATCTTGCTGGCCGTTCCGCTGGGCAGGGTGACAGTGGAGAAGGGACCGACGGTGATGGTCTCGGTTGACGTAGTAATGTCAGTCTGGGTGATGGTGGGCGTGGTGATGACGCTCATAGTCACTGTCGGGGTGTAGGTGGTAGTGACCTGTGGGCCCACAGTCAAGTAGAGATCTACCATGGTTAGTACCCGAATGGGAGTGCATCGTGTAGGGTGGAGACGTACCTCTTTGCCATGCAAAAGGCTGACCTTCTTTGCCGTTGTTACCGAGAATGAGGAGAAGCCAGTGACCAGACGTCATCTGGTTCTTCTTGATGGGGCATGTGGACAACTTGTTCTCGTTCTCTGGAGTCGTGGTAATCTCATCACAGAGGAACTCTGCTTCTCCAGGGGTATCCTCGGGGGGAATGAGAAGGACGTCGGCCTTGTCTTGGTTGCAGCCCTGGAAGTAGGATACTGCAGTAAAAGCCTCGGTAGACTGTGAGTCGATGAAGTACTTTCCCTCATCGACAAAGTCAACACCGTACGAGTAGCAGATGCCTGATGTGCCGGCATCTTCTGAGCTCACGAGAGGAAGGGCGGCCGCAGCGACCGTTAGAAGGACAGAACGAGAATGCATCTTGGCGGTGTAGTCTGAGAATCGAGACAAACGAGAGAAGTGATGGCCACGAGCGAAGTGATGATGATGATGATGATGATGTCCCAAAGGGCAAGGGGCACAGCCTTTTTGTACCTGCGTGGATATCAGAGCAAGCAAAACTCTTCAAGCCCGACTTATCGCTCGCATCTTTCTGACTGCACCCGCATCGCCGAGCAGGACGGCTTAGACCAAGAGCTTCTCATTGCCTTTTGGCTGCCCCGTCCGAAACCAGAATAGACTGTCAATACGTGAACCGGGGGTAGGAGCGGTAGCAGGCGCCAGCAGGATACGAGTGGGGCCAGGGCGGCCAGCGTGTCGTAGTGATGGCATAGGCATCATGGTTGCAAGACGTCGTTATGGCGGCGCGCAAAGAGGACAATGGTTGGTGGCACGTGGAAAGGCGGATTGCGGCCGCTACGGAAGCCACTCGGGATTGGTGCACGCCGACCCCTGGCTAGCGCAGAGGACCCCTGAACCGATCACAGCCCTAGTCTCGTCTGTCTTCCTCCGCCCTCGCCCCGGCCCCGACATCTGCATCGCCCTCGCAGCCTTCAACCTTGTCGCAGAGTTATTGATAGCGCCAGTTCGCTTGCCCATGGCGGCTTGGGCGACCGCTGCCGATTCGTCCTGCTCCCGTCAGCCACACCTTGCTCGTTGCTTGTCGTCGTATTCCGCCAGCCTTCCGCCTTCACGCCCTTGGTCCGTTCATCTCTGCACACCTACGGCGTCGAGCTTTGCTAGCTGCCACCGCCCCAGTATCCAGTCGAGCACCGAGTGAAAATCCCCATATACGGGCTCGACTCGGTCGTCGAGCCGCATCGTGCCAATGGGTCGGTCACCTTGCAGGCAGCCATGATATGCCAAGCCATGACAACACGCCCATCACCATGGACCCCACCCTGGCTGACAACAATTCTCACCAGTTCCTGGCTGACGGCTTCAACTCAGCCCACTGTCCAAGCAAGGTTTTCCAGCCAGCTGTACCTCTGGTATGCAAGCCACGAATGGACTACGCCTCGGCAGTTATTTCACGTCCGGTCAGCCTTACTCGGTTCGCATTCTTTGAGCAATGGCGTCATGGCATGCACCTGGCTCAGGGCCCCTGGTATCATGGTACCGTCTACTGCACATTGTTATTTTAGCAACACATACCGATTCAAGCCACTGGAAACAGCCTTCCGAGCTGTCGGGTCCCAAGACGTCGCCATTTACTACCTGATACGGCATAGCAGTGCTACACCGTATCCCCGGATGCCTGCAACTCGGTGCTTTTTTACCCCTAGTCTGCATACAGCTTTTACGTTCACCCCAAATGCACGTCTCTTGTACACGAGCCCCACCCTGCCGCCAATAGCCTTCTCACGTGAGATGTTGATTCTGATAGGACCACCCTAGGCTCCAGCACCGACCAAGACTTTGTGGAGTGTGTCGACCCGCGTTTCAATAGATCCTGCACCCTACCAGGGACCGCCATTTTATGCGAGCGCTAGGTTCTGAGCCTCAAAAAACGATCCTACGAGACTACCAGTGCTCATCATTCACCCCTCGCGGTTAAGTCTCAACAGCCACAGCAGTAGCCATGGATCCAGACCCCATCAAGTCGACTCCCAATGTGATTCTAAATCCGTACACCGCGTGATCGATTGGGTTCAACGACTTTGAATCCACTGCTACTCAACTACCGACCCGCTTGTGACTGGCCCGCCACCATTTCTTGTCTTCAGCTTGTCGGCTAGGTTATCTCTGGGATGACAAAGGTCGCCGAATGGGGCTCGGAGGTACGTTTCCATTGGCCCCAGCCGCCTAGATCCGCTCGTGTATGGATGTGGGTACACAGGGCTATGTTGTCGATTCGTCCACCTCACCTTCTAGCCTACGCGGGACCATCCTGAAGGCAAATCGATAGGGGGCCGCATGACTTGGCCCAGCCTGTTACTCCAAGACGACTGATATAAATGCCATCCATGGCCAGCTCAATCCATATCCAGCATCACTCGGGCTTGTGACTTCTCCATCACTCGTTGGCCTGGTCAGATCTTCTTTACATATACTGGCCATACCCTCGCTTTGTTTGTTTTGCACTTGAATCACCATGTTGCTAAAATCGCTCGCCGTTTGGCTTTCATTGGGATCGCTCGCCCTAGGTGGCCCTCTACGGGCCGAGCCGTTGGACGACGAATTTCCATCATTCGATGAAATCGTCAAGAGACAAGATGGCGCGTGTACCAACGGGCCCAGGACCAGAAGCTGCTGGAGCTCTGGCTACAGCATTGCCACCGATTTTGACGCCAAGTCTCCTCCGGATGGTGTTACTGTCACTGTAGGTTTTTACTTTTTCTCCAAGTATCCTCGACCAATCTCTAACAATGTCGTAGTACAACCTTGAAATCACAAATGTCACAAAGCCAAACCCCGATGGAAGCGGTGGTTCTAGGGACATGATGCTCATCAACAACCAATACCCCGGTCCAGTTATTCGTGCGAAGTGGGGTGATACCCTCGTCATCAACGTCAAGAACAGCCTTCAGCACAACGGAACTGGCATCCATTGGCACGGTATCAGACAGCTCAACTCCTGCCAAGAAGACGGAGTGCCCGGTATCACTGAGTGCCCCATTGCTCCAGGAAAGACCCGCCAGTACAGGTTTAGGGCAACCCAGTTCGGCACGACCTGGTACCATTCCCACTTCTCCGCTCAATACGGTGATGGTGTGGTTGGCACCATGATCATTGACGGACCAGCCACTGCTAACTACGATGTCGATCTTGGTACTCTGCCTATTACCGATTGGTACTACACTCCTGCATTCACTCTGAACGAGGTGGCGCAGCACTCCAGGACTGGACCTCCTACTCCCGACAACATTCTCGTCAACGGCACTCACATCAACGCCAAAAACGACAACGGAGCCTATGCGCGAATGAACGTTGTCAAGGGCAAGAAGTACCGCATCCGCTTGATCAACACCTCCGTCGACAATGTCTTCAGTGTATCCCTTGACGGCCATCCTTTCACTGTCTTGACTTCTGACTTTGTTCCCATTGAAACTTTTGTTACCGATCAGTTGACACTGGCAATTGGCCAGCGCTACGACGTTGTTATTACGGCCAACCAGACTGTCAACAACTACTGGTTCCGCGTCGCCGTTGGTGCTTGCAACAGGAATGCCATCACGTCCTCTGGCAAGCAAGTGGGTGCTATTCTGCATTACGATGGCGCCTCTACCACTGCCAACCCCACGTCTACCACCACCGTGACTATGCGCACAAGCTGTGATGACGAAACTCGCCTTGTGCCATTTGTGCCCAACAAGGTCCCTACATCGGTTATGGGCGATGTCCAAAACCACAAGTTGAACCTTAGCGCCTTTGCCGACCCTGCCCAGAACAATCTTTTCCGCTGGCTCATCGATGGAACACCCCACATTGTCGACTGGAACAACCCCTCGCTTGAGACAGTGCTTGGTGGCTCCACGCAATTTGGCCCCAACGAGAACGTCCACACTATGGAGGGAAGCGGCTGGTTCCTCTGGTATATCCAGTCTACAACCGCCATTGCATTGCCACATCCTATCCATCTCCACGGCCATGACTACTACATTGTTGGTTCCGGCAGAGGTACCTGGGACGGTTCTACCACCGGCCTCAACTTTGACAACCCAACTCGTCGTGACACTGCTACCCTTCCTGCAGGTGGCTACATGCTGATGGCCTTCCCTGCCGACAACCCCGGAATGTGGATCATGCACTGCCACATCGCGTGGCACGCCAGCCAGGGTCTCAGCATGCAGTTCATGGAGCGCATGAGCGAGATCAAGGGCACTATTGGAGATTACAGCACGCTCACCAATGGCTGCTCCGAGTGGGACACTTACTGGCCCAAAGGCAGCCCTCCTGACGAAGATAGGCCATACGACCAGACCGACTCTGGTATCTAAGTTTGTTTGTTTGTTTTTTTTTTCAAATAAAGGAGAAGTGAAGGATGTATAGATAGGACGTTGTGCTTGGACATACCCTGCTCTGCATGGTGGATTTGATGATTGTTATGTTCCTTTTTTTCATGCGCACGTTCTTAGTCTCTTCTTCTTTTTTCCAAGTACATATTATGAATAAAGATTGCTCATGTTTGAAATCCAGCCACGGCGTTTATGCGGTGAAGCTTCCAGATGCGACTAGAACTCATTTGTTCCGCCCTTTTTTCTTTGCTTTTTCTTACCCTTGCGGTAATGAAGCAGACCTTAGCCCAACCCCAGAATGTCCACGCTACCCCATTCCCGAATATGCGGTCTCTTCCCCCCACCTCTCTGCACGCCCCGATTTTCCTCCTCCTCCTCCCCTCCCCTCCGTCCTCGTCCCCTAGCCCACCTAGCCTAACCACCCCACACGCCGCTACTGCCAAACTGCCCGACGGATGAACAAGCGACGCCACAACGGGCTCATCTGTGCCTGCAACCTGGATAATATCATCGGGCTCCACGGCGCCTTGTCTCGAGCACGGATCTCTCCAGACCCTGATTTTGCCGTTGGTACCACCGGCCCAGACCTCGTGGGAGACGGCCTCGACATCATATGGCGAGGGGCCTGCGTTCCAAACATCGAAGCCGAGTTTCTGCTTGGTTTGGGCGGATCGGCCGGTGCAGTGAGCCAGGGCGAGCGAGTAGTTACGCGCATCGTAGATGAGTAGGGCGTCGGAGTTGCGCTCGGCGACGTATAGATACTTGCTGCAGGGGCTCCAGCGGAGCGACGATACGCCATCGCCAATGATGTGGTCGAGGTGCTGGGAGCGCGGTTTCAGAGCACCTGGGAGAGCGAAGCTGGTGACTTCTGTGCCGCTGAGGGCGTCGTAGATGCCGACGTGACGGGTGCGTGATCCAGCGGCTAGAAGGCCTTCGTGCGAGAAGGGGGATGAAGGAGAGAGGGAGAGAGCTGAGATGCAGCCTTTGAAGCCGCGGCCACCGCCTTTGAGCTTGTTGCGTTTTGCTGGAATCGTGCGGATGGTTTGGATCGGGGCGTTGGTTTCTTGCATGTCGAACAGGACGATTTTGTCTTGAACGCCGCCGAAGAAATGGGTGCCGGAGTGGGTGTAGGCGAGACTAATGGGTGCGAGGATGGCCTCGGTGAGGCCGTCGATGAGTTTGTACGAGGCGAGAGACGTCGAAATGTCTACGGGCCCGGCAGCTGGGCTCGGGTGCTCATTGCTCGTATAGTCTCGCGAAACGTCCCATAAGGCGTTGTGCAGTGTGATATACGAGTCACGGCGACTGATGAGCACAGTCGTGCTGGCGGCATCTTGCAGATTGAAGAGCGGGTTGACTGCAAAAGCCCAGATGGGGTTGGGTGAATGGAAAGACGCGTAAGGCCTGAGGCTCTGAGCACCGGGCTGAGACACAAGGTCGTGGGAAACAGGATAGACAGAAAACGTGCGATCATAGTCTGATGTAAAGATGCAGGTTCCATCCGGTGAGAGCTGTGCGTCTTGTACACAGCTTGTGTGGCGGGGATTCTGAGAGTTTTCCGGAGTGGCTGATGGAGAAGACGTAGGTGAAGACGAAAGGCAAGATGAACTCGGCGAGCCTGGCACACCGTCGTCTTCCCGCCTGTGTTTTCCCAGCTCTTTCAACCCCTGACTGTTCATCTCCTCATCGTTGTTCCCATCCGGCCCGCCCTTAGCTTCGCCATATGCTTCATCCTGATCCTTCTTTTGCCCATCACGTGTCAAAATCCTCGTGCTAGCCAGACATCTCACTTGAATACCGGCACCACTCATGATTTCATGACGCCATATCGTGTTGCACTAGAAACAGTCTTGTCAAATCCAGTCGCCGCAAATCTCCTGTCAGACAGACCTAACCGTAGTATAAGCGAGTCGACGTCCATCGTCCAGCAACAAAACCAACGCGGTCCGAAATAAACGCAGGGGGAAAGCTTAGCTTGAGCACAGACGCCGGGTTCCCCTCTGGCGGAAACGCGGGAACCATTGGCAACCTCGTCTCTCGAGTGAGTTCGAATTCGTCATACAGAAACCAACGCCGATAACTTTTTTTTTTTTCCCTTTTCTCCCCTCGCAATGCCCCAGCCTGTACTCGACCCCACACAGGGACACAAGGCATGGGTTGAATCGCCGTATCTGCGGTCATTGATCGTAAGTCCTTTTCTTTTTTTTCCTTATTCGCAATGCTTCTGCGTTCGTCACATGTCGTCATATACCAGCCCACCATGCACACTCACACACACATGCACATGTCAAACCTCACGACACAGCTAACCCCACCACCCTCCAGGCAGGCGGCCTAGCAGGCACAACAGTTGACCTCTCGCTCTACCCGCTCGACACATTAAAAACCCGACTCCAATCCTCGTCTGGCTTCGCTGCCAGCGGCGGCTTCACAGGCATATATCGAGGCGTGGGCAGCGCCATTGTGGGCTCCGCACCGGGCGCAGCCCTCTTCTTCGTAACATACGACTCGGTCAAGCGCGCATTGGCGACTCCGAGTCCGCGCATCCAATTCACAGCAGACGGGAAGCCGTATGCGGACCAAGGACCAGCCAACGAGGCGGCGCTGGTGCACATGGCAGCCGCCAGTCTGGGCGAAGTAGCTGCGTGCGCGGTGCGTGTGCCGACTGAAGTCGTCAAGCAGCGCGCTCAGGCAAAGCAATTCCCCTCGTCGCTCAGTGCTCTCACGCATATCCTGGAGCAGAGACGCTCCCATGGCTACCTGCATGTATGGCGCGAGTTGTATCGCGGGTGGAGCATTACTATTATTCGTGAGGTGCCCTTTACCGTGATCCAGTTTCCGCTCTGGGAAAAACTAAAGGCGTATCGTATGGGCCAGACGGGAAGGACCCAGGTTAGTGGGTGGGAAGGTGGCGTGCTGGGGAGTGTAGCGGGGGCCGTCGCTGCGGCTATTACTACGCCATTGGATGTGCTCAAGACGCGTATGATGCTGGCGAGAGAGAAGCAGCCCATGGTCTCCATGATCAGTAGTATTCTGCGCGAATCTGGACCGAGGGCCTTCTTTGCGGGCTTGGGGCCTCGCGTCGGCTGGATCAGTGTAGGAGGCGCCATTTTCCTGGGTTCTTACCAATGGGCGAGTAACTTGTTGGGAGGCGAGGAACAGGACTAATATAAGCGTCGTCTATCGTGTGTGAGTGTGTGCGTGTGTGTAATGACTTGAGACAATGTAAGGGAGAAGAAGAGAGAGAGAAAAAAAAAGGAAGAGAATCTCGCAACGCGGCCTTCGATACCATGTACTACTATACTATACGACTCTCATCATGCCCCTCCGTCGATATGAGTTCTCTTTTATTCCGAAAACACGCAACAACTGGTGCGCAGTATACAAGACGTGTCTAGCCTTCTTCCATCTACAATTACGGCCCAAACACTGCATTTCCAGCTGGATCCCTCGAATTTCTACCATCCACCTCACTGCTCTGCTTGCCTTCGCTCGCATTGCTGCTTCCTGGGGCTGATGATGCCGTTGCCATACCGGGCTTCAAGCCATACACCGTAGTGCCACCGGCAGTAGGCAGGGCGCCAGACTGGGGGCCTGGATATGGCGGGAAGGGCTTGATTTCCTTACGGCCATTTGACTTGTAGTAGAGGAGAACATCGCCACCTCCGCGCCAGATGTGCGCACGGATACTGGCAAGTGTCATGGTTGGGGGAATGAGCTGTTATATGTTTGCGTCAGTTTGGATTTCCAACCAGGGTAAGAAGGATAAGCAAAGAAAAGAAGAAAGAAAAATCTTACCTGTCCATTGCAATACAACTCGAGATACTCCTCTGGCCTCAATGGCGCAGGCGCAGTTTCACCCTCGGCGGCCGGCTTCTCTTCCTCCTTGCTCTGCGGCTCAATGCGTTCTGCGACGTAGCCGAGAATCTTGCGCGCGCGAGCATGCGATTGGCATTGAGGCGGTTGTTGCTGAGGGTCGAATTAGCGAGAGCTGCTGTTTCGAAGGGGAGGGAAAAGGGAATGTACCCGTCGGCAGAAATGGATGGCAGGGCGTTGGCAAAGGGTTCGAGCACAAAAGATACTTTGACAATGTCTTTGGGTGGAAGTTGGTTCTGTTTGAGTCTGATTAGAATCTGTCGTGGTGAGAATTTGGAGTTCCCAGGGAGACTTACCCGTAGCAAGACCTCAGCGAGCCACATGGGCGCGGCTTTCTCGATCAAATCAGCTTGTGATGCCAGGGTCCCAACTTTACCCTCGAACAAATCTGCAACACCGCCCGAGTCGGGACGATCTTCTTGGATCAGAATAGTCGTCATCGCTGGTGGCTTCAGCACTGGTGTTTCGTTTGGCAGGCTCGGTGCGATGGCTGTCTCTAGTTTTGAAGCGCCTGCAGCTAGCTGCTCTTCATAGCCCTGCCGTATCCGCTGAATGGCACCAAAAAAGTTGTCTTCATACGTCTTTTCTTCCGTCTTGGTCGAGCGCGAATCGCTATCTTCGGCCTTTTCGTCAACTGCTGGCTTGGCGGGCTCAGGCACGGCGGTGCCGGTACTAAACTTTTTCATGTTAAACGACATGTTGAACTTTTTGCCAAACATGCCCTTGCCCTTCTTGGAAGGTGTGTCTGTCTCCGCTGGGGATTGGACGGCCTCCTCCTTGGAATCGGTCGAGCCTTCTTTTGGAGCATCAGCAGCTTTTCCATTTCCGTTGGTATTGGCATCCGAGGCCGAACCAAAGTAGTCACCGCCGTCCTGTGTCTGCGTCTTTTCAAGCTGCGACCCCTCTTCTTTGGTTGGAGTCAAGGTGACTGCGGTGGCCGAATTGCGACCTGCACTTCCAGGACCTGTCATTGGAGTCGCCAGGCCGATGGCGAGACCTGGTGTGTGGGGCAAGCGGAATCCGTTTTCGGCCCTGATTGTGGAAGCTGAGGTAGGGCCTGATGTCGCATCCTTCCAACCATTGATGTTCACGTCTGGTAACTGGATGTTGGTGGGACGGCCAGATTGCGGCTGTTGCTCTTCCTTTTTCTTGAGCAGCTCAGACCGAGCTACTTCGTCGCGTTTGATTTCTTCATCAATGAGGTTGGAGAAGAGGTATCTCAGTATCCATTTTCCAAGGTTTACTAAGGCCAGGTTAGCAAGTTTCGACACCGTGTTTGTGGACGCGTACTTCTGTGGTCTTCCCTGAATTCAATCTTTTCCTCTAGCTCTAGCTCATCTGCATAAGTCTCGGCATCAAAACAATAGTTTTCTTCTAGCATGCATGTCAAGGTTCCTATCCTGGTATCAACAGCACACCAATGGGCAACGCTGTCTTGTGTGTTGACTTCGGGCAAGACATCTTCCATGTGTTTTTTGCCAAACGACTTGATGGGCACGCACTGCTAATGTTTAGCAACTGTATGAAAAGAGAACTTGATAATGTGATCATACCTGAATTAGGTCCCATAAGACGACTTCTCCCGCAGTATCAAGGGTCAGGACTCTTCGACGATCGTTGAGAAGATGATGCTTGATGAGTCCGTTTTGGCCCTCAATAGTAAAGTCTGGTAATGGCCGAACCGTGCTAATAACACCAGGATCAGACACTGTCAGGACGTCTGGTGTTTTGCGGGCGCTTGCCACGGTAGCTGCATCTGTATCCTTTGTGGCAAATGCTTGTGGAAAAGGGGCTGTGTTGGACATGCGTAGCAGGGATTTGAGCGGAATCTTGGGAGTTGTCCCGTTGACGGGAGGACTGCGTGATCGCATCGTGGACACACTGTTCCTGTGCCACTTGTAGGACTCTGGTAGCTCAATTTCAGCGGCCGTTTCGACATCGAGCCAGCGGTTGATGCTCGAGCTGGAAGTCGCTGTCCATATATAGTCGCCAGCCGCAATAATCTTGTTGACACCCTCGTGCTCTTGGCACACTGCGACTGAGAGGCCCTCATCCATTTCTGCACAGTTGCGGACGTCGCTCTTAGCCACAAGGCCGGACCGGTCTGATGAGTAAAAAGTGCCGAGGGTCGGGGAATCCGAGTGGAGCGACCACACACTGTCGTTGTGCATGGTGAGGGTGTACATGCAGCGACCAGCCGTCATGGACCATACTTTGACTGTTTGGTCCGAGGAGCCAGTCAAGATCATGTCGCCGTCCTGGGCCAGGAGAATATCGCGCACATTGTCCGTGTGTCCGACGAATTTTGTGATGCGCTTGCCCGACCTCGAGTCCCATACGCGAACGATGCTCTCTGGGCCGCCGCTGGCAACGAGGTTTGGTGTCACGGCCAGAGCGTAGACGGAGCCCTTGGCAGTGCTCCCGTCGTCGCCCACTGCAATGTCAAGCTTCTTGCCCGCGCCATTGAGATCCCACAGGCTAATCTTGCGGTCGAGGCCGCCCGAGGCGACCCAGTTCTCATTACCGCCGGGCGAGGCGACGCGCTTGACATAGTCGGTGTGCAGACCGATGGTCTGGGGAGGGAGCTTGTCTGTGGCAGCGGGCCGCCAGACCTTTACGGTGATGTCAGAGGAAGCAGAAACGAGGGCGTTGTTGTTCTGGGCGAGGACAATGTCGTTGATCCAGTGGGTATGGGCCTGGACCTGTTGGCGAAACTGGGTAGGCGGCGGCTTGAAGTCGGCTTGGTTGGAGTCGGCAAAGGGGTCGCGATTGTCGTCGTCAGCTTGGGACTTTGGTAGATCGAGGTGCAGGTCCCAGGCGCATATGACGCCGTCACGGCCGCCCGAGTAGAGAATCGAGTTGTGGGGGTCGACGGCCAAGCCATTGACGCCGAGTCTGTGGCCTCCGGCAGAATTTGCAAGTGGCAGCACTGGACAAGCACAAGGTCAGTCAGCGCTCTCTTTGCGACGAGGGCGCAGCGGGACGCACCGTAGGAGATACGCTTGCGCGCGTTGCGAGCCATGCCCCCCCTTCAGTTAGCCCTGCGCGGACATGCGGTCGGCGACTCGCGCGTGGGTGGTGGGAGCAAGCAAAAGACGGGGCGAGGTGGAGTGGAAGCTCGAGAGGCACGGTCGAGGGCGAGGTTGAGGACAGAGGTCGAGGTTGAGGTTGAGCTTGGTGGAGAGATGCGACTCGGGGCGACTCAGGCACCCTGCCCAGCAAATGCATCATCAGATGGATCTAACCCGCACGCGGAGGGACGAGCGACAGGCTGGGCCGTTGGGGGGGCGGGTAATAATCATCCGTAGAGAAATGTGGCACAGACGACGGAGCGCGAGAGCTTCCAACATGGATGCGTACATACATTGCAGACATGTGTAGATAGCTGTACCTACATACGTCACTCTGGGCGCCGCCGGGGCTGCTGTACCTACATATATGTACATTGATACTACCGTACATACAAACAAGCACCACGACTCCCGCACCCGCGCCCATCAGCAGAGCTGCAACACAGCAGCACCTCTGCCCAGCCTGCCCAGTCCCGCCACCATGGGCCCTTCTCGTGCGGGGACCAAAAACGCCTATAATATACCCCGGCTGATGTCGGCTGCTTCGGGCGGTTAGCCGGCTCCAGTGCTGTGGGTGCTACCTACATCCATATTTGTGGTTATTAACATCATCATCATCATCATAGGAACAAAACGAGGCTCGCCGCCCATGTTTCCACGCCCCCTCTCTCCCTCTCTCTATCCAGCCTGTGCAGCCTTTCGCAGCATACACGAATGACAGTCCTTGCCCTGTCCGCCCCACGGCACCCGATCCCACTCAAGCTCCCTTATGACCGCGAACCCGCGCCGCTCGTACAGGGGCCGCGCCATTTGCGTCGCGTCCAGATACACGGCCAGCCCCTCTTTGTCCGCCTTGTCCAGTCCCCAGTCTAGCATCAGGCTCGCCGCCCCGCGCCCTTGATAGTCGGGATGTGTCGCCAGTGACAGCAGCTTGAGGTATGGCTGCGTGCTCCCCATGATGTCTTCCTGTGCCGCACCCAGCGGCCCAAACAGCGACTGGAGCGCATCCATGCGTAGCTCGGGAGGCGTAAAGCGTGGTGCTTTGCTGGTTGCTGCCGCTGTGACATTCTCCATCTTCCACACCGAAACCGCTATCGTCCGCCCGCCATTGTCACTTGGGTCGTCTGGACTCGGCGCTGCGTCTGTATCCACCACCTTCCAGTGCCAAATGCCTGGCTGCTGCATTATCTCTTTGCGCTCTTCGGCTACCGCGCGCAGCGACGACTCGCGCATTGGCCCATTGTGCAGCACGTCATGTGTTGGGCCATAGTAGGCTTTGAGGCGAACACGCGCCCAAGAAAGTGCGTCGTCAGCTGTCATGGGCCGTAGTTGTAGAGGCATATTGTTGAATGAGGGATTATCTTGTGCCGCTACCATTCCTAGCGGCCACGCTCGCCTTTAACTCCTTCTCTGGCCCCAAAAAACCGTGATGATAAATGACCCGGAATCTCCGTGTCTTCAGCCGTTTGATGGGTTGCCTGGAGCATACCCATTCGGCCTGGCCGAATCGCTTAATCTATGCGCCTGCTACTTTGGGGACGAGTTGATAGGCTAAGCTTGCCTCTTGCATATCACACCTCACTCGTTACTGGCCTACATAGCGGCTTTACTACTGTAGTAAGCTTTCTGTTATGCACAGGGTCCAGTCATCCATCTTTGTTTCCAATATCTTCATTATATTTGAGATAATCGTGCATGCTGAAGTTTGTAGATAGTGCTTGACCCCATACATTCTTCTCAAAAACAAACAGTGAAGGAAACGAGGACTTCGAGAAATCGATGACAATGAGGCCGAAAGAATAGTAAGGAGTGGTGCTGTAAGCATAGCTCGTGGATTGGTATAGTCCCTATAACCTGTCTTAGATGCGGTAGAGAAGATTACCAATACTTTCAGGGGAGTCACGTGACGAACGACCGCAGCAGGCCCTTGCTGCCCAGCTGACCGCAATTCTTCAACGCAGCAATCATGTCCACAATGAATCTTCTCGAGTCTCTTCGCCTGAAATTATCTGACCACTTTCTTATTGCGATGGTATTTCGGTGAAGCTACGGAGTGCGCATGTCCAGAGAATGTTTGTCACGTGAATATACCCATCTGGGGATTATCTAAAGCGATTCATCAAATCCCTTCATTACGCCAAAGAATTTGATGCTACTTTGATCCATGATCTCACTTCGAGACATTACATGTCAGTAAAACCACTATTAACAATCCATAAAAAGCAAGGATCAGCCATCTGGCATTGCCAACTCGCTACCGTTGCGTAACACGTGCTTCAGGCTACTTCTTTCTTCTTGTTCAGCTCAAGCAACGCTTTCTATTGCCTGCTCTTTAAATGTTTTCGCCTTGGCAAATCTGCGCCCTCTTTTATTTTTGAGCCACTCGTGTCGCTCTATGACATGACGTACTCTGAGCCATGGACAAAACTAGAACAGCAAATAATATAGCGTTGGGGTGAAATGCCCCAGATTACACCTTTAATTCTTTCCCCCCAAAGCTAAGACTAAAAATTACCTCAAATTGCGATCATCACCCAGAATTCAGTAGTAGTCGATCACAAGAGGGCCTTGGTAGGAGGAAAATGGGTGAAAGGTATAAGAGCATGAGGATTTCAAGCACCTCATGAGCTAGAAACATCAATTTATGGGATTGTGAGGCTACTACCGAGGATATAATAATTGATCCATAACTAAAGGGATGCCTTTGGCAAATCATCATGAGTACCAGAAGTTGTAGCTTTCTCTGCTTATCGTCTAATTTCAGCGCGGACGCTGGATGTTCTGTGTTATTGTTGGAAGGTGAGGGCAGTGGGACAATGGCGCCTCTCCAATTACCTGATATGGCTAGCGCCGCTATGTATATAGCGGAAACCGCCCATAGAAACAATCCATCACTCTCAATCCCCAACAGTTATCGTGTTCGCAGCGCTAGGTCCACTGCCAATCGGTACATCTGCCAGACCTTCTAGCTGTTAGAAGCTCGGCCCCATGCCACTGGGCCACAACAACCAAAAAGGTACGAGTAATCAGTTCCCTTTGCTACAGCAGTTGTCGTCGGATGCAGCACAAATGTCTGAAGGACTCGAGGGTTGGAGCTATAGTAAACACACCAGACACTGATAACTAGAAGCAAGTAGTAGCCAGCAGCAAACACCGTAGCATGCAAACAGTAAAGCTCCCTTCTACTCAGACTTGCTCAAAAAATCAATTTTTTGATTCATTTGATTGATTCATGATTGATTTGGACAAATCGATCAAATCAAATATAGAGCAGGAACGTAATCAATCAAGGTCAATCTAAATCCTTAGATTGATTGATTTGATTGTTAGCAAGTCTACTTCTTCTATCTCACGGTCCGAAGTACATACAGTATCAACCTACTCTCGTAGGCTATGCAAGCCCGGCTTCGTGGGCGATAAAAGGACTTTTCTGCGCCGTGAAAATTGTTGATCTAGCGGAAGCTGGACGACAATGATATTGTTGGATTCATCCTTTTATCTAAGGCTCTAAGTGATCTGGGTAGATACCTTTTGTCTCAGATTCGTGGGAAACGCAGGGCCCTTTCTTCGTCAGGGAAACTACAAGGTTGTTGACATAAATCATTGAAGAGAATTTCAAGTAGTAGAGAAGACAACACCAAGCCATTGGCTCCAGCGTTCTAGAAATGAAGATTGCTCAAGTATACACTCCCAGAACACGGCTTCAATGAAGGGTTTCGACTGTGCCTCTTCGTTGCATCGGAACAAAGCTCACAAGGGCAATTTGATGCACTATTGTAGTACATAAGATGCATTGGAAAGATTCCTTCTGCAGAGATTACACAAATGCTTTCGTTAACGAAACAGCGACTAGAGCAGAGTTGGGACCGCGTAACTGCTAGGGAGAGTGAATCGAGTGTCATCCGTAATGTAAATCTGATTCGATGGAATGCAAAGAGTGGAAGACAGATCGAAGGGTGGCGTGAGCGGTACGGACGGCACGGGCGAACGTTTACGGATGGCTGTAGCAGCGCAAGGGGGCAGGCACATGAGCCCTCGCCTGAGACGGCGTCGCAGACTTTCCAAGTCTGCAATATCACATATTATCGACACTTGTATGTCCCATGAATAACCCTTGGAAGGATTTCAAGTCACATAATCTACAAAACTTGGCTACAAATTACTGCGTCGCGCCAGAAAGAGCGACTAGCTGTAGCAGACTCTTCTCGCAGGGCATTTGCGCCATGTTATCAAACTGCCTTATCGTCAAACATGAAGCTAATTTTTCTAAGTCTTTTACCAGCAGCATTGGCTGACAGGTACTGGACCAATGACGGATGGGCTAAACCAGCTACTGCCAACAGCCGGGCATGCGAATCAAACCAAAACGCACATTATTTCTGCGTACGCTAAAAGCACAAAGTTGTCACAGGAGTAAGGAACTGATAATTCTGTAGGGTACTCTAGCTGGGACTCGAGGTGAAAACCCGCTCCCTAATGCCTTTCCTCGTTGGCGCGATACTTGTACTATCGCGGACACTCTAGGTAGAGGATGTAAATGGAACGGAGCGACTGGCATTGTAAGTTGACTTTGAATGATGTTTTACTATGATTAAAAGCTAACTATACTTCCAAAGGTTGTTTGTGTAAGTTATTATGCTATACACAGGGCATCTAGCTATCGTTTTACTGACTACATAATAGTGTTGAAGCAAAACAAGAAGAGCTCCTTGCAATAGCCTGGAGCCTATTCAGTGAGCCCTCGATTGTAACGATGTTACAACTCCGCCAAGTATTAGACCAATCCCAAACCCGGATCAGAGGAAGTATCCGTCGCCCTCTTCATCGGCTACTCGTTGTGTAGTCGGATCCGAGTCGGATCTAACCAGGACAGATGTATATAGAGACACTCCCTACAGCTAGATCTATAGACTCTCAACATCTTTTCATATAAGGCCTATAGGTGTCTATTCAAATTTTAATGTCCTATACACTTCTATGTGCCTCTGTGTAACACTACTACCAATACTGATCCGACTAGTCTTGCCTGCGCCGTTATATCGATGATATATCAGTCACGTGGGCAAGCGCACGGTACAGTTCTGAAAGATGCTCAAGCTGAACCCCTAAACTTCGACCGAAGGTTGACCCGAGCCGCTAGTAATTAACCTTCAGACCCTTAGCAGTCTACAGTTCTCTTCTCAATCTACAATCATCAGTATACCTATGTGATAGCTCCCTAAGCCTGACCTCTTACACTCCCTGACTAAATCTGCTATCCTTAACGGCTATTACATTCAACTTTTACCTGGGGATCACATTAGTGTGATAAGATGTTAATGTTATTATACGGGGTTCGGCTATACTTCTCTAGTATCCATCCGTGCTTGTAACGGCGCAGGCAAGACTGGTAGGATCCGTACCGGCAGAGAGATCACTCAGAGGAATATGGGAGCGTGTAGAATCATGAGAGAGCCTTGGAATTCCTACCAGACACCAAAAGGCCTCGTACGAAAGGATATCGAAAATCTACAGAACTAGATACCAGCACTTCCTCTTATACTCTCCGTAATGCGCCATGCCAGTTCTAGTTGGATCCAGTTCTGGCCCGGCATCGGTATTCCTAGCCTATGGCAGCTGTCTTTTCTAGACAACAGTAAGATAGGACGACGTATATTGTGCTTGTCCCAAGAAGTTGTCCTTCTAAGACTAAACTCTGAAGGTGAAAATCTGTTGGACAAAGCATTTGTCCACCGCAATCTAAGAATCTTGCGTCTCTTGGCGCACCGCCTACAAAGCATCATAGAACAGGCCGATGGTCACGGCGCAACGATTCTCGCACAGATCACCAGGAGTAACTTGGACTCAGAACGAAAGTATGAAATTGCCAGGATATTCCATTCCCATATTTTTGATAAAAAGATAGCTCACATCAACTACGGTTCAACAAAAAGATGCTTGGGTAGAGATGTGCCGCTCTGAAATACCTGTGTGTTTTGTTTCCGCATGATAGGGCAAGCAGACACATTTCTAATCGCCGAGTGTAACCATGAAAAATATCAGGATATGCTATTGAAATAATGTCTATAAAGTATTAAAACTCACAATACGATTACTGCAACAAGAAAGTTAGATTTTTGAGATCTTAGTGGATCTACGTTGTGCGTATGTCTCACATAACTATTAGTAACTCCTTTGAACTCCTCCAAATCTGCTTACAAGTCATGTCTGTTAGACAGCCACTGTACAAGCTTGGCTATCGACCCGGTGTGTAGCCTCTGTTCGCAAGACTCACTACCTACATGCTGAAAGAGCCCTGAAAGCTTCGAGAACGTAGTTCCGCATGTTGGACACCTGAAAGGATAAACGACGCACTGATACTCTTCTTCCAAATCATCACGGCGAAGGATGTCGTCGCGATATTCCTCCTCCAGGAACTTCCGCCATTGGTAGCACATTGCAGCTGACTGGTTCAAGTCAATAATATCAATGCCAGACGAACACGCTCCAGACTCTAGATGGATTATCATCCCTGAATAAGTAGTGAAGATCCGATAGCAACCATAGCATTCGACGGAAGGCTTCAGGTGTACCAGCTTGTGCTATTAACTATTAGAGCGAGGACTGCATCAAGGTATGAAGAAAACGCTCAAACACGGTAATACCTACATTTCGAAGATTGTCGGGAGTATCAAAGTGTCGTTCACATGTCTCACACACATTGTTATTCCTCAAATGGTCCTCGTACGCTTGGCTACCTGGTATCCACCACCCATCATCGTGACAACCGTCGCAGATGATCCTATGAAGTGTGCTCCTGCTGTGTTGTACTAACTCATCATAAGAGGAGCCGTCGAACCGACAGACATCGCAAATGTGGTGACGATGCGACGCGTTATAGTGTTGGTCTAGTGCTCGTTGGGTATCAAATGTTCGGTTGCAACGGTAGCAGTGAAGGATAGTGAGAAGCATTGTGCTGAAACTGTGTTAAGAAGAGAAAGAGCACATGCAAGGAGTTGACCGGATGCATGGCCAAGCTGTGCGGGGACCCATCCGCCAAGATTCTGCACAACAGCTGCTGTGGTAACGTGTACATGAACCATTGCCGGTCCGATTGCTATCCTAGTGGTATCCTTGTCAGCCGCTAGCCTTGCATAATACTATCGCCTGGCTGGAAAAAACTGGAGCCGCGAAATGTCTTGCGCTTTGTATCAATAATATCATATCCTCGTTATTCTATACTTTGTTCTATCAAAGCAATTCAAGCCTATACATATACAAAGTAGAATCTAGTTTTTTACTCGACTTTGTTCTGTTGCGGTAGATTTCTGGACCTATCAAGTAAGAGATTTTCGATATTCTTAGTTTGCTACAACTTTGGTGCGCTGTGGCGTATACACAGTCCTAATATATATATATATATTAGCTAGGTGACTATATGGTTTGTAATTGGACCTCACAGCGGCTAGATAGAGGCAGCACGGATTAACGCCAACCTGATCGATACCCAGGATTCAGTAAAAGCTATTCCAACGCCTTCGCATTTCTTAACTTCACAAACGCTGATTTTGAATGCAAATAGAGAAATCATTGCTAACAGTGCTTGAGTATTCAAGCTCAAGGTATACTACGCTAATCTAGAATTCCAATAACCCTGCAACATCCTGCATGAAGGTTTGCCTTCCTATTGTCCTATTCCTTACTCCAAGTACGCCATAGAAATAAGCAACTCCAATTGATACCAGTTTCCCTTGCCACAATGAGTATCCATATCGTGATCAATTTGTGGTCAGGCAAATACTAGATGGCGCCATTATAGACATCCCGAAGTATTGGCCTGCCATCAAGTATACCCCGTTTACCAGCCGTAAAGACTTTAGTCGGGTTTTTGTTTGCTTCGGGACTGCTCTTGCTTGGCACCCGTTCCTTCGAACTTCTTGCATTGATCTTGCTTGGCGTAGTCGTAAGATCATTGAGCGCTTTGCGTTTCTTGGACGGACTAGGCGTGAGTGATAGGCTTGCTGCAATATCCGAAGTTTGGGAAAACTGGGATGGTCGGACTGGCGTTTTGCTAGTTTGTGTGATAGCTTCCTCGAATGCATGGGAATCTACCATTTCGGGTTGAAGATCAAGAACCCAGTCTTTTTCTCGGCACAAGGCAACCATATCGCGTAGGAGCTCGTTGCTTGAGAGTGTCTTCTCGCTACCAAGGATGATGAGCTTTGATCGAGCACGTGTCAAGGCAACATTGATACGCCTTCGGTCTTTAAGCAAGTCGCCAACAACGCGATTTTCGTTGCTGCGTACACAAGACACGATGACGACTTCCTTGTCGCGACCTTGGAACTTGTCGGCAGTATGGAGCTCAACGCCCGCGCATCCTTGCCCGCTAATTACTGGCGCAGCGAGCTCAGATGATTGGGTTTGCGTATACGCCGCAGATAGCCCTTGTCTCAATAGAGCAAGCTGTGAGCGGTAGAACGCAATAATGCCAATCTCATCGACGGCGACACCAAGGCTGAGCAATGATACTGTGAGCTGGCTAATGAGACGTGCCTCGAGAGTGTTAGTTATACGAGGTCCAGCTTGGGTTTCAAGAATTGGAGAAATCGGGTCCGTGTTGATAAAGACCACAGGTCGATCGGGTGATAAGGAACGTGAAAGCCAGCAATTGTCGGTGTCAGGGCCCGTGCAAGCTTGCGCTGCACTAGATCGAGACTGTTGTAACATTTGGTGATAGGCCGCAAGACCTTTGGGTTTGGGAAGCTTCAAGGTGCGGGTAGCAACGGCGGGTGTGCCACACTTTAGTCGTCCCGAGTAGATAAAGGTGTTGGATAGAAGCATGACATCGGCACACATGCGGTATTGATGCTCTAAGCTAACGACCGCTTGCGGGTGAGTTTCGCAAAGGAGCTTGAAAAGCGATATGTCAAGCCCACCTTCCATGGCCTCTTTGTTTTGCACTAACGGAGGCAGTTGGTAATGATCGCCAACTAGAATAAATTTCTGGGCCATGCGGATAGGGCCAAGACATACTGGTAGTGTGATTTGAGAGGCCTCGTCGACGATGCAGTAGTCAAAAACACGGCGGCTGAAAATCGGGTGGTTGATGGTTAGACAGGTAGTGGCAACAACAGGAGGCTGCATCCACGATTTCTCGAGTTCCTCCACACTCTCCTTTGGCTCTGCCACGAGAGTGGCAAACTCTCTCACTTCGGGATGTATTTTTTTCGACGCACCAAGTCGCAGTATGCCAATCTTGTCGTCTCGAATCTTGAGAAGGATGTTGTCAACAGCTGTGTGTGTGTATGAAGTTAGAAGAACACTCTTCCCTTGGGCAACAAGGGTTCGGATGATGTGCGCTATCGTGGTCGTCTTTCCTGTTCCTGGCATACCCAAAACTAGTGCGTAGTCTTTTGCACACATGACTTTTGAAACGGCAGCCCTCTGATCGGAGTTCATGGCCATTTGGGAGGACTCAGGCATTGGAGGCGTATCCTTGATTGATTTGAAGGCTGGAGCCCGACCATCCACGATCAATGCACGCAGGTCATGCGCTTTGTACACATTGTTGTCCATGATTTGGATGAGATTGTTGCGAGCCGCTGCCATGCCGTTGCTGAATTCGTCTTTGTCGAGTCGGTACAAGACTGGTTCCTCGTCGGCCTCATACTTGGCGATTGTTTCTCCTTCCTTAGTGACTTCCATGATACCGGAAAAGGTTTGGTTTCTTTGCGAATTGAAACCAGGAAGCTTGGTGCGAGAATTGTGTAGTCTCCGGTCAACAGCAACAGTGATGCGCCGCTTGCTGACATTTGTCACGTACCCGTTGGCTAGTGCAAAATGACCTTGCTCATCAGACACAACGACGGGTTCTCCGACGATAAGTTGCGATTCGGTGAATGAGAACCCGGGGACGGTTTTGTGTTTGATGAACGTGTAGTTGAAGCGATTGATCTTTTGGCCGTTTTTTTCTTCGAACCCAGATCCAGGCTCCAAGACGATGTTGGCAAAGCAACGACCCAGCTTCTCACGCTCCGTGCTAAGCATAGTCCACAGCTCTCGCCGAAACTTCATCATATCTGTTTCCTCTTTGGTCAAAAGCATGTCCCACTTCTTCATGAATTCTCGGTGAGAAGGCTGGAGAGGTGCGACAAGCTCATCATATCTTTCTTTTGCCTTTTTGTTCAGCATATCGCCCTTGCCGTCCTCAACCAGGTTGTGGTAAAGGAAACATGCTTCCTGTGCATAGCATTTCTGGCATTTGAAGTCTTCTTTCAGCACCGGCGGAAGTTCGATTCGGTCTCGAACGTAGCAAGCTAGTTCATTGCGTTTGATAATCATATGAATGATGTCGTTTCGAATGGCAGGAATGCGGGTAATTTCAGAGGTTTCAAGATAGTACAAGATACCGTATGCAATATCAACGTCTTTTTGAGGTTAGCCAGAGTATACCGAAGAGATATTGAACATACCATATCGATTCGATAACAATAAGTTATACAGTGCAGTTTGCGCAACGTGGGCTGCATTCGAAGAGTTCTTGCCAGTCTTGACTTCAAACGGCACGGTGAGGGTTCGCTCACCCTGGTCATCCCGCATCGTGACCTGAACGGTAGCATCGATATTACCTTTCAGGCCATACATAGGGGACCAAACGTGCTCCTCGACATCAAGTAATTTATTGATGCTCATAGTACACTGTCGTCCATTCCGCTCTCGAACAACGGCGTCAGCTTGAGGCTCTGCACAAACAAAAAGCTTAGCCCAAGCCTGTAGCTCGGGTAGCTTGCTGCTCATATGCTCTTTTACAGCTTCGTATGTCGAGTTGATTTCGAGTATGGTCTCCAAGTGTTTGGGTAGGAGTTTTGTAATAGTGTCCATGAGGAAACTTGTATTCCAGTTGTTTACCTTCATAGCTTCCTGGAAAAGCTCGTGCAGAAGCGTTCCGTACAACATGGGTGCGTTGGCGCTGCTAGTTGCCTTGACACGATCCTGAAGAACTGCCCGCCGAAGGCAACCAAAAGAATCTGCGACGACAGTTGACGAGATCAAATGATCTGGATGCAGGATAAGCATGTTGTTATGGTCGTCTACAACACACTGTCCAGTACTCGTGAATTCCCCAATGACATGCACGAATGAGCCAGTCGTACAAGGCGTGTCAAACCAAGCTTGGCGTAAGATGATGGCTTTGAACAGCTTTGTCTTCTCTTCTTCAACCAAGAGCACCTAGAAAGTTTCAGTCACAATGCCAGATGCATTTTTCGATACGACTCACTTTCTCAGGCATCTGATAACCGCGGTCCGTCGTATAGGAACTTTCATCTACTCTTTTGACTAGATAGCGCTGAATGGCTCTATTATCCTGTTGACTCTTTGAGAGTAAGCATGGTTCTGAAAGGCGAATTCCTGCTTTACTTACAGCATTTGCTGGCGCTTGTGTAGCCGCAACTTCAGCAGCCGCAAATTCGTCTGCGTCAATGTCCTCATCAAATTCATCATCGTCATCGTCATTTGTCAAATTAATTACCGTTGTTGGTGCTGCTCTTTCGGTAGCTGCGGGTGGTCCATGGTCTGATGCAGGAGCCGAATCGGTTTTTTGAGGATCCAGCGATCTTGTGTCATACAATGATGCCACTTGCTCCAGATCAGCAGCAAAATCATCTTCATCGTCCATTCCAAATTCATCATCGCTTCCCATCTTTGCAGGGACCGGTCCAGCCTGTGGTGGTTGGGGGAGTGCATTTGCAGATTGATGAGATGAGATTGAATGGACTTGTTGGGTGTCTTGTTGAGTGGATGTATCGAGGACGTCTGCCATGTCTGCATCAAAGTCGTCGTCTCCAAAATCCTCAGAAGATTCTCGGGATGCTTGTAGCGGTGCAGGTCCAGTTTGCTCAGCACTTTCAGGTCCCTGTTGTTTCGCAGGGTCATCTTCTTCATTAAAATCATCTGCTAGAGGTGCTGACTTGTGTT
This sequence comes from Curvularia verruculosa, assembly GCA_036172615.1. Lineage (NCBI taxonomy): Eukaryota > Fungi > Ascomycota > Dothideomycetes > Pleosporales > Pleosporaceae > Curvularia > Curvularia verruculosa. The sequence continues at coordinate 156,795 of JAWDHC010000006.1, read as the reverse complement.
GCAGAGTCCCAGGCGTACCCATACCTTGATCCCGGGAACGCCGTTGTACAGGTGAGCCGGACGATGAGTTTTGATTGCCAGCCTGGGGTAATGGTAATGAACTTGAAGGCAATTGCGAGGAAAGACGGGTCTCAGATTTGGAAACGCATTCTCTCATCCGCTGGACCATGCTTGCGAGATTTGGCCTGGCAGGCTGGCCAAGCATTGCACCATCTGAACTGGGGGCCTCAGCAAACACATCTTCGGAGATCTCCTTTTCCACTTGAAATGCACCGTGTGTCCTCCTCTTCTTTCTGTTGGATGCAGGGAACTCAACACCACAACTCGCCCATCGTCGAAGCCCACTGACGCTTCCAGCAGCAGCAGCAGATCTTGGCGATGACTCGTTGATAAGGTGAGCGAATGCAATACTCTTGTTGGCAGTTGGGGTTCCCTTGTTGTTTGTGTATCGAGACCAAAGTTCCATGACGGGATCAGCCTGGGGCGTTGTGAGGTCTGACCTGTTCGGCTCTAGCCTAACTTCCTCCTGAGACGGCCCAACAGGTGACGAGCTCCTAGCGCGCTTCTTGTTCTTTCGTGGCAGGGGAGTGTTTACTGCTTGCGATCCTCTCCATATCAATTGCTCTTCCGGAGAAGCAGTAGGCAGGGGCACATTTCTTGAAGAATCGTCGACGTTGCCGACGAGATCCGCCAGCGGTAGTCTCGTGGTGGCCGGTGTCGATGGTGGCGGGCAGTCTACCGCATTTAGTATCTTGGGTGTCTTGTTCATGTTTCCGGCATCCTTTGTGGTCCTGTTCGCCTTTGGGGTTCCTATCGGCTTGGGCACGTTCCCTGACGGGGCGTGTAGGTTCTCTTTCTCCGCCTCGCGTTGCTTGGCACTTTGGACAGATGGCGCACCCTCGATGAATTGAAAAGCCTTGAGCTTAGTGCGTGTCTGGGTTGAAGGCATGATAGGTGGGCCAGTCACTACTTGTCGTATTACGGGAGGAGGGTTCTGGTTACTGTGAGAGTGGGGGAACGCGCCGTTGCGCGAGCGATTCCATTGGCCTCGATATTGCTGCGCCAACGTTGGATCAGTACATGCCTCTGGTCAAAATTATGTGGCCACGGAAATACCTTGGGCTTCTGATCCTGATCAAAGAAGGACCTTTGTCGCGTAGACATGGAAATGGATGGCAACCTTGACGTTTGGCAGGATGGGCGCGTTCACGCGTCGTGAGCAGCCAATAGGATTGGATTGCAGAGGAAACAGGCGGGCGACGTCACGTGAGTTCGCAATTGGCCGGGATCAAGCGATGTCGGTGGTTCATCCGCGTGGGACTGTGCGGGACGGTGCGGGACATGCGTCGGCTATGCTGCAGAGCCCTGAGTGCCTGAGTCACCTCAGCTGGCAAGGTGAGGTTAACTGGGTCGTTACCAAATTTCTGTGCAGTAAAGCATCTTGGCTAAACAGTGAAGGCAGTAGGAGACAGGGCAAAAAGCATTGCTTTTGCGCCAACCGAATCAGTATCTTGGAACCGAGGGCGGGAAGCTAGGACCATTTTGAACATACCTCACATCCCACTCTCAAGCGCTCTTTCCCCAGATTGTGTGCCGCGCATCGCTCACCTACGTCGGCACTTCTTCTCACTCTTCTTTGCCCACCCACCCTCTTCTTCCTCTTCCTCCACCATCCTACCCTCAAAATGTCTTCTGCCGATGCGAAGCCATTGCCTTTCGTCTACCAGTTCGCGGCCGGTAAGTCTCAATTGCTGCGGTGCTGTTCAATGCCGATGCAGTCGCTATCCCGAGAACTGCCGATGTCCTCTCACCAGAGGCCGTGCAATTTCAATGTAGTTTGCTGCTTGTATCAGGGCAACACTCTAGCATGTTCTGAGGTCTGGTCATGTTGACATGTGGAATCACGCTGACAATCTCTCTATGAAGGCGCCGTGGCTGGTGTGTCGGAGGTGAGTGCGCGCAACTGTTTGCCATTGAGCTCGTGTGATAGTTCGCAATGCTAATCACTTTGGCGCGTATAGATCTTGATCATGTACGACTCGAGTCCCACCCTCCCTATATGCGAATACCACTGACTTGTTCCCAAGGTACCCTCTGGACGTTGTCAAGACCCGAGTGTAAGAGATAAGACATTGGACCACTCCGTAACCGTCTCTAAATGCATACAGACAACTTCAGACCGGCAAGGCAGTTGGTGACGAGGGATACAATGGCATGGTGGACTGCTTCAGGAAGATCATCAAGAATGAGGGGTACAGTCATAGCAGATCTGCACTGCTGACTGGAGAAGCTGACATATGGCAGTGCTTCACGACTTTACCGTGGTATCTCGGCTCCCATTCTCATGGAAGCGCCAAAGAGGTGCGCAATCTCCCGATCTAGCTTCTTCTTCCGACTGACATAGCCCAGGGCCACCAAGTTCGCTGCCAATGACTCTTGGGGTGCCTTTTATCGCAACCTCTTCGGCCAAAACAAGATGAATCAATCACTGTCTATCCTCACTGGTGCAACTGCCGGTGCAACCGAGTCCTTCGTCGTCGTACCTTTTGAACTGGTCAAGATCCGATTGCAAGACAAAGCGCAAGCGCACAAGTACACCGGCATGATGGATTGCGTCATGAAGATTATCAAGCAGGAAGGTCCTCTTACGCTCTACCAGGGTCTCGAGTCCACCATGTGGAGGCACATTCTGTGGAACGCTGGATACTTTGGCTGCATCTTCCAGGTTCGCGCTCTCCTGCCCAAGGCCACCGACAAGAAGGGACAAATCACAAATGACCTCTTGTCTGGCGCTGTTGGTGGCACTGTCGGTACCATCCTCAATACCCCCATGGACGTGGTCAAGTCGCGTATCCAGAACTCTTCCAAGGTCGCCGGCACAACACCCAAGTACAACTGGGCATGGCCTGCACTCGGCACCGTCATGAGGGAGGAGGGATTCCCAGCGCTCTACAAGGGTTTCCTGCCCAAGGTTCTCAGGCTGGGTCCAGGAGGTGGTATCCTTCTCGTCGTCTTTACCGGTGTCATGGACTTCTTCCGTACCATCCGTGATGGCAAATAGATGATGGTATGGTAACCAAGGAGATTATAGCACTTAATCATCCTCTCGTAGTCCACAGAGCAAACCCTCTGAAGACTATACCATAGAATATACATACAGCACACTGTCTCGCTACACTAGCGATATGACTAAATGAACTCTTCAAACCATGCTCTTGTCAACATGAACCTTCGCCAGACGACTAATGAACGCGAGGGAAATGGGCTCAATGACGTTTTCCTAGTCACCACAAACGGCGTTCACATACAGAATCAGAACGTTCGAGAATTGATATATGTATAAGCCTCACAATGGGGCAATCGTTGCTTAGCTATGTACCATGCGCTTGCTTACTCCCAGTCCAGTCGTTTGCTTGTTCATTCATGGCACAAAGCAAAGAAGAGGAAGAAATCTCCAGAACACACCAAAAAAAACAATGCCGCCATCGTATAAGTAGAATACCGACGACCTATGCATACTCCCCGATTAGACCTATACTCATGCTTATAAATAAGGTGAAAATAAACGAACAAAACGCCATCGCTGATGCTGAAAAGTACACGACAAAGACTTCCGAGTCCGAGAGAGACTCATGGTCTGCTTTCCCATTCAACGTGTCTGTATGTCTCAGACACAGAGGGAAAGGGAGGGGGAAATGGCAACAGATGGATGGATAATACATATGCGCAAGGAAAAGGCAGCTTGGTAAGAAAAAAGAAGACTGGTTAGGGGGAGTTTCGCCACCTTCTCTGCGAATGACCTCTCAGTAATGCCAATGAGAGGCAACAGAGGAGAAAGAAAACAAGAAAGAAAGAAGACTTAGTATCAAATTGAGGTGAGAGAGAGAGAGAGAGAAAGAGAAGAAAGGATAGACTGAAGGGATGCAGTCTTCCCCGAAAAATGGAGAAGACACGAGATACGGGGGAACTCATATCCTACCCTATACGCATTCAACAAGGTGAATAGTGCCGACGAGTAAAGAAAAAACCCTGGCCGCCTGTCGCAGTGGGAGCAAAAGGCGAACGCGGCGACAACGGGCCAACATTCCAAGCTGCTGAGGAATTCAACCTCAGACTCAACGAACCGCATTTTGAAGCATCGAGGCTGGATCGGCGTAGAGAAAGACGACGGGTGTTTGCTACAAAAAAGAGAAGAAGAAAATTCATGTTAGCCAGCGCAAACAGTCAAACAAAAAGTTCAGACCACTGACTGACCCTGCAGTATTCGTGCAAGGAGGGGAATTCAAGTGAGGGAATTAGCTGTAGGTGGAGTTTTGCCTACTGCTATGGGGTGTTCCGCTGCTTGAGTTGGTTTCACTTGGTGTCGCCGGCTCCAAGCTAAGCTGGGCACGAAGAGTCATGATCCATTCGTGCTGCAGCAACTCGACTGCGCTGGCTCGTTTGTTTGGATCGCGATCAAAGCACTTCTTCAAAAAGTCGATACCTGTCTCACTCAGCTGATCCTTAGATGGCAGTTGCGGTGGGTCACCTTGGGCAATGTGATACATGATGGCCCATTCGTTATCCATGGATGCCCAGGGGCGGCGACCGGTAGCCATTTCGAGGATCACACAGCCAAGCGACCAGATATCGACAGCGCCGTGACGACCAGTGCTTCCGCCGCGAATGACCTCCGGAGACATGTACATGGGTGTTCCAGTCATTGAACGTTGGCGGCCTTGACGCGTGGCATTGTGCTCTGCAGCAAGCGTTCGGCCTTGGCGAGCAATGAGTTTTGCAGCGCCAAAGTCAACAAACTTGATTACACCATTGTGGTCAAGGAGGATATCTAAACAAGGTTAGTAAGAGGAAACAAAGGATGGATGAAATAAAACTCACTTTCAGGCTTAATGTCACGGTGAACGACACCGGCATCGTGCAGGTAGGCAAGACCCTCCAACATCTGCAAAGCATAGACCATGATGACAGTTTCGTCTTCAATGCGTCCATGTTCCAGTAAGCCGGCAAGCGAACCACCAGAGCAGTATTCCATGAAGATATACACCTTGTCGCGATGGGGCTCGATACCGTAGTAGGACACAATGTTGGGGTGGTCCAGAACCTGTAGCACACCCATCTCGTCTCTAATCTGAGCGACAATCGTAGGAATCAGCTGAGGATCTTGTAAACGGATTTCCTTGACAGCCATGAGGTGATTAGAATCGAGATTCATGGCTGCGTATACTGATCCAAAGGTACCACCTCCAACGAATTGACCTTGCTGCCATCGCAGGGTAACGTTGGTTGCTGATGAAGAGAGGTAGGTAAGAGCTCTATCGGCTTCATTAGAGTCCTCCAGCACCCTACCAAGCGCCTGTCGTTCGGCTTCCTTTTCCTTGCGGAAAGAATCAATTTCTTCGAGTCTCTGCATCCATTGCTCCTGCGTAAGCTTTATGGATTCGTCATCATCTTTGGCGTTTTTGGGGTCCAGCATGCTCTTACCCGCGATTGCGTTCAATCGCTGGCGTTCAGCCTGAGCGGCAATAGTGGATCGAGCGCCCATAATGTCAAAATGTGATATGAGCACGGACATGCAGCCAGCAACCTTGAGACGCAACTGGGAATACTCGTCGTCGCTGATGGACAGAATATTCTGACCGCGAGTCATCATCATAGCAAACTCCAACGCCACGACAGCCCATCGGAATGTCTTGCGATCGGATGCAATGCAGTCGTCGCAGATAAAACTGACCCAGTCGAGAGCCAATCTTGTAAGCTTGATGTTGTTCATTGCTCGACGGTTGTAGTCCATGTAGAGCACTGAACGTTGACCAAACTCTGTTGCGAAAGCGAAACAGGTTTGGATCAGGTCCTGACAATCTAAGCCAGCGGTTTGTCTGCGAACAATCTCAACACTGTCCATAATGGTGTTGGAAAGAGTATATGCCGTCTGCTTGATCTTTAGGAGTTCAGCATTGACACGGGGGAGGTTGGCACGTTGGTCGATCAAAGTGTGCAGTTCCATACCAATGGACGACAGAAACGACATGTTGGCATTTGCCAGCCGTTGCTGAGAGCCATCGGCAACGAGTCGCAAGCGCCCAGCTTTAAGATCCAGATGTGGTTCAATGATATTTGCTGACATTCTCTTCCCGGACCAGTAAAGAGGCTGTTCTGGCTTAATGATGAGAATGTATGGATTGGAGGGATCTTCTGGGGCTTCTTCAGCATGATAACAGGTCGTGAGCAGCGACTGAATGTCGTTGGGTCGATCTAGTGCGGTAGGCGAGGCAACAATGTAGACACCTGTATTATTACCGCCAGTAGTCTCGACGAGGAAGTGACCAGTTGCGACTAGAGATTCATATAGTTCGTGTAGCTGCTCCTCGTCCAAATCGATGTTGTTGATGTTGTATTCAGTACAGTTCTCAAAACGCTGTGTCAGAATCCTGGAGAAACGGAAGAGCTTTCGCTGTCGCACACGGACAGAGTCCAGAATCTGCTTGTAGCGCTTCTCCATCTCGGATCCCGTAAGCTCGTCAGGGCGGCGCTGCAATTCTCGCTCGAAGTGCGCGCTAAGTCGAGTAAGTGACTTGGAGGTAAGAACACTGAATTGCTCTGCCGTTACAACGTCACCGCCTTGAAGCTGGCGGCCCAACTTGTTGCAGAAACCCCACTCCTGTTCCAGAATTTCAGCTTCTTTGAATGTATTCTTGTTGGCTGCCAGTTTCCAGTTGAGCATCTTGAAGTAGAACTTCAGGGCATCTAGAACAACCTGGTCGAAGTTTTCCTCAATACAAGGTGGCAAGTCCCAACCGGGTTCTGGCCGGGAGATGACCATGTAGCTTTCCTTGACCTGACCAGCCATAGCCAAGAGGATTTGGAATTGGGCAATCATCTGCTCGGCCATCATGACGCCCTGTTGTGAAGGGTCTTTAATCTTCTTGGCGTAAGACAGTCGAACGCGAATAATCTCTTGGAGCAGACGTGAGGGGAAGTTGATGAGAGTCAACAGCTCTTCGATGTAGGGCGGAAGATGCCTGTCAGCAAAGCCCTCGGCATTTGCAATGAGCGTGGCCTTTGCCTTTTGAATAACCTTTTCCAAGGGCGCAAGCAGATTGGTGTCTCCTTGTAAAGATTTGAGACCATCCTCCTTGAGAATGCGGTCAATAAACGAAGACTCGTCGGTCAGATGGTGGTCGTGCGAAGAGCGTGGGCGAGGCTTAGTAAAGTCGAGTTCCTCATTGCCGACCCATTTCTTCAAAATAGACATCTCGGTGTTGATAAGGGCGATGGTGTTGTGCCATGATATAACAGCGTCACAGGCGTCCTTGTAGGGCTGTGAAGCTGCCCTGGGGTATGCTGCCTCAAGTGCCTGTCGTGTGGGGTAGGCACTCTCCACCTTTTCAATCTTCTTGACGATATCTGCGACCTGCTGCGCGGCGGTCTGGCCGGCTTCAGCTTCTCCGCCAACTTCAAAGGAGATGATGCTCTCGAGATTAGTGCGAATCTTGCTCCGTGTATCGTCGACTATCCGTCGCTGTGCCTGGAGCGAGCGACCGCACACCTTTGCGCGTATGCCCATCCAAATCTCCGCCTTCATAGTGCTGTCTCCCTGTTGTTCAGAGCTGCCAATCAGACGCTTCTTCTCCTGTTTAACAACGTCGCCAGTAAGCACACTAGCCAGCATAGAATGCCACTCGAGGCGCTCACGGTTGGCGGGAATCTTGAGCTCTTCAATAGACGGTTGCATGTCATCGTTGCCATAGTAGAGAAGCGTCTCTTGGTCGTAAGGGTCGTTGTCGACATAATCGGCGGTTGAGGGCGAGTCATCGTCGGTCTCGGAGTCGGTGCTGTAGCCCAGGCTGGGGGTGCGCAGGGCGGGGTCGAAGAACTCGTCTTGTTGGTCCTCCTGGCGGATGCGCTGAACGTAAGCCTTTTCCTGGGCGCGGTAGTCGGCATTGGGGTTGCGGCGCGAACGAGTGGCGGAGTTATTACGCTGGCGGTGCGTGTTGGAATTGAGAGAGAACTGCTGGGGACGACGAGCAGGAGCATATGCATTGCTAGGGGTGCGCACGGCAGCAGGTCGAGCCCCTCTCATAGAGGAGGTAAGGCCGGAGCTGTTGGGTTGCTGGTTCGCAGGCGGGACGTTGGTCATGATCTGAGGCCCATGAGGGCGTGACGATGGTGTGGTGGGAGCGTTCCAGCCGTAGGCAGACTCGCGCAGAGGAGCGATTTCGTCGACGCCGTTGGTCGCTTGGACAGGGGGGGCAAAGCTGTATTCTCCATGGTCCATGTCCGCCGTGTCAAGTGGTGTATCATTGTCGTGATCTGAGTCGCCAGACGATCCAGACCCCGAGCTCTCGAGTTGCTGAGGCTCGGGGGCATTGATAACGACGGGCTGGGGGACGTCGGCCATAACCAGGTTGTTTGGCGGCAGTGGGTTGTGGTGAACCAGGTCGGAGGAGAGAGGCAGGCCTAGTATAGGTCGGCCCATGGGGTTCCAAAAACCTGCTGGCGGGAGACGTGTGGCGGAAAGTGGCGGTGCAGCCTAGCCCTGGCAAATCACGGGGCACGATGCTCCGAGGGAACAAAGCGCCCCTCAATCTGTACTACCCGACAATATCTCACGCACACCAACCACCACCACCACCACCACAGATCAGACTGACTGCTTGCAATCTACAGTCTCCGTTCAACGTTCATGCAACTCCGCGGGCACTACTGTACGGTCATGACGTCGCCCCTGAACTACTCCGACGCCGTTTCTGACTCGTGCATGATTGACGCATATCGAGAGACAGGTCTTCAGTGCCATACATCACTTTATGTACATCGAGTCTGGTGAGCCTGGGACGGGTACTACAACTACGACTACAAATCTCTTTGTTTATCACCGGCATTCCCTTTTTAAATATCCTTCCTCGCCTTCTTGCTCTTATGTCTGATCTGCTTGCCCCACTTGTACAACGCAAATGGGATCGGGATAAAAGCAACGCCCAAAAAAGCCAATAGGCTACTCGCCCAATCAACGCCAAGTTTCTTGTACATGGCGTTCGCGAACAGTGGGAACCCCGCACCAAACGACGATCTCATCAGATCGTTGCCTGCAAGCACGCTAGCCACAGACTCGGGATACGCATCGCTCAAGTACGGCAAGACAGCCTGGAAGAGCGTGAAAGCCGCAATACCAAAGCAGCCAGAGCCAACGATGGGGACCATGTAGCTGACGTCTGCCCTCGAGCTCCACCCAAACCAGAAGAGGCAGATGGGCACGAAGAAACATCCCACCATGGCTGGAATCAGTCGCTTCTCTGGCTCAATGTTGCCGTTTTCGTCAAACTGTTTCTCCAAGTAGTAGTAGTTCCATGCAAAAAGCACTCCAGCTGCGAGAAAAGTGCCGACGAGGATTCCTAGGAAAGCCACCCCTTGAATACCAAGGCTGAATCCATATATGCCCTCGAATACAATCGGGAACGACTCGAACCAGATATAAAGCAGACCGTAGATGAGGGCAATGTATAGGTTGAGGAGGAAGACAATGGGTTCGGTAAAGTTAAGCGTGATGGGTTTGACCAGAGAGATGAGAACAACCTAGATCGCATTAGCATTGCACTGGCCTAACATCATCAGCCTGGGTGTACTTACATCCTTTGGTGTCATCTGAGCCGCCATCAAGTCTGGCTCGCAAGTGAACCGATCATCGCCAGTCAGCTTCCTCAAGCGCAGAGCTCGGCGGTGCAAGATGTTAGGCGAGCTGGTTTCCGGCAGGAAGAAGAAGAGGACAACCCAGCAGAACCCGGACAGCCACATCAGCTCCCATATTGTCCATGTCCATCCCTTTGACATGACGGCAAATCCGCCCACCAGCGGACCCAATACAGGACCGCACACTGCACCAATTCCCCAAACCGCCAGACCATAGACTTGCTTCTTCGGGCGGTACATATCCGCAATGGACGCACCTCCTGTCGCAAGAGCAGGCGAGCCGAAAAACCCAGTCAAAAAACGAAATGCCAAAAGCATGCCAAAGTTGACTGAAAATACAGTGGGTAGCTGGAACAACACAAAAACAACTGCATCCAGTCATGTTAACTCGACTTTCTTTGGTGTACTAAAAGGGAGGAAAGCTTACGCAAAGTCCCAATATACACCCACAAGCGCCCAATCTGGGGAATCTCACTCATAGGAGACCAAATGATAGGGCCGAGGCCGTATCCTGCAACGTACAGCGTCAAACCCAACAGTGCAGGCACCTGAGCAACGCCAAACTCCTGCATGACGCCCATGACACCAGGCGTATAGATGGCAGACCCAATATATACCGAGAAAGTGAGGAAGCAAATCTCAAACGTGACAAAGTATCTCTTTGCTCGGGACCAGTTTCGCGGATTCTGCAATGGAGACCGTTAGTCGTAAACCAAGCACGTTTTTCATCTAGGAAAGGCATACCTGAGGGTCATCGGGACCATACCAGTCAACAACATGGTAGTCTCTTCCCTTTTCCGGGTCAACACGAACACCACTGGTCTCATTTACCCCATTACCCAGCGTGCGCTCTGACCCGTCCGACTCATTTCCTGCTTCGCGACTGCGAATGCCATGTGCGCGCGCCAGTTCCTCTACTTCACCTGCGTTCTCAGGGGCCTCCGTCGATCCGTGGTACGCCGCATACCCTGACTTCTCATGGCTGACATATTTTTTCCAGTACTCGGGGTCCTTCTCTTCAGGGTACTGAAGGTATTTCCGCCCCGTGATGAGACGAACGCAGTGTCCAAATGCGGAGTCGCGAATCAGGTCCGCCATGCCGCTTGCTCTACCAACACGTGTTGTTTGGTTAGAAAATAAGAATACAAGAAAAAGAACTGTATTGACCGTTGTCTTACTTGAGAGAATTGTTCTAGCATCATAATGTTTATGTTTGATTTTACTGCCTGTGACATCATCGGCATCATCGACTTTTTGACAATCCATCACGCACCACCCTTAAATCGATGCCTGCAAAAGACCTGGACCCCTGGAACCACATGTGCGGCTCCAAAGCGCTATAGTCTGCCTACACCACTCATGGGGATTTGCGACAATCTTACAAATCCATGACGATGACCATTCCCCACCGATCGGTACCATCTAGGCATGATCGCATTTATCGATGTATTTTTCGCCCCCTGCCAAAACCATCTGTGTGTACCTGGGTTCCGTCGCCCTCCGAAATGCCGAAAGTGGATTTTGCTCTTGCCTCTTCCCGCTCGCATTTTATAGGTGACTCGTAAAAGCTCCGTATCAAGAAAATAGAGTTTAGCTTGTATGTGCGTATTGACCCTGGCGTGTCGCTTGGTGTTCTAGGCTCTGGGTCTTTGGAATCTTTTTGATTTATTGCATGCAAAGACGGTGACGTCGAAACGTGTTACATGGGCGACTGCGATGTTGATGACATGCATGGTTAATCAAGGTTCATCAAAAACAATATCTGCAGAGATGCAGAGTAGTTGGTGGATTCTGGGTATGATTTGCTGTCTCATCAACTATTCACTCTGCGCACAGTCAAGCTTTTGCCATATGCTCGTGCGATGCTTTACTGTGCTTGTCTTCAGGTCTGACGTTTGCTACTATGATTTTACGTCTAGAACATTTCGGACAAATAGGAATAACCTTCTGGCTCTTTGTTTGGGGGAATTAAATAGCACACTCAAGCGCGCACTATAAAACGCATCGCCATGCATGTCCAGCGCCATCATAATGTTCCTGATGCTGGGGCATAGTCATGGGTTTCAAATCGCGGCTTTCTCTTGAGACCAGTCGTATTTCGAGGAAAAACCTGGAGCTAGTTGGATCATATCGCGGCATGTACATACGGTTTCGACAATGTGAAAAAGAGACCAGTCCCAAATTACGCAATAGACGTATAGTTCAGGAAGTTTCACAACGGTGCGTGTGATATAGTGATGCAACGAGACTCTCCTACCAATCTTTTATATGTGAAGACAGAAGTCTATGTACGCACAGTATGCTAAACAAAAGACAAACTTTACCTCTACTCTAACCATTGCCGTCTAATCTATCCACTTTTCACCTCATCCCATCCACTGCTTCAAGACCTCCTCATCTACATCCCGCACCAAGACATGTACATGCTCCAAGCTCCTCACACTTTGCAAATTCGTCGTATTCTTAAACCAAATCACCTTGTCCCCCTCCTTCTCCTCACCTGCCTTGCGCCGAAACTCCTGCCTCACAAACGCATCCACCATCTTCCTCCCTTCATCACTCAACGCGCCATTTTCGTCAACCGGAAGCCGCTGCTTCAACCACACGACAATGTGTTTGATGCCATGCTCAAATCCGTACGTCCAGTCGTTCCGGAGGATCTTGAAATCCGCCGGGTCCGCAAACGGCGTTGGATTGCGGACGGGGAATCGCAGCGCACCAGTCTCGTCTTCTAGCGGCTGCCAGAAAAGTCGCTGGTCGAGCAGGTATGCCATGATACTGGTGTACTTTGCTTTTGTATGCGCAGTCCACGCGAGATAGGCTTTCAATGAGCTAGGCCAGCGCTTGAGCTCTTCAAGCCGGTTTGCGGAGATGAGCTCGTGAAGGTTCGACCATGAATGTGGTGTATATTCTGCATCGGTGAGGGAAAGCTGCTGCCAGTCGATTGCTGTCAGAGGGAATGGCGGGTTGTCACGTGGAAAAGGAAGGGCTGTTGGGTCGGGATTGGACTGCCATTGGGCTTGAAAGACAGACGGAAGGGATGACTCGTCTATAACAACACCCGAAGACATCGTGTTGAGAGTGTTGCTGCGATTTCTGGGACGCTCACACTGACCGACTGCTGTATGTGGGGTGGGCGAGGCCAGGCGTAATGGTGTTCTGCAGCACTTGGTGATGTGACGACTGTATACAAATCGCTGTCGACAGGTGAAACACGAAGAGGACGAGCGAATTTTGTGAAGAAAGAGGCGTAAGCGGAGAATCCTTTGAACGAGGCGAGAAACGCATGTCACCTCAACGTGTCTGGACATTGCTAGAGGGGCTTTACCCGATTGGGACAACTGCAGAGGCTCCCCATTTCCGAAGAATACACTTGGTAAATTCCAACTATTCAAGAAAGCTTTGCGGAATGGTAAAATGATGGCAATTTTACATGAACATACCTAAAAGCTGTTGTCATCCCAAGTCATCAGCCATAAAGCCCGCTCTACTCAATAGAACGCCGCAGCCAATGTATCTGCAATGCCTACGAGAATGAAAGGTTCTATCAAGTCTAAGCACCCACTTTAGAATGTAAGGACTGACAGCTATTGCAAGGAGACATTATCCAATGAATACATGCATCAGTTTTCCAATAATTCGTTTTTGTCATTGCTATTCTCTTGTTCTTCGATGCCAAAATTTTAGAGATGACTTGATATTGTATTCTATGCTACGGCATCTCGGCAAAATGCTTGAAATTGCTGCCTGGTGCTTCCGCCAAAAGTGTATTTCTCGACTCCGGGTAATATTGGCCTTGTTTACTCTGAGGTGCAACAAGAGTAGAGGCTTGTGCTTTTTCCGGCATTGCAGTAAAATAGTCTGGCAAGCCATTAGATTGCTCTGCCGGCGGAGCCTGGTACTCCTGTGCTGATGTGGGAACGCTCTTTGTTCGGTTGCGTCTAAGGACATAGATAACGGCGCACACGCAGAGCGTGAGAGCAGCTAGACCACCAATGGCACTACCGACAATGGCACCGAGAGAAACAGCTTTCTCTTGTGAACCTGTACTGACTGACGGTTGGATAGTTGGCGCGGTTGATGTTGCAGTAATATATGTAGTCTTCGTCGCATTCATCGTAGCAACTGGCATAGATGTAGCTGCATCTGGAGGCGCCGACTCTGTAGCTTCTTTTTCGAGTGCATTTATGATTTCCCAATACGGTGAGGTGAGATCACTAATATATTCCATGGATGGGACCATCGAGCCCGATGGCAGAGCAAGGTACATATCCGGACCCGTAAGGTTGTTGCTCAAACTGAAGGTGCCATCAGCCCATTTAACTAGCGTCCAAAATTGACCAGGAGAGTCCTCAATTGTAGCAAAATACACCTGTGCACTGGAGTTTTCGTGGTTTCCTAGTACATCAAGGGCTTTCTCGGGACCGCTTGCAAGAGTATGAAGTCGAAAATATTCATCATGCTCGGTAATACTGATGTACCAAAAGGTCTGCTTCTCAGAATGGTAGTCTTTTGTGACAACAACATCATCATTATCGGTGGAGACAAGACGATACTCCTTCTGTAGATCTTCGTTGGTGGCAATGTAGATCGACATGGCCAAAACCTCTTGATTCCTTTCGGTTGTTGTGAAACTCAAGTTAGGCGATGACTGTAAGTTTGATAATGTGTTGGAATTTAAACACATGCGACTTGGTAGGGTACGGCGTTTATTTAAGTTCGAGGTATAAACAGAAAGAAGCAACGAGGGCTTGGATGGCTGAAAACCACAACATCTTCATCTGGAAAAGCTCAAACACTACAATAAGGCTTTGGGGTTGAAGCGAGGCCAAACTAGAGTATAGAAAACGCCTCGTGTGGATTAGTGTATAGCTATGTCCTCAGCTAGTACATGGTGAACCATAGTCGAACGTTGCGTGTAGCTACAGAAATGCCTTCCACAGACACTAGATTGTAGCAAAGCATGCATGTCGAGTTCAGTGGCTATTTCCCGCTGTCCTGCAATTGTATTTTGGTAACATGCTTCGTCGGAAGCAACAATGTACCTGCTTCGATCTGTACACAGGAGCGCCTTGCCTGGCCGTCCTAGCGCGCCACACGAAAACAAACCATGGGGTGATTGCGTTTGTGGTGGTTGCATGGATTCAGCTCAAACCGTGAGCCATTCCAACAATTGCTCTCAGCCTTGCTGCTGAACACAACACATCGGTACTTGGCATCGCAACGCTAATTTCAGCCGCAGACTGTCGGTAGTCTCGATCCCACTATGTGGACCAGTGCCTAAAACAAAGCTATGGTGTGGTGTAGATTTAAAGGTAATCGTTTTTGTCACGCCCATCTGTTTCTGGAGACTCTTCCCCATCTCCTCTATGCTATTCCGGTACCGTCAAATCATCATTATAGTATCGATTTCCATGTTTATAATTTATCCTGGGCATTTGCAATCAGTGTATAAGTCAACAATGACATGCATCAGCTTCATGTCATGTGTATGAGTCTTGCTAAGGGCTGTTGAAGGGCCGTTGACATTAGAAGAGAGCCTCTTGCCCCGTTCTACACATTCTGTTTTGTAGACTAGCAACCGTCCAACACTCTCTTATACGAATATCAGACCACTAGAGATTGAGGCTAAAGTGTTTGTTTTAGTGAACTTCTTTGAAAAATGTCTAGTTCAAGCGGAACGTATTGCAAGTGCGTCAACGCCAGCGAGTGATACCAATTCTCTCATACGCCTTTTCATAATCTCTTCCATGGTAACACTGCTTGGTTCCAATATCGCGACTCCAGCTTTCTCACTACATGTAGAGGGACAGTACCGTGCATCCATTTTCTACTACAGGATATACAAAATTCATTCAATCTTGGACCCAAAAGATGCACAGAAAGAGCCTCAAATGGGTATCATGACATGTGTTTCACAACATCTCTACTCATTAACCATTTTACAACTTTTCAAGCAAGATTCTTGCGCCCGCATTCCCCCTAGGGGCAGCTTCCGTCTTTTCGCCTTTCTTCTGCTTTTTGTTCTTCTGTTCCCCGTTCTTGCTACCCGGAGGGTTGGCAGCAGCCTCCAGTGCCTTCTTCTCCTTCTTCAGTGCCTTCAATACCTCATCCTTCTTTGCGAAACCTTCGGCTTCGGTCATCGAAACGACCACGAACGAGCCTTGGCCAGTGGCCCAGTCAACGAGATTATCCTTGATCTGGGGCCAAAGCAAATCTGCAAAGCCAAGAGCAGGCTCGACTGGAATAACCTTCTTGGCGACGGTGTCGAACTTACCGCCCTGCACAAGCATCTTGAGCATGTTCTTGCCATGGCTGGTGGCCTTGTTGTCACCCGCCGAAGCTGGGAGAGAAGAGTCCAATATTGACTGAGAGAGGCGTGCGACCTCTGTCAAAGCTTCCTTACGCTTGGTTGGCTCTACTTCAGGTGCTCCAACGAGGACCTCGCCCATGAACTGCAAACCGAATGTGAACGAGGCAAAGTCAGCCGCTCGGGCAGTGACGGCTGTCAGTAGCTGCGGTTCAATGTTCTTTGCAATTTCTTGCAAACGAACGTTCGGGTCTTTCTTAGATGTTGTCTGGCGAATAGCGTATATTTCAGCTAGGCGCTCTCTTGTGTTGTCATCCAATAACCACTTGGCGTCAGCAGCGAATGGGTACAACAGGACTGTGCGCGCGCGGGCATCGTTAACAAGGTTGAGAACCTTCTCAGGAAGACTGTCGTTGTTTGGAAGAAGTTCGCTAAAGACGGATTTCGCCGAGAGCTTGGTGTCATCCGTGACGGCTAACGCAGCAAGGAGGACATGGTGAGCATGCTGGTCATAGGCCATGATCTCAACAGTATCCTTGTATGGTCGCAAAAATAGCTTGCGGTCTTTTGCTGTTCCGTACGCGAAGCAGAGCGACATGAGGCGCGAGCCTGATTTTGTGAATGCAAGGTTCTTCAACAAATCCACATTGTCAGCCTCTTCTCCCTCCTTCAATGTCGGATCGGGCTTGAGATGTTCAAGGAAGTCGTTGGCTTGTTCAGTGCCAGGTTCGCAAACAAGGAAGTACTGTAACATTGCATCGTGCAACATTGTGAATCCAGTCAGCTTCTTCTGAATGAGCGAGTTGATCTGGTTCTCTAGGTAGTCCATGATGGGCTTCCTCTTCTCTGGAGACTCTTTTATGATGGCTGAGAGCTCTGCGCTATCTGTGCCTTGAGCCCCGAGGCCCTTGATAGAGAACTCAGGTCCGTACCACTCACGAAGCATGCGGTTCTTCTGCTCTGGAGTGGCGACAGCTCGGTATATATCGTCTACTATCCATGCCGCTTCAGGGTGGTTGATCATACGTTTGACGTGGCCGTAAAACTCGCTGATGATCAGGTCGCGAATCTCAGGATCTCTGTAAAGTATCAGTAAAGTTGTCATCGGTAGCATGATACAAGCACTCACCCCTTCTCTACCAACTTGGCAATGAGAAATTTGGAGTATTTGCCCTCCGCCAGAACCTTGAACTCGCCCTTGAGTTCACGCGCAATCATTCTCCTTTGCTCCATGGTTGAGTATTTGATAGCCGTCTGAATAACACGTACAGAGTCATGCTTGAAGACAAAGTCTTTGACTCGGCCAGTGATGATGTCGAACAGTTCCTTGACAAGTTCCTTCCTTTCGTCCTTGTCGACATGAGACTTGAGCCTGAGTTTCTCCCAGAGTTTCTTCGATCGCTCGATAATGTCTGCGTTCGGCTTTGCGGCCTTGCGTTCCTTGGCGAGGGCCTTTTGTTTCGCATGCGCTTCTCGCGAGTTGCTTACTAGGTTAAAGTTAGCCACAGTCATTAATGAGATGAGCCGATGCATCTTACCATTGAGACCGGCCAGTTTAGACTCTACGCCATCGCTTTTGGATTTCTTAGAGCTATCGCCCTCGTTCTTATGCTTCTGTGTCTTGCTGTTCGCCTTTACACTTTCTTCGCTGCTTTCCGCATCGCTCATCTCCACATCTTCGTCCTTGGAAGCAGAGAAGCCATAGAAGCCATTGTCCTTTTCGCTAGTGTCTGATTCGTCGAGTTCGCTGGAGCTTTCCTCCTTGGTCTTCTTCGCCTTCTTTACCGGCTTGACCTCGTGCTTCGATTTGGTCTTCGACGTCGACTTGTCGACTTTGACCTTCTTGCTCTTGTCCTTGACCTCGGGCGCACTTGTTCCCGTAGATTTGCGCTTGATTCCGGCCATAATTGGTATGGTTATGTGGTGTCGTGGGTTTGCGGTCGGTGGTCGCAAAAAGTCGCGACGCTCCCAACTTTTTCTGAAGAGCGGGCCGGGGTTCTGCGATCGCTAGTCCCGATATGAGCTAGCGTCACATCTGCCCCACCCCTGGCCCATCATTCCCATGTGTCTCGACAACGTGATTTTGTTCTTTTCCTGACTTGCGATGGTGGGAGAAACTAGACCAGTTTGAATAGCCATTGTTCACCAACGCTGTATGCAGGACATCCAGCCACTATTTACAAATGCCAAGGTATAAATTGGAGAGGAGAAAGGGACAGCCCGGTAGCGCTAAATGACACTAGGGCGTGCCTCAAACACAATCTCAATCGTCTCTGTATTTGATACTCTTCTCTGCGCATTGTCATGCGTTGGATATGTCATCTGTTAAACATTTACCAAATGTCTCAGCGGCGTTTACTAGAGGATTAACTTTGAGTTATAATCCGGTCGATGCACTCCAGCATGATCAAGTCCCAGCAGTATTCGGAGCAGTTGAACTATAAGCATTACTCAGGTAATATTTAAGGGCTGCTTCAGTGGCGTTTGATGCTTTGCATACCACACATTTCCCTGTCTTACATTGGTTAGCATTGCGAGTTAATTGCGTGATCCTGGATAGGAGCCTGTCAGTAGTACATTGTCCTACCATGGGCGTTGATCGACGCGTCATACCGTAACTGCTAACCTAAGATAGTCTGACTTGGCTCTAATGTAGCCATTACTTGAAGGAACTGCTCGCTTACTGTGATAAGGGGCATGACACTAGATTCGTAGACGTAGAACATCAGATTCAGCGATACCTCCTTAGGCAAGGTCCACAGCCCCAGTCGCGTATCTTCTGCACACCCACATTATGTCTTGCCCGGACTATTGATTCCGCACACTTACCTTAAACCTATTTTGAACACTCCGTGATCTCTGGTTGCCCTTAGACATCTAGTGCGCCACATATCCATAGAAGATTGGGCATCGTTGAATCACAGGACATGGAATTCGGCTCAAATGGCGCTACAGTAGTGTGGAGAAATAAGGTTTCCATGGCGTACACCGGCGCTTCATGTTGATGTCGCCCGCGAAGCTGAACGCTGTTTTCAAGGAATATTCTAGCGAGAGAGTAGCGCTTAGGCAGCGTACACAAGCCCTTTGGTGCCCGTATGCTGTCCTGTCTTGAGTGCTTATATGGATCGTCAAGATCCTGGCCTCGGGTCGGACGCTCCTTATACAGAACCCTCTGTATCGATATCATCGTTACGAGCTTGCGACAGCAAAACATCCCATGGCCCATTCTCGTCTCTTTTCATCAGCTCCTCATGTTCTCGTCGCTCGGGGTGGTAGCTTCCCGCCTCCTGAAGTAATAGCCAAATGGCCTGCTCCCAACTACATCAATCCGGAGGAGAGAGGCTGGGGCGGTCCAGTCGTTTTGATGGTCTTATTGGTGTTGACTCTTTTTATTTACGTCGCTCGTATACGGGCTCGTTACATGTCCAACAATGTTGGTATTGATGACGTCTTGATGAGCGTTGCGATGTTACCAGTGATTGGAGTAACAATCTCAATAATACTTGGTAAATAGCGGTTTGTTTGTGGGATGTGATGTGTGCTAACAGCTGTCAGGTCTTCGGATTTACGGATTCCAGTGGCATATATGGGACCAGACACCAACCACTAGAATTACCTTTGCCCAGGTAAGATGCGCCAGTCCTTTGAAATTACAGCCAGGCTGACTTTCTTCACAAGATCACCCTGGCAATTGAGTTATTGTACATGGTTGGGTCAACTATAATCAAAGTTTCAATACTTTTTCTCTACCGCCGATTGGCAGGTTCGATAACGACCAAGTTCATTTATGCTGTATGGGCATGCATGGCATTTTGCATCGCTTCGTTTATTGCTTTCATCGTTGCGGTTTTCTTTACTTGCTCCTCGGCTGACAAGGACAACAACTGCGGTGATGAGGGGATTGTTCTGGTTACAGCAACGGCTGTGTCAACCTTTCAAGACCTGATCATTTCCTTTCTCCCAATATTTCTTATTCGCAATCTTCAGATGCCTAAACGTCAGAAACTTGCTTTGGGCGGGATATTTGGGTTAGGACTTCTTACCACTGTCTGTGGGATCATGAGGACGTACTATCTCATCTTTGTGTACTACTGTAAGCCATCTCTTCCGAGGTTAAGAACAAACACACTAACTAATCAGATACATACGATGTTACATGGCACGCATATTATGGCTGGATCTGGACTGTTATTGAGTCGGATTTTGGTGTCATCTGCGCATCCGTTCCCGCTCTTCGTGTCTATTTCCGCGACCGATCTGAGTCCACAGGCGGACGTACCAGCAACTCGCCATCTCATAACCAGCATGGTCTCTCAGATCAGAGTCATGTTCCATCATCTCATGAGTCCATCAAAAAAGTGGACGTGGAAGCGGACGGAGACCATGTGGTTTTGCAGACCATCGTCGTCCAACGCGACCTGAGCAGCAGTGGCCGGGAATCGGACGGTGCCAGTCAAAAGAGTGATTCAAGTACGAGAAATCTGACGACCTATACTCTTGCACCTCTAAGATCGTAGTTGATAATTAGAATGGGAGTCATTATGTAATTGAGTTCCTTTTTGTCCACTTGTAGCTCTAGTCTCGAGATCAAGTGACAAAGTTTAAAAAAGCGTCCATGGTAACATTCAAGGCTTCTATTTGAAATTTCATCGCCTCCCTCTGTTAAAGACTTAAGAGTAACATGGAGATTGATAGTGTCAAAGCCAGAGTAGAACCATCGATCTCGTTGGCCATGACAATAAATGCCAAAGAGACGATGTTATGTGTGTTGAGTCGACCCGTTACTTTTGCCTAAGCAAAGAAATCGATACACAGCATACCTGAACATCAAAATCAGGTGCAATACCAAACGAGCTAGTTCATCCATGCCTGGGCGTATGGTTTGAGTTCTCATCATCTAATCACAACTAGCGGTAGGGCTATACTACTTGAATTCGTGATCTGTGCAAACGCATCCAAATCTTCCATGCAAAGATGCCTACTAATATGCCTACTAATATGCCCAAGCAATTGTTTCTCTAATAGTATACACCGGGTCATTTCCTTTAAAAGAAAACTGCCCTCTCCCGTCATGGCCCTCCAAGCCGCCAAACTCGACTCTAACACGTAGAAACACGCTGTCGCTCCGAGCAAGCCATCAGCTGTGCAAATACAAAAAGAAAAAATAATGGCACCATAAACCCTTTCTCCTTTCTTTTGTGTTTCACCCCTATCGTACAATAGCCCAGAAAACCTAGTCAGCCCAGCGCCACACCCCAGTCCCCTGTACGCCATCGCTCGCAATCGATAAGAGAAAAACCGCAACAAAGAGCCGCCCAGGCACGTGCCACCGCGCCGCCGAACCTTTCGGCAGCCCATCACTCACACCTCTTCTTTCCCTTATCCACATCACCCACCCACAACCCACAACTAACACCGCCTTCGCACTCCGCCAGCGACTCCCCTCTGCTCCCCGCGCACGCGACGCTCTCACTTTCAAAGCCCGAAAAAACGCAACATCAACAACAACATGTCGCAACAGTACTCGGGCGGCGCCAGCGGCGCCCACGACCAAACCAGTACCTCCGTCGACGCCACGGCACGCACCGTCCACTACAAATGCGGCGACTGCGACATGGATGTGCCACTGAAGCGCGGAGAACCTATTCGGTGTCGTAACTGTGGACATCGCGTGCTGTACAAGCAGCGGACGAACCGGTAAGAGGGCATTTCACTTTTTTTTTCTCTCGCTTTGATACTTGTTCTTTGGGGAGAGAGGAGATTGTTTTATGCGACACTGCGAGAAGAGAGAAACAGAGAGACTAACGAAAAGTATAGAATGGTGCAGTTTGAGGCACGATGAGGCAAGCGTGTAGTTCAGCGAAGGGAAAAATCAGAGTTGATTATCAAAAGGCGGACTGGGGGTTGGAGTAATGAGTCATTAGTAAGAAGTGAAGATTGAAGGGCGACACTATGCGATGCGATGCGATACAGAGGCAGGACGACTGGGGGAGGGAAATGTTTTAATGCGGTTACAAATCCCCCCAGGCACGACAACTTCCTACATACACACACATACATAAAGACGGCAAACGAAATGGCAGCGAGGACAAGCAAAAGACATATGGCTTTAGGAAAGAAAAGACCTGGAAACGGACAAATCGGTTTCGCATAGCCGTTAGCAAAAAGCAACACAAGCCAAATCTTCAACGTTCTTTGAGCAAAGGAAATCAGTGTTTAGAATAAACAACATCAATGTGGACAAGATCAAGACAACAAGCTCCCAAATGTAGCCCGAGATGATTTGAATTGAGATGAAACTATATGTCTTTGCTGTAAAATCTTTTGAGAAAAAAAAACTCCCCTTCGCATATCGCCTATTTCTGGAAAATGCCATAGGGCAAAAAATGACAACAAATTTGCTTTCTCCTTGTGCTGAATGTAAAACGGCTTGAGCTCAGAAAGATGTTGTAAAACGATGATTGAAATGCTTTAGGCGCCCATTGCAGTTGGTGCACCGGGGAAAGAAGGGAATTTGCAGACAAAGTTGTAGACAGATGAAGAGGTTGGACTCGGACAATGTGGGTATATATGTATATATAAGAGCCGTTGCGTTTACGAACCGCGGAAGGCGTCGAATCGCTTGTATGTGTACCCAATAAATGGCAAGCTGGTCGCATAGTCATCCTCTCCTGCCTGTGCTGCTTGTGCCCTATGAGCAGCCGACGTGTCGTTTTGATCAATCTCATCAATGGGGAAATATTGCGTATCAATGTTGGATTGCAGCTTGGGCTCGAAAGGCGCGCGGATGCGGCGCAGACCGTCCCACGACACACCTCGGAAGAAGGGGTGTTGCTTGATTTCGTTGGCGCCACCGATGCGACCAAGACGATGGTCAGCGTCACAGATCAGTCTACTTTCGTTAGCAGCGAACGGAGATGGTGAAAGCACGTGAGAAGACATACCTTCGGACAAAGTCCTCGGCCTCGGCACCAAGTTGTTGATCTGGGGGGAAGTGCAGGTTGCGTGGCCAGTCGACAATCTTGCGGTATGTGTCGTGAGGCTCTTCAGCGCAGAACGGTGGCCAACCGATGAGACACTCGAACATGATTGTGCCCACTGACCACCAGTCACAGCTGTAGTCGTAACCCTGGCCGCTGAAAATCTCAGGCGCAATATAGTCGGGGGTACCGACGGTAGAATAGGCGAGCTGTCGACGTGACTTACGCCATGTGTTGATTTGAGTACGGTTGCTGACAGTCAGTTGGATCTGGTCCAGGTTCATCGACTGTCGGTTGTCGCGGTTCGACTTGTGTGCGCCACCAGCAAGCAGCTTCTTGTAGTATCCAGCATCGTGTTCTTTGTGGAAACCAGTGGAAAGACCAAAGTCCGTCAGCTTGATGTGGCCACCCCGATCGAGAAGGATGTTGTCAGGCTTGATATCACTTGGATATGTTAGTCGAGTTGTGCTAGCCCAATACTGACCAAAGTACATACCGGTGTATGAAGCCAAGCTTGTGAACAGCCTCAATCGCAAGGGTGATTTCTGCCATGTAGAAACGGGTAATGTCCTCGGTGAAAATTTCATACTTGATGAGCATAGTCATCAAATCACCACCTGGTAAGAACTCCATAAGCATGTAGAGGAAAGTGTTGTCCTGGAACGTGGTGTGTAGCTTAACAACCCATGGGCTGTCGGACTCGGCGAGAATGTCACGTTCTGACCGTACGTGGGCCAACTGATCCTTTTTGAACTGCTGGATGTTAGAATGCTGAACAGGCTCTCATCCTAGGGCGTCTGCATACCATTTCCTGCTTCACAAGCGACTTGAGCGCATACACCTTGCCATCGTTGCGTCGCTGGACCAGCTTGACTTCTCCAAAGGCACCCTTGCCGATAATCTTTAATGTTGTAAAATTCTCGGGCTTCTCTTTTGTTCGCAAGAATCGCAGGTATTCGACTTCGGCGCGGCGCATACTGTGCTCCTTGCTTGCCTTTCGGCTGTCGGAGATGGAAGGTTCCTTCATGAGGGCCTCGAGTTCAAGTGCTCTATGCCAAGATTAGTTGGTTGCAGGCGGAGAAGAGAGAAAGGCGAAGAAATCCTACCTTTGGTTCCTGTCGCGTGCTCGCTGGACACTGTCCTTGAAGAAGGTGTTGATGAGGCTCTTGGACATCATGGCCTGCTTCTCTACATTTTCCGAGTATTTGCCCGGGTTCCTTTGCGGGGCCTCTTCGTCGTACAGCGAAGATGGCCGCGGCATGGAGCCGCCCTGGCTTCCATAACCATAACTTCTGTTGTCTGCGGTGCGAGGGCGCGTGGGATTCGGGGAGCCCTGACGGCCATAGGGACTTCCTGAGCGACCGCCACCCAGATGCTGGTGTGACAGTTGCTGAGCGAGGCCATTGGCACTTTGGTCGAAGCGTTGACTGCTCTGACCCTGGAGGTTTCCCTGCTGTCCTTGGTATTGTGCCTGCTGGTAAGGGTTCATAAAGTATCCACCGCTGCCGTAGCCATTGCCTTGCTGCTGCTGGGTGCCCCAAACCTCTTGCTGACCGGCCTGATTTGGGTAGACAGGTTGAGGGAAGGTCGACGGGGTGGTGGGGAACGCTCTGCCGGCCTCTTGCTGGTACTGGTTGTTTCGGTCCCCATTGTTGAAGCCAAAGTTGAGTTGCAGCCGATTGCCCTGCTGGTTGTTGTTGTTATTGTTGTTCATGTTAGGCGGCCCGCAATCGCTCTTGGACGAGAGGGGGGAGGAAGTCGGTGTAAGTCGGTGTTGGGTATCAAGTCGAGCACGAGACTAGCAGGACAAGCGGCAAAGATGCCTAAATGAAAGAAAAGTAGTAGTGCCTCGAGACTCAGCTGATTGAACAAAGGTCCACGGCAACGTATGAGGAATCTTCAGCGCAGTGCTGGCAAGGAGAGGGAGGAGGTGCTGGGGATTGGCGCAGTAGCTCGGTCAGGGATAAGTTTAGGGCGCAGGGACCAAGCGCGAGCGGGGAGCAGGCCAAGCAGCAACTCGATGTGTTTCAAGAAGACGACTGTTGCCCAACCCAGGGCGGCCGGCCGTTTGACTACTTATTCATTCTGCATCCTTTGCCATGGCCACATTGAGTCAGGCCCGTTTAAGCGAATTACGCCGTTGGCTGTATGTACATACTTGTCGAGACGCCCAGAATCGATAGAGCATGCTGGCTATCGATACGCCACCGCCTCGGACCCAATTAAGAACACATGGGCGTACACCTATGTGCATATCTAAGATACATACATGCAGCGCCCAGCCAAAGAAGCCATGTGCAAACAAAGCTGACATGCGGGGGAAAACAGCGTGGCCCAGTGATACAAAAACGTTGCACTTCACTCGATTCGGTAGCAGCACACTCCCAATTGTGGCACGTGTAGTCATACTACATACGTGGCGACTGGCAAAGCAAAGATAGAGAGACATTTAACCATCATCCATTACACCATTATAGTACAGCTATAGTACGCGGGCGCCATGCGAGAACACATTTTAGTATCCAGAACGAGCCTAGAAAGCTCCAAAACTCCCAACAGCCAGTCCATTCTTTTTCCAAGACACTGCCGCCGGTCAAAACAAAAAGAGGTCGTCTGCCGCTGTACCACCGCCGGGTATAGAACACTGCCGACAAAGCGGCCGACCGCCCCGAGGGCAAAATAAGTAATATATATAATAACACAACATATGTAAAGGTGAAGGGTAGTATGCGTAGGATCGTGGCTCACGTGTAGATGCAACGCCAAAGATGCATAAGTATGTGCGCCAGATATGGTACAATGGTACCAAATCACTTGCGGCGGCTTAAAGAAAACATTACTTTGTGGGTGGGTGCCGCAACCTCCGTCGACTGTTGGTTTAGGCGGTCGAAGTCGTCGCCATCAAGGCCTTGACCTTTTCACGCTCAGCAACAATCTCGGCTTGCAGGCCCCTAGTTTGTCTCATGGCTTCGTCCCTGGAACAAAAGTTAGCAATCAATATCAAACGAGTTGTGGCGTGAAAACAGGACGTACCTCTCAAACTGCAAGTCGGCCACCTCCATCTGTGCGAGGTTCATGCGGCCGACGACTTCCTCCATCTCGTGATCAGCGTCTCGGAGTGCCTTCTCGAGCTCCTCGACCCGCTTCTCGAGCATTTCGGTCTTGGTGGCTTCAGCAAATGTCATGGCTGGTCCGCTGGTGGTTACGGAGAGACGAGGCGACCTCGATGAAAAGACAGGAGAGGGAGGCAGCTTGGGCGAAAAGGCCGAAGGGCTGAGCAGTCCAGACTTGACACGGCGCAGATGGTTGGTATGGCCCTCTTTGAGAGCTTGCACCTCGCCTTCGTGGCGTGCAATGGCCTCTTCCGATGACTGCTGGGCAATCATGACCTTGTCCTCTGCCGCTTTAAGCCTCTTTTCGAGTTGAACAATTTGCTCTGTTGACTTTTGCTGTTCTTGCTCTCCACGGGTGATGGCTTCAGTGAGACGCTTTCGTAGGGCGTTGTTAGCCGCCAACTGACGCTGGATCTTGTCAGACAGCTCGTCCATTCGAGTGGCAGCAGCAAAGAGCTCCTTGCTAAGCTGCTGCTCCTTGCCGAGATGGTCAATTTCAGATTGTTGGAGGGCACGAGCTTGTTGACGGTACTGCTCGGCTTCCTTTTGGGCATAGTCACGTTCAGCTTCGGCATCAGAAATGCTCTGTTTGAGCAGGTCCAGAGTACGCTCAGTTTCAGCACTGGCGGCGCCGAGCGAGTCTGCGTCATTCGTTTCCAGTTGCTTGACGCGAGCAAGAGACAGTGCGTGTGTAGTTCGCAGCTCGTTGTAAGCCTTGTCCAAGGCCAGGGGTTCGTTTTCGATACGGATCTCGGGTATCGTAATGTCGTGTTCCCGGAGGAGGTCGCGAAGCGAGCTTGTTTCTTGCTGGGCGCGGTCCAGGTCCATTCGTAATCCACCCAGACCCTTCTCACACTGCCATTTCTGTTCGAGTGCTTCGTCTGCACGACGTCGAAGAGAATCGACTTCGCGTCTCAGACCTGTGACCTCCTTGTGGAATGCAGTTCGTCGGGGGGTGAGGTTGAGAGCAGCATCCCTTTCAGCCTCAACCTCCCTGATGCGGCGCTGGAATTCTCTTTGTTGCATTTCTTGCCGCTGAAGCAAATGCTTGAGCGCCTTGTGGAGGGCATCTCGCTGCTCCTCGAGTTCCTTCATGGGATTGTTGGCAGCAGGGGCGCCGACGGGAGACATGTCGCCTGACCTATCCTTGACCGAGTTGGACCGTGACAGCGAACCCCTCTTGGAGTTGATTCCAGCTGAACTGCGAGCAAGTGAATTGGAACGCGTCAGACCGACGCGCATATTAGGCAGAGGTGTAATGTCTGCCTCCTCTGCGATGGATTGGAATTGGACGGGCTGCCCTCCCTGCTGTTGCAACAGCAGCTGTTGCTTTCGGGCTTTGGCAAGCGATTCGTTTTCGCTTCGTAGTTGTTTGATTTCCTGTTGCATGCGACTCGACTCGTACACAAGCCTTTCTGTGTCGGCAGCATCCGCCTCCAAGACTTCCAATCGTGCGCGTAGCTGTGGGACGACTTCGTCTCGCAGATTGTCAGCCTCATTACGGTGCTTTTCGAGCTCTTCGCGAAGGGCGGACAGAAGATCTTCAAAGTTTTCCTTGACCTGTCGTTCTTCTGCTAGGCGTCTCTTTGCATCTTCCAGGGACAGTGACAGCTCTTTGACCTTTGGTGTTTCCACGACCGAGCCTGCTCTTGACTTGTCGCTGACTTGGTCCTCAAGCTGCTGCACCTGCTCTTCCAAGTCCCTGCGTCGACGGAGCTCTTCTTGCA
This sequence comes from Curvularia verruculosa, assembly GCA_036172615.1. Lineage (NCBI taxonomy): Eukaryota > Fungi > Ascomycota > Dothideomycetes > Pleosporales > Pleosporaceae > Curvularia > Curvularia verruculosa. The sequence goes on along the minus strand of JAWDHC010000006.1, from coordinate 128,978 downwards.
GGCGCTCGGCCATGCGCACTTTGAGGGTCGCCCGCTCTTGCTCGGCTTTCCTTCGCTGCGTGTCGAGCTCCTCGAGCTTGGACTCTGGATCAGTGATGGGGAATCGGATTGAGCTGGTGCCAGAGTCGGAGTAGTAGTCACTGGTCCGTCGGTTATCGGGAAAGGCGCCAGCATTCTCAGTCTTCCAACGCTCGACTTCATCTTCCAGTTCCATTTCTCTTTGGATCGAAGCGGCGAGCTCGGAGCTGACTTCACGCAACTCGCGTTCCAACTCTTCCACGTGAGCGTTCATCTGGGGCGATGACGACAAGAGCGGGGTCCCAGGGACGTTGAAGTAGGAGCTCATTGCGTTGGCAGCTGGAATATCGAGGCCGTTGGGCTTGGCTTTGGCAGGCTTGCTGTAGCGTGGAGAGTCTGGGTTTAGGGAGTGTTCTGAATAGGCGGCGCCCGGTGACTCTGGACCGTTTTGCTGGCGCGAGTTCCAGCCAAAGAAGGAAGTGAAGCCTCCGGCTGCTGGTGATTTGGGCTTGTCGACTTGCTTTGTTCGCGAGTCTCTTTCAGGGCTGTATGAGTAGTCGTCCATGAAGTCGTCTGTGACGTCGTTTGGGCCTTTGTTGGATTCTGGGTTACTGTTGATGTACAATGGCATGTTCGGCACAGTCGGAGATCGGGCGTGGACTCGGCTTATGCCAAAGGCCCTCAGGGCCTCGGTCCTGTCTAGTTGCTGGGGGTGTATGCTGCTTGCGGGACGATCATGCCTTGGGGCAGGTGGCTGGACCGTGGTAGAAGAGGCTTCAGGGGACGCAAGTGCAGGTTGGGGTGCAGTTGCGGTGATGGGGGTCCTGCCGTGTGGGTTGCTATACAACATGTCAGCTACAACACAGGGAAGGCGTGACTTGGGTAGTGCCGTGACTTACTCGTCCAGGTTCCGGGGGACAAAGAGGTCTTCGTCGCTTACGGGAGGTTGGAGAATGTTACTCAGCGACGATTTACCCGGGGCGGGCGTGGAGTTCTCCTTAAAGGCGGGAGTAGTGGCAGTAGTAGTCGGGTTAATGAATTGATCGACAGGAAAGCGGCCGACTATGGGCGAGTCGGCGGGGAGAGGCTTCCTGCGGATAGGCGGCGACTGTAAACCGAGAGGAGGAGGAGGTTGAGGTTGGGGAGCCTGTGACCGAAAGGCAGTAAAAGACGAGATGGCGATGGAGGCCAGGGACGAGCCCTTTTGGCGCGGCGGCGAGGCGGTGGGCGCTTGGACAGTTTGCATACTGAGTTGTTATTCCCCCGCGATAACCATGGCCTTGCACAAATCTAATGATGGGCGCAGAGGCGAGAGGTCGAGAGGGTCGCCAAAGACGGCTGCTGGCAAAAGGAGAGTTCGCTAGTCCGGGCTGGGGCGCCTGGAGGTCTCTGGGCAGATCGCAGGGCCGCGAATTGGTCGAATCGACGCGCGCGTGCAGCCTGTCATGGGCGGTTCGCGCTGGCTGGGTGGGGTGGATAAGCCAGGGGTAGCGCTCGGATCTACAGGTACCTTTTTTCTTCATCTATCCAATGAGGCTGGGCCGGCCCAGGATGCGCATCCTGTGAGCCGCTGTCGAGGGTGGAGAGTGGTGTGTCGCCGCGTCGCGTCGCCGCTGATTCGGCAGAGATGCTGGATTTGAAGACGTCTGCTATTGCTGCCATTTGGCTTTCTCTCTGGCCTGCATGGTGGCGGGTGTCATGGATTGGGCCGTGAAACACTCGGCAGCTCCTCCAAGCAAGAAATGCTGTCGCTTGTGCCCACGATTCCGCCGAACTGCGACATGCTAGGTGTAGTCAGCCAGACAGACAGTCTGCCAGCATGGCGCGGCTGGGACAAGGCGAGGGTGGTGGAGGTGGTGTTGGTGTAGGCGGTAGCGTGTATGTACTATACGCACGTCGTATTGCGACGACTAGCACCCGCAACGGGTGGCTTGCATTGACCTCGCGCGCATTGGGCTGGCTGGGGCACGCAATTTCGTGCAGCGCCTGAATGGGCAAGTCTGTGCCCCAGCGCCGACCTTTTTAGAAAATGGCTGGAGCGTCGCGCCTGCGAACGACAGCCTGTCTAGGGTACTATACACGACGAGTGAGTCGTGCCACCGAGTCGTGGCGACGAGCCCAGCCGGACATTGCAATCCTCCCATCGGACCAGCGACCGTGGCTGTGAAGCGACAGATGAATTCCCCCCTGATTATTGCAATCTTACGCTCCACCGAACCCCCCCTCGGACCTGGCCGACCAAGTCCTTTCACGCATAATGGTCGCATTTCGACACTGATACCGACACGGACATGGCCACACTGCCCGTGACTTTGCATAACCCCTACGCCGTGCCAGCTTGGTTATGCAACAAAAAAGAGAGCCTCATCGTTCCAAGCGTCTAGACAATTGCGAATGCTGTCTTGGATTCTTGCACAGTCTGATCGTAGTCACCATCTGACACTACCTACATGGGCGCCGCAGCCGTTGGAAGCGCCCGAGCCACCTCGTACTGCTCCAGGTCCAGGTCCATCTCCATGGCCAGGGGCCCCGCGCCCTGGCTCCATGTCGATAAGCTGCTGCACATCACATGACCCTTCAACGCCAACCACCAACTCGCCCCTCGTCCCAGCGCTCTTTTCGCTCCGCACGAAGGTACGCAGTCTTGCGCCCTTCTCGCAGTCGTCGTACAAAGTCCGTTACCTCTCGGTCGCTGGCCACGGCATCTCCCCCGCCGAGTCCCTCCCCGTCGAGGAAGCTCTCTTCAAGTCCTCGACAAAGGCCTTCTTGTTCGCCCACCGCCGCACTCAATCGCTGGTACAGAGCAGGCGGGCTAAACTCTCGCAGTGCTTCGTCTTGCTCGCTCTGCTTTGCTCTCCACTGGCGTTCCAGAGCACGCAGCGCTAGCAGCCGCGACTGTACGTCATCGCGCTGGTGTCGAACATGAGCCTCGAGCTGCTTGAGCGATTCAGCAAGACTGATGTTCTGTGCTAGCAGTGTCTGCAAAGGCGCCGTCGATGCCGGTAATGACGCATGTCTTGTTTCGGGATTGTGAATTATGGCATGCTGGAGTTCGGGCGTCTGCAACACATGATGCAGATCCTTGGTCCTGCGTCTGTCTTAGCATTACATTACCGCTGACCAACATCAAAAGGGCTGACACACGATTTGTCTTTGAGCACGTCCGGCAGCCAACCGTCTTCAGGTGGCGGGACTGTCAATTGCTGAGTAGCTTCTGGCCCATGTTGTTGATACTGCACCTGCGAATGCTGCTGCGCGTCTCCCCCAGACGACGATGCCTGACCAAGTGGGGGCGGAGGCAGTGGAGGGCCTTGGGAAGGTGTTGCGCTTCCACTCTTCTGACCTGGCTTTGGCGGTGGTGGCGGCGGCGTAGACGCGTCGTACTGATAGAATTGCTGTGAGTGGCGTGGGGACGAATATGCCATGGTACGAGTAGTTGTTGACGACTACAGATGGTCGCGAGCGGTAGTTGCATGTGACGCGGGACACGGCATTGGTCGAGACTAGTGCACACCAGTCCCATCTAATCTTATCACATCTAATCTAATCAATCTCATCGCTAGACCCCTGCATTGAGGCCACAGCACCGTCTACACTCCACAGCTGTGGACACGTCTGGACGCGCCTTTATACACTTCTGCCTGCGCACTCACCTCCAACACTCTGCTCCTCTCTCCGAACCTCTCATACAACCAGTCATATCTCTCACTGCTGGTCTACAGTGAAAATGGCACGCAAACCCTCCCCCACCTACACACGCACCCAACGGAACCCAATCCGCTAACTTGGCTTCTTCGCATTGCAGGCGAACGTTATAGCGAATTCCGGTCACGATGACATGATAGTACGTTTGCATGCCCTCTTTTGCCACCCATTGACATATTCCTCCACGCTGCGCTGGTTGGCGCAATGGGTGGTTACAGTTCCAACATCAACATGTTCAAGTGGAAGCTAACATGGTGCAGCACGATGCTGTCCTCGACTACTACGGCAGACGGTTAGCGACTTGCTCTTCAGACAAGACAATCAAGATTTTTGAGGTGGAAGGCGACAAGCACACATTGGTAGAGACACTCAGAGGGTACGTCATAGTTCGTTGGGCCGAGCAAAGAAACAGCTCGAGCAATTGCGTCCGTCTGGGTCCTCAGCTAACGCATCAATAGACATGAAGGCGCCGTCTGGAGCGTAGCGTGGGCACACCCCAAGTACGGCAACATTCTCGCTTCTTCCTCATACGACGGCAAGGTCCTCATCTGGCGCGAGCAGGCCAACAGCTGGCAGAAGATCTACGAGGTCGCTCTCCACACTGCGTCTGTCAATCTCGTCGCATGGGCACCCCATGAAGCTGGCTGCCTGCTGGCTTGCGCATCCACCGATGGCAACGTCTCGGTGCTCGAATTCAAGGACAACAACTGGACACACCAACTTTTCCAGGCCCATGGCAGTGGAGTCAACAGCGTATCTTGGGCCCCCGCCGTTGCGCCTGGCCAGATTGTCAGCGCGAGCGGCAACCAAGCAGGTGCTGCAAGGCGACTAGTTACTGGTGGAAGCGACTGCCAGGTCAAGATCTGGGAGTTCAGCCCAGAGAGCGGTAGCTGGCAAAATGTGCAAATACTCCCAGGCGGTCACCTGGACTGGGTGCGCGATGTCGCATGGTCGCCTACTGTTCTCTCCAAGTCGTACATTGCCTCTGCCTCTCAGGATAAGACTGTCATCATCTGGACGTCGTCGGATTTGCACGGCGAATGGAAGCGCACCAAGCTTGATGTCGATGCTGCCGCATGGCGTGTAAGCTGGAGCTTGAGCGGCAACGCCTTGGCTGTGAGCACTGGCGACAACAGGGTCAGTTTGTGGAAGGAGAGGCTGAGCGGCGGATGGGAGTGTGTCAAGACGATTGAGGAATAAGTCAAGTTTGCAGCGTTCAGACTGGATTAGAAGACCAGTGTAAACATAACTACATGGAATGTATCTTTGCCGTCGACAAATGTTCCCGTTCTGTGACTTGAAAAATGTTTAAATAACTATCGTGTATGTCAAAAAAAATATCGACTGCAAGGCTACGCAATCAGTCATACCCACAATCCTCATAGTCGTCTCTTTTACCACACTGTTGTTTTAGCATAACTATTGCGCATGCGTGCGCCAAGCAAGCTGCGTGCCTGAATGCGCAGGGTTAGGATTTACTACAATCCACGCCTATGCTCTACATTTGCCTAATGCGGCCAGTCATCAGGCGGCCAACTTGCTCCAACCTCAGCATAATTGGTGGCAGCCAAAATGCCCTTTTCACGTCCCTGCCTTTTGACTGCAGACGAGAAGAAGAAAAAAAAAGAAAAAGCGAGAAAGGATTGGCCAATCTACTACAGTGGGTGTGGTCGGATGGTCACTCGTAGCTATCGTGGCATTTGAAGATTTGATACACTGCGCGACTAGTACTCTTTGATGTGAATGCGAGATTGTCTATGCTGGTCAGCATATCTAGAAGCTCATCCCGAAGCACCCTCTTTCTCGTCTCAATCACTTGCACCCTTAATTTTGTCGTCGCATCCCACCCGTTTATTGAACTTTAATCGATCTCGTATCTTGTAGATTGCTGTTGATCAAGGTATCCAAGGAAAGCATCTTCCAACCCGTTATCGTCCGTCTCAGCGTCAAAACAAGCAAAACCGGCCATCCGATATGTGCCTCCCATCATGGGCCGTAGAACAGCAGGTTGACTAGGCTTAACCCAACCTACAACCAAATCTCCCTCTACAACATCTGCAGCAGTGACACCAAGACCACCAGGAGCAGTTGTAAATAGGACTTTGCCTCTAAGAGAGTTCAAGAGTAGGGTCAATGAAGCACCCGATAGGCGGTTCTCCCGTAGCTGGCGATTAAGGTCCTCGAAATCCATTGTATGTCCATCTAAGCTTGTCATAGCATAGGCCGCAAGCACTCTCGCTAATAGCTCCTTGCTGGCATATCTTTCCTTTCCTTTGTTTCGCATAAGATCTTGATCAGGTTTTTCCGTATAGAGAAGGCTCTCAAGTTGACCAGAGAGTTCATCCGGGTCTTCAGAAAACCTCACAAGTACGTTACACGTGCCGAATGATTTCGTTTCAACAGACAGTACAGTCCGGTTGATTATGGGTTCGATCTTTCTTGCTGTCATGTTTGTGGTTGCTGTAGGAGTATTCCATTTCTCTTTTATACCACCCCGTCCTGCACGGCTTGTGCCCGAGCTGAAGTCGAAAATCCACGATGGATAGTCAGTATCGTGTAAACGGTCGGGGTGCAGATTGAACAAGTTGAAGCCTACAAGCCAATCGCGACAGTTACCCATACCATAGGTAGTTGCTTCATACATAACTTGTTTTACTGGTTTATTGTAATCCGCTGGGTGTTGGAGTTGGAGGTTGGGCAGTAACGAATGAAGAGCGTATACTCGATCTCTAGGATCATAACAACAGCGCGTAATCGTTTGATAGAGGAGGTTGTATAAAGTGCGATCTTCTGGGTTTGTTTGGCGTCGCTGCAGCAATATGGTAGTTGCGGATGATGGCCCTGAAGTCAGGGGTTCATTCAATGCTAGGATCTCATCATGAATTTTCTCCAAGTTAGCAAGCCGGATTGTGGAACAGCATCCTACGAGGCCTTCACAGACTGGCTCTCTTTCGATTCCCTTCAGGCACTTCATATCCATGGCCGAAGATATCAAGTCTTGAAGCATAGCTTGCTTCTCTAGGGCTAGGCCTCTTATTCTTGGCCGGAGCAAGTCAAAGGTTCTTTCCAATGCCTCGGCCCGAAATGATAGAGCTCCACATATTGCCACAGGTTCAAGCCTGGCCAACTGGTATTCTTGATAAGTCCACATACGAGACCAATATGGACGCCGAAATACGTCTACACACCCAATTGCTAGTTTGCATACTTCAATACGCTGTAATTTTGATACAGAAGCCGAAATAAGATCATGTGTATCGTCTTGGAGGCGCGATATCCATTGAATTGCGAAGTCGCTCATCGGAGTCGAGTCTCCCAACCAAGCCACCACTGAGGTTGCTCCAGAATATATATCCCCCATTAGCGGGATCTGGATGCTCTTCTCGTCTAGGTCGTCTTGATTGATGCAAAGTGCATCAACCCATAGAACTCGTGTCTCGCGCTCATTTCGTAAGTGTCGAAGCGCAGCCTCCAGATTAGAGGTCACATGGCACTTTTGACCTCCCACGGTGATTTCTTCACGAATTCCAGAATCGCCCCAGACATATGAAAGAGCTTCATAGAGGGGATTCGCTTTGAGTGAGACGATTTCTAGCTTGCAATGGATCGGCTGGCTGGGCTTCCCAGGAAGCAAGCTTAACAGGCGTACCTCACGTGCGGATGAGTTTAGAGGGCTGTACAGTGGCGGCATGTTTAGATGCTAGTGCGATGAGGTGGCGGCTGGAGCTTTGCAGACTCGACTGTTCAAGAGACGCTGTAGACTGTTCGGTTACCTCGACAAATGTTTGAAAGTTTCGAAAACTAATAGAGGTGAGTTGGAGAAGAGAAGTTGGAACAATCTCCGCGGGGAACAGGATCTTGTAGTGTGGCGTAACAAAGCTATCATGGAGCAAGCCGACCTTGGTAAAAGGCAAACTGCATGCGATCAGACCCGGCACTCTTGAAATTGGAGCGATAGCAATGAGAGATACAAAATGCAGTGGATGGAGAGTTTTGTATGGAAGTGCGATGATACTCAGACTGCTTGCAGAGGCGAGGTAATTTAATCAGCTGCTGCCTAGTGATTGACTTGATGAATGATCTGGCAGCTGAGTCGAACCAACCAGTTAGCGTGCTCTATCACTCATCAGCTCCGCGGCTTGTTGTCGTTGTGCTTCCTTGGCTGCGAGTGGCACATCTCACAGCAACCTCTAGCGCGGACTATAAGACAACTTACACACATATGTAGATAGTCATTAGTTATCTAAGTCCAAATACGAGGCCGTAATGCGATGCTTCTCAAAGGAATAGCCGACAGATCTTCCGGTAGCGTCCTCCCACCAGTCATGAATAAAAGCTAATCTACACGACGGTAACACGATAGAGAAAGAGGGTGCTTTGGGACGAGAATTCCGACACGCTGATCAGCAAGGTCAACCTGTCGTCGATGTACATAGATCAGTGTGCTTAGAAATCGTTGTGAGGTGTAGGCCATGGAAGATAGTACTTTGTGTTGCCAGCACTGGCAGGGAGGGCGGTTAGCTGCACCGGCGATACGGTTGCCATGAACGTCCGCACTAGATGGCATCGCGAAGAGACATAAATTAAGATTTCGGCATGTATACTGAGGCCCAATAGAAGTGACCTGCAGTGAATTCTGTACAGATGCTAAGGCATGCATGTCCTACTCTGTAGTTCGTCGAAAGAACGAAGCATGTAATGTCCCTCCTTGGGTCATACAAATGCCCACGTACCGTAAGAAAAGAGGCCCCTTCATCCTCAGAACACGTTTCTATTCACGCGTTGTTTTTACACGACGTTCGTAGAAAGGCTACGTCCCTTGTCTTCTTCTATAAGTGTAGATATCTCTTCTTAGAAAAACTACGCTGACTATTATTATTGCGTCCGCGCTGATGCGCAAAAGATAACTTTTTTTTAGAGATAACTACATGATAACACTAGTGTAGTTAGCATATATTAAGCCCTATGGTAAAACTTATACTAACGAATAAAAGTTGTATACACTAAGGAAGCCTTGCCATTCTGAGGAGCCAATCCCAGTTTTTGGTGCGGTGCCCTGTCGGTGCTTGCACAGCTCGCAGCTCGCTGTGGCTGAGGACTAGCTCTTAGGCTGGTGCCTTGGGCAGCTCTTGTCCAGGCAGCCTCAGTCGTGCACACGCATCATTCAGGGCCAGAACTAATAACTCATTGCCTACGCTCTACAGAATTCAGTATACTTCTGAAGAAAATCAATTGCCCTACAAAAGAGCATTAGTGCAAATCGAGCCCATCACCTACCAGTAATGAACATTGACATGCGCTCACAGGTGGCTCCCAGCCATGCACATGGTCAGCTCCCTCAGCCTGGCTGAATGCACTGCCTTCCAAGGCTAGCTTTATGGAGCTCGCTATAAGCTTGCTCTACCTCGTCGTTGTCCTATTATTTGAAAACTCCTCTTGGTAAAGCCTCTCGCTCTTCTCTATCCTTCACTAGATTAAGGCCACATACGTCATGCGACTACTTCATTTGGACGCGTTGAGCAAGCTCGTCCTGACAGACTTTCGCGGCAAAGACATTCCACCCTACGCCATCTTATCCCATAGATGGAGCAACTCGGAGATCCTGATCGAAGATATTGCGACCGGAATGTACAAAGAGAAAGAAGACGGCTACAAGAAGCTTATGTTTTGCGCCAGGCAGGCTGCACAGGACAAACTACAGTACTTCTGGATCGACACATGTTGCATCGACAGATGGAATAACAATGAGCGCTCAAGAGCCATTAACTCCATGTTCCAGTGGTACAAGAATGCGACGCGATGCTACGTCTTTCTATCAGATGTATCAACTGCAACAGAGCGGGTGCAGCGCGGCGATTGGGAGGCGTCTTTCTGTGCGAGTACATGGTTTACTCGCGGGTGGACACTGCAAGAGCTGATTGCGCCAGTATCGGTGGAGTTTTTCTCGTGCGAAGGACGGTGTCTAGGCGATAAAACATTGCTTGATCAACTACTATATAATATTACCGGTATCCCGCTTATAGCGCTACATAACTCTCCTCTTAACCAGTTCAGTATATCCGAGCGCATGGGATGGGCTGAGCGCCGCGTAACGACCGAGGAAGAAGACAAAGTATACTGTATGCTTGGGCTTCTCGGAATCTCTATGCCTGCAACATATGGCGAAGGACACGAGAGCGCGTTAGAAAGATTGCATGCTGAGATACAGGGAGTTAGCGCACCGTCGATCATTCCGTTCTCGCGTAACAAGTCTTTTGCGGGCCGCGAGCTGCAGCTCGCGGAGCTAGAGGCGAAGCTCTTCAGCAACAAGCAAAGCACTACTACCCTGGCGATTGTTGGGCCTGGCGGAACGGGCAAGTCGCAGCTTGCACTCGAGGTCGTATACAGAGCAAGGCAGGACAAAACAGACTGCGCGGTCTTCTGGATGGATGCGAGCGACAAGGATAGCCTCTACCAGTCGTATGCAAGCGTTGCGCAAAAGCTCAGTATCCCTGAATGGAATAATGGTGACCCAGCGGACATGAAGCAGCTGATAAAGCAATGTGTGTCCAATCTGTGTGAGCGGCAGTGTTTGCTCGTGTTCGACAACATAGATGATGCCACTCTGCTGTTTGGGGGCTCGTCAATGGTATTAGATGCGACAGACTTAGCTGATTACCTACCACAGTCCACACAATGTTCTGTCATCTTCACAACAACAAGCACCAAAGTAGCCGAGACGCTTGCTCCACAACATAACAGGATAGTGCTGCATGAGCTGACGCCAGACACGGCGTTAAGAATGCTTCAAAACAGTTTGTCGAGACCACTCTCGACCACTGAACAAGAGCAGTCGGTACACTTACTTAGGGAGCTGTCATACCTGCCTATAGCTATCGTGCAGGCGGCCGCGTGTATAAACGCTAGTAAGATGACAGTGCAAGAGTACGCAATACAATTTAGCCAACATAAAAGCGAAGTTGACCAGTGCCCTGTTGCGACTACGTTGTCTCTATCCATTAGCCAAGTTCTCAGCAGAAATGTCATCGCTGGAGACTATCTTTTCTTTGCTGCATGCGTATATTGGAAAGACATCCCGCTCGACCTTCTTGAGGCACCGTCGCCGTGGGCTCGAGAAGATGATATTAAAATGCTGGACGAGTATGCGCTCATCACCAGGCGCCCTGCCGAGTCAGCACTGGATGTCCATCGGCTGGTGCACAATGCCCTGCGTACTAGACTACAAGCTCAGAGACAGCTCCAATATTGGACTCAACGCGCCGTTACACAGGTGGCCCAAGTTTTTCCTGACGATGATCACTGTAATAGAAGCAAGTGGAGACGCTTGCTTCCACATGCTCTATATACCCTTTTGCATAGTCAGACAGATATGCATAATGAGAAGAGGTTAGATCTTGTATCGAAATGTGCTATGAGTCTATACAAAGATGGGAGGTATAAGGAAGCTGAAGAGCTGGACGTGCAAGCGATGCAGACTTACAAGAGAGTGCTTGGCGACGAACATCCAGACACGCTGGACAGCATAGCCAACCTGGCGGTGACGTATAGGGCACAAGGACACTGGGCCAAGGCCGAAGAGCTGCAGGTGCAAGTGATGGAGACGAGCAAGAGAGTGCTTGGTGATGAGCATCCAGACATGCTGGCCATTATGGCTAATCTAGCGTCAACGTACTCGGACCAAGGATATTGGGACAAGGCCGAAGAGCTGCAGGTGCAAGTGATGGAGACGAGCAAGAGAGTGCTTGGCGATGAGCATCCACACACGCTGACCAGCATAGCTAACCTAGCGTCAACGTATTCGGAACAAGGACACTGGGACAAGGCCGAAAAGCTATTCTTACAAGTGATGGAGACGAGCAAGAGAGTGCTAGGCGATGAGCATCCAGACACGCTGACTAGCATAGCTAACCTAGCGTTAACTTACTTGAACCAAGGACACTGGGGTAAGGCTGAAAAGCTATTCTTACAAGTGATGGAGACGAGCAAGAGAGTGCTAGGCGACGAGCACCCAGAAACACTGACCATCATAGCTAACCTAGCGTCAACGTATTCGGAGCAAGGACACTGGAACAAAGCCGAAAAGCTATTCTTACAAGTGATGGAGACGAGCAAGAGAGTGCTGGGTGACGAGCATCCAGACACGCTGACCCGTATGCACAATCTTGCGTGTACGCTTTATTCACCAGCTCGTCAAGTGGAGGCTCTCGCGATGATGGAAAGTTGCTTCCAGTTGCGCCAGCGTATTCTTGGTATGCAGCACCCTGATACACAGGTTTCGCTCAAAATGCTAAGCGGTTGGCAAGTAGAATAAATTCAGGGACTTATAACACATGTCTTATGCATGCAAATAGGCCGCGAAGTCATATGCATTCAAGCTTGTCAATCTAATAGTTGTAGCCTTTTCAAGGTTTTGTTGACGTAGTATGGTTATTTGCTAAAAACGCGTCATCTGCCTTAACTGGTAATTGTCGAGAGGGTTTGTTGACATAAGCTGGAACGGTAACTAGTTAACGTTCATCCCTACGTGCCGGGACGCGCAGTGTAACGGGATGTCACACGTGTATGCTATTCAGCTCCAGATACCGCCAATGCAATATGTTGTAACTTTTTGGATACGTGCTGGCTTAGATGGAACTGAGCCAGGTACCGTGACTTGGGATATATTCCCTTTTCGGTATTTAGATGATATCTACTATATCTACAAGCTAATAAGTCTAGCGTGGATGTATTTAATAGCCCTTGCTTGACTAGTACATTAGCTTTTAATACTGAAAGGCGTATTGAGTATATTATTGCTTATTCTACCAGTGCGATCTATCGACTCTGTTCTGATACTTTCTTATCTATTCATGATAACCGGTACAAACTTCTGTGTAGGTTAGGAGAGTAGAAAGAGAGAAAGAATGGTAATGATTAAGACTATAGTCTTGTAAGGTCCATTTAAAGCGATGTATCTATTCTAGCAGTTTCTCTGCGTAGGCCGCAAGATTGTCAAGGTGAATCCCTAGGATGTGCGCTAAATCAAAGCAACAATCTACTGTGAAGGCAACAACGTTGCACTATCTTGACAAAAAAACGATACTTATATGCTATAGATAGATGAGAATGGTAGAGAGTAGAGACAAGCAATACCTATCTTGGCACACAAACTCGCACCTCCATGTGCGACAATATGAGACAAGGACATATTCCTGCTCTGAACCATAAATCCAGCCTTACGCACCTATAGTAAGCCCATATAGACTTACCCTCCTCCTTCACTTTATTAACATCGATCCGGATCATGTGACTGATCGTTCGCATATGAACATATACACCCCAGCCTTCACCCCAGCATGATAAATGTTAGCTATCCACTTCGACTTTTGATAAGTACTAACAGCAGGTATAAGTTTACTTACCTCGTTCCCATCGCAAAAGCTCCAAGACATTGCTTCTTACACTCCTCATCCGGCGCCCAAGTGCAGCGAGCAGAAGCGTCAACAGTTACGGTCAGGCAGCCTTTCCAACCTGCTCTTTGACAATTTTCGAGGCGCCATTTACAGCAACTGTGTATGTAATAGGGATCCGGCGGGCCACGAGGATCTAGCGCGGCGTTGCGAGGTAGAAGCGAGAGGTCTGAGTCGGGCGCAGGGCTGGATGGTGCTGCGGAGGTAGTGAGGATGTTGGTAAGGAGGAGAAAGTGGCGAGGGGCTGGGAAGAACATTGTGAGTGGAGATGATGGATAGTAGTATCTGGGAGTGGAAGTGATTGTGGGGGGCTGCACTTGGGGGTTTTATCCCTCCGGTATCTACGATAGCATTCTACATAGTAGTCACAGATCTCTACAGCCGTGACCAGGGTGGGACCATGGTGCATCTAACGTACAGCATGTCAGCACTAGCAATGGTTAGCTAATACTACCATATGCATATGTCTAGTGCTGACATGTTATGTACAACATGCGGGTGTTGAAAAGGAGTTTGTAGCAATATATCCTGTCCTGTGCTAATCTGTTTATACTTGCGGGTCCAAGCTATTACCAGGACATATCGTGGTTGTGTTAAAAGGCTGGCCTACTGATATTCATTGTGAAAAGACAGACATCGGCGGCGGAGTAACATTAACAAAAATAAAAATAAAAAAATCTCTTTAATTAATTTTAGACCGGAGGAGGGCCGACAGAAGAATAGTGTCGCTAACCACTATATTGTTGCTCATTATCACGACAGGATCGTCGTTTTTAGGCCGCGCAAAAGGTGGTGGCCGTTAAAGTCGTGTTGTCTCACTTAATGTCACTCTTTCAATGGATACTACAAACTCCTCCGTTGCGCCCTCCGTTGCGCCACCGTTCAACCCTGTCTTCGACGCTGATAGAAACGTTTCCCTGGTTTTCACTAGTTACAGTCTTTAGCGAATTCGACTTCGCCCTGCACACTCATAGATTCACGCTGAGCCACTATGCCAAGTTAAATAACCTTCTGGCTGGCTGCTTTTATCCCTATGTACCCACAATGGTTGTATCTCACGTGATTTGGCGGGGGGCTGTGATATGCCAAGACAGAAGCGATAGAACACTATGTTAGGTTCATCATACTCCCCACCAGAACTATCCAACACCCACACAGTTCACGTTTCAGAGCACGATGTCCGCTATCCCGTCATTTCGTTGTTATCACGAACCTTTGTTGCCAGCAAGTATTCGCTTACTTCGCCTACTTCCTAGCAAAGACAAAACGACGCCCATTCAATGTGAGCTCTTCCATTACTCTCTACAGGGATCAAGCAGACAAATGCATCCATACGAAGCTTTGTCATACGTATGGGGTGGTTCAGACAAGCCTCAATCTATCTCCATACGTGAACATAATTGCACAAGCGAACACTACCTGCCCGTGACGGAAAATCTTCACGCGGCGTTGACACGTCTTCGATACCCCTTGTTTGAACGGATTATATGGATTGACGCTGTTTGTATCGATCAAAATAATGAGCGAGAGAAAGAGGAACAGATCCAGTTGATGGCGAGGCTCTACGCTCTAGCAAATCGGGTCGTTGTTTGGTTGGGCGAGGCAGCTGAAGACAGCGACCAAGCGCTCGACTGGATACGCATTGCTGGAGGCAAGAAGTCAAAAATTTCTTCAAGCAATGAAACGATTCAGCAAGCTGTTATTGCGCTACTTCAACGACCATGGTTTCGGCGCATCTGGGTATTAGAAACAGACACTTTATAGTTAAATTTATAGATTACTAATAGGTTAGTCTAGGTACTTCAAGAAGTTGCTGCGGCCCGTCAAGTCCTGATTATGTGTGGAACTATAAGGATTGATGGTTATGCCTTCTGCTTAGGTTTAGATACTTTTGAAGAGTTCGACAAAGCTCGTGTAGACTTACACAGCTTGGTCCGTTCAGTAACATACCTGATAAGGGGAGCAATCTTTAGACCTAACTTCTATATAAGCGCATCGGGTAGGTCTTCTCTAGATATCTGCCCACTAGGCGAGCTGGTGGATATGTACCATGCCCATGAGGCTACTAAGCGCCACGACAAAGTATTCGCCTTGCTAGGCATGAGCTCTGATGATCTTAGCGAAGTTAAGCTATTGCCTAATTATAGAATTCCTTGGGAGGAACTCTTACGGCGACTAACTACGTATCTACTGGGTCAAGAAATATCTGTAGAGACTTGGGGCAATAGCGGTGAGATTGCAATAATCAAGAGCAAGGGTTGTATTCTTGGTAAGGTGTTTTTGGTACAAAGCTACACCGTTCAGAATGATAGAGAAGGTGTGGATATCATGTTTAAGAATAGAGAGGGGACTGCTCGTTGGACTCTTCAGACATCGGCAAAATCCGTTCGAGATGGAGATCTTGTTTGCCTTCTTCGAGGAGCTTCAAGGCCAACGATTATTAGATGGTGTCAAAACTGTTTTGAAATTATCATGATTACAGCTAGACCTCCAGAGAAAATTCCAGTATGGAGGGGATATATCGGCTGGGCAAAACTTTTACAATCAGGATTACTCTTCAGCCGCGATTTTATACTTATCTGGGACTGGGGGATTTCCTCAGGGAAGTCTCAACAGCCAGAAAGACACAATCGGGTAGTAGATTGTTCGATGGATCTTGAAAGCTATTTTGACAAGGCAACTAGAACCTGGAATATCGCACTAATATTAAGAGATGCAGAAGAGTATCAAAAGGCGGAAGAGAAACTTCAAGAAGCAATCAAGGGGTATGAGACAGCTTTTGGGATAAAGTATCCGTACACACTGAAAGATAAACACGGTCTAACACCGCTTTCATGGGCCACAGAGAATGGGTACGATGATATAGTGCACCTTCTACTTACAAAGGATGGTGTCGATCCGGACTTAAAGGACAGTCAACTCGGTCGGACGCCGCTATCATGGGCAGTCAGGGGAGGGCACGAGACAATCGTCAAGCTTCTTCTTGATACAGGCAAGGTTGATGTCAACTCTAAGGACGAGTCTGGTCAGACGCCACTCTGGTTAGCAGCCGAGAGAGGGTACGAGGCCGTGGTGAAACTGCTCCTAGAGACAGGCAAGGTTGAGGTTAACTTGCAGGACAAATTTGGTCAGACGTCACTCTTGTGGGCGGCTGAAAAAGGACAAAATAGTATGGTAAAGCTGCTACTTGGAATAAGTAACGTTGAGGTCAACTTCAAAGACGATTGTGGTCGGACGCCACTTTGGTGGGCAGCTAAAGGAGGGCATGAGGCTGTAGTGAAGCTACTGCTCGAGACAGGCAAAGTCGAGGCCAACTTAAAAGACGAGTCTGGTCGGACGCCGCTCTGCTCAGCAGCTAGAGGAGGGCATGAGGCTGTAGTTAAGCTACTGCTCGATACGGGCAAGGTTGATATCGACTTACGAGACGATTTTGGCCTGACTCCGCTTTGGTGGGCAGCTAAAGAAGGGCACGAAGCTGTAGTGAAGCTACTGCTCGAGACAGGCAAAGTCGAGGTCAACTTAAAAGACGAGTCTGGTCGGACGCCGCTCTGCTCAGCAGCTAGAGGAGGGTATGAGACTATAGTCAAGCTGCTTCTTGAGACAGGCAAGGTTGAGGTCGACTTACAAGACGACTCTGGCCGGACTCCGCTTTGGTGGGCAGCTAAAGAAGGGCACGAGGCCGTAGTTAAGTTGCTGCTTAGGACGGGTCAGGTTAGCGTCGACTCTAAGAGTGAATTTGGTTATACGCCACTCTGGTGGGCAGCTGAGGAAGGGCACGAGGCCGTAGTTAAGCTGCTGCTTAGGACGGGTCAGGTCAATGTCGACTCTAAGAGTGAATTTGGTTATACACCACTCTGGTGGGCAGCTGAGGAAGGGCACGAGGCCGTGGTTAAGCTACTGCTCGAGACGGACAAGGTTGACGTCGACCTAAAAGACGATTCTGGCCGGACTCCGCTTTTGTGCGCAGCTAGAGGAGGACACGAGGCCGTGGTTAAGCTGCTGCTCGAGACAGGCAAGGTTGACGTCAACTCAAAGGACAAACATGGTTCCACGCCGCTCCTGTGGGCAATCAGGGGACAGCACAAGGCCGTAGTTAAGTTGCTGAAATCGAGCACTAAATAGCTTATCCTATCATCCCTCTTCCCCGCCTACTACCCCTCGGTCTAACTTCCATATGTACTTGATGGTGGGATTTAATCAAGTGTATCTTTACTTGGAAAATTCCTGGCTTGAAATACCGTTCTAGCTTTCAAATTATTCTAACGCACGTCAAGAGAAACAGTCCCTGCTAGCGCTATACTGGGTGAACCTACTCGCTGTGGAGATGCTATTGATGTTATCCATGGTGACGCTGCCTTGAAATATATGGTATAGTACCATTGATTTTCGTTCGACCATTATTCCCTTAGGGGTTACCTCCTAGCCGTCCCTACTAGATCAAGTGAGATACATTTGCGCTAGAGAGTGCAGGGAGAAAAGCAGCTAGCCATGATGGCACTTGTATGACTTGGCACTTTGGCTTAGCATAAATGCGCGAGTGCGCAGGCGGAAGCCAATTTCGCTAGCGGCTGTACAGAAGATCGTACAGAAGGCGATGCATCTGCATCTATAGCCACAGATCAAACTAAGAATACTAACGTCCATCCCTACGTGCCGGGACGCATGGTGTAACGGGACACTTTCTCTTTCGGGTACCCGGATTGTACCAACCACACCTATAAATGAACGGGTCTAGCGTGCATCTATTTTAAAGCTCTTGCTCTTCTAGTAAAGCAGCCTCCGACACTAAGAGATGTGTTATTGACCACGCTGTCGCTTGCTCTACTAGTGCCATCGATCGACTCTCCTCTAATACCCCTTGTTTGTTCATAGTAGTATTAACTTCTATGTAGCTCAGTGGGCTGAGAAGAAAGCAAAAATAGCAAAGATCAAGACTGCACAGTTAAAGAGTATACGTCCCGGCAGTTTCTTCGCGTCGACGGTAAGATCGTTAAAACGCATATAATCGGCCGTGCGTCCTAAGCAACATTTTGCAGCAGTAGCATACTGAGATATTTGCGAGCCGTATTACGCGCTATGGTTAAGAACCTAGCATTAAGACCTCAGGCAGCTCTTGTTCCCGATTTGTAGGCAGTTATACCTAACACCTACTTCTAGCGTAAGGTTCATTATCACACTTCGTAGATTTGTCGTGTGGAGTGGACTAAACCCCTTTACAAGACATCTAGAGTTAATAGGATTCAACTACTGCGTATTACTATGACTATAGCTACTTTTGAAAGTTATACATAATTATAGCTGCGTCATGGGATCTAGCTTTAAGACTTGCATTAACTACATGCGCAGATAAAGTCATGGGTTCTTGTCAATATACTCCGCTCGCCAATCATGCAGCGTGTCAAGCGACGACTGTGTATCATGGTGTTGCTCGCCAAGGACCTGCTGGCGCAATTGGAAGCATGTTTCCATCAGTGCAAGAGCCTCCGCGCGGCGAGCTTGCGACTGCAGCGTGAAGGCGAGATTGTTCATGCTACTCAGCGTGCCATGATGCTCGTCGCCAAGCACTCTCTTGCTTGTCTGCATCACTTGTACCTGCAGCTCTTCGGCTTGCTTCCATAGCCCTTGGCTCCAGTACGTCGACGCTAGGTTGCCCATGCTAGCCAGCGTGTCGTGATGCTCGTCGCCAAGCACTCTCTTGCTTGTCTGCATTACTTGTACCTGCAGCTCTTCCGCCTCCTCCCATCGCCCTTGATTCCAGTACGTCAACGCTAGGTTATCCATGCTAGTAAACGTGGAAGGATGCTCGTCAGTAAGTACTCTCTTCATCGTCTCCACCACTTCCACATCCAGCTCTTCCGCCTCTTTCCATCGCCCTTGGTTACTATACGTCGACGCTAGGTTAGCTATACTAGCTAGCGTGTCGGGGTGCTCGTCGTGAAGTACTCTCTTCATCGTCTCCACCACTTGTACCTGCAGCTTTTCCGCCTCTTTGCACCGCCCTTGCTTCCTATACGTCAACGCTAGGTTGGCCATGATAGCCAGCGTGTCATGATGCTCGTCAGTAAGCACCCTCTTTCTCGTCTCCGTCACTTGCAACTGCAGATCTTCCGCCTCTTTCCATCGCCCTTGGTTCCAGTACGTCAATGCTAGGTTGGCTATACTAAACAGCGTGCTAGTATGATCGTCAGGAAGCAATCTCTTCATTGTCTCCACTACTTGTACCTGCAGCTCTTCCGCCTCCTTATACCGTCCATCACTAGATAGAGCTATGGCACATTTTGATGCAAGTTGCAATCTTTCTTTATTGTAATCTTCTGCTAGACTATGTGACAGAACATACTGGGCGTGCGGAAGCAGTCGTCTCTACTTGCTTCTATTACTATAGTCATCGTTTGGAAACACATGAAGTAGCGTTTTGATAGTGCGTTGTGTCCAATTTCTAAGCTCCTTCTGCACCTGTAGCCACTTGCGCAGAGCCTGGTGAACTAGTCGATGAACATCGAGCGCAGACTCAGCAGGTCGTCTAGTGACGAGCGCATACTTATTCAGCACCCGAACTGCATCTTCTCGTGCTTGCATCAAGGCTGCGTCTAGAATATCGAGGGAGATATCTTTTCGGACTACACATGCTGCAAGAAATAGACAGTCTGCGGCAAACGCATTGTCACGACGAATGTGGTCTATGGATAGAAATAGTGAAGCAGCGACAGGGTCTCTCGCGCTAGAGTCTTGTAGTCTACGCTCCAACGAGTTACCAATGCGTTCAGTAGCTTGTTCTTTGTAATTATCTAGTCGTGATCGGTACTCTTGCAACGTCATATCGCTTGCCTTTATACAGGCAGCTGCTTGCATAACTGCTAGAGGGAGATATAATAGCTCTCTTAGCAAGTGCTCGGCTTCCTGCTGCTCAGTATTCGCAAGTGGCCTCGCCAAGCAGACCTGCAGCATTCTTAACGCCGCGTTTAGTGTCAGCTCTCGCAACGCTATGATATTATATAGAGCAAGCGCCTGAGCCGTGTCGCTATTCGTTGTTGTAAAAATAATAGAACATCGCCTAGACTACGGTAGACAGCCGGCCAGGTCTACGGCTTCTATCGTAAACGAGCCGCTAGATCGCAGAGTAGTGTGCTCTACGTTATTGAAGATTAGCAAGCATTGTCGAGTGCCGATCTTCACTAAACAGCGTTTTATAAGCTGGTTCATGTCGGGTTAGTCGTCGTCCCAGCCTAGAACGCTAAGCTTCTGCGTAACACTTATGTACGACTAGTAGAGACTGTCTTTGTCGCTTGCGTCTATCCAAAAAACCGAGCAGCTTTTGTTCTTCTGCCTCGTTCTATGTGCAACCTCGAGCGTAAGCTGAGACTTGCCTATTCCGCCAAGCCCAATAATCGCTAGCGTAGTAGTAGTAGTAGTCTGTTTATTACTAAAGAGCTTTGCTTCTAGCTCAGCAAGCTGCGACTCTCGGCCTACGAAGCGGGGGTTTTGTGAGAATGGGATGATCGACGGTGCATCACTAGCTCCCTCTAGTTCAGCCTGCAGTCTGCTTCGTGCACTCTCCTGACCTTCGCCATACACGGTAGGCATAGAAACGCCAAGAATCCCAAGCAGGCAGTATACAATGTCTTCTTCTTCTGCTGTTGTTCTGCGATTTTTGGCCCATGTCTCTCGCTCGGATGTAGAAAATCTGTCCAAGGGGCAGTTGCGTAATGCCGCGAGCGGGATACCGGTAATGTCGTATAGTAGCTGATCAAGCGACACTCTGTCGCCTATGTGAAGTCCTTCGCACGAGAAGAACTCGACTAACGCTGGCGCGATGAGCTCTTGAAGCGTCCATCCTCGAGTGAACCATATACTTGCACGGAATGATGCCTCCCAGTCGCTGCGTTGGACCGACTCTGTGGCAGTCGACACTGACACATCTGACAAGAAGACGTAGCACCGCGCCGCGTTCTTGTACCACTGGAACATCGAGTTGATCGCCTTGGAGCGCTCGTTGTTGTTCCACCTGTCGATACAGCATGTGTCGATCCAGAAGTACTGCAGCTCGTCATGCGCTGCCTGTTCGGCGCAAAACTGGAGCTTTCGATAACCTTCTTCCTTCTCATTGTAGGTTCCACTCAAAATGTCTTCGAGCAGGATCTCGGAATCGCTCCATTTGTGCGATAGAATGGCGTAGGGCGGGATCGTTTTGCCGCGGAAATCTGTCAAGACGGGCTTTCCTAGCGCGTTAAAATGGAGAAGCCGCATAATATTTGTAGTTTTGGCTTAGCCAAGGAAAGGTGATGCGCGAACGACTTCAATGATATTGAGAGTAGAGAGGCATGGCTGCGACAGAGCGAAGCAGGCTGCTGTGAAGGCTGCCTGTCGAGGCAGTGCATGCGACAAGGCTGAGCCTTACAACTTGCGCCGGACGGCGTTCGCCATGTGAGCTCACGTTGAGTACTGCGCACATGAGCAAAGTGCCAACGAGTAGAGATTGCACGCACTTTGTGCACCATTCCGCAGACGTTCGACGAAAAGTCGATTGATTTATAACAAAAGTAGTACGAGCTTAATCTAAGCGCCTTTGAATGGTACTTTTTACGATTAACAAGCTGCTTTGCGAAGAAAGTAGTAGAGGCAGCATGAGGCGCGGCCGTCTGCAACGCGCGTGCATATCGGGAATAAGAGCTACCTGGGGTACAGATATTTCAGCACGTTACTGCAAGCTGCTGCATGCCAAGTACTTCTAACAGCGCACGTCCTGAGACAATCTTGCCGTCTGCGCGGAGAAACTGGCGGGATGTATCTGTTTTACCTTCAATCGACTTTTCGAGGCTGCAGTATCAATCTTTGCTATCTCAACTTCTTTTCTAATCCACCGAGCTTTCTACAGATATGTATCGTCGCGGATAAACAGGGGGGTATCAGCGGAGAGTCAAGGACAGCATTAGCAGAAGGAGCGACAGCACAGTTCACCACGCGCTTTTCGGCGTCAGAGACTGATGTGTTAGGAGAACGAGAGCTACAGAATAGATGTGCACTGCACTTGTTTTTACTCGTGAACACTAGGAAAAACCCGAGGGCCCTAAACAGAAAGCGTCCCGTTACACTGGGCGTCCCGGCACGCGAGGATTGACATTATCACAATAACTAGATGATAACACTAATTTAGATATAGGATTAAATGAGATCTGTATGTAAGTATCTTTAGTATAACCAATCAGTCTAAGCACCTATGATTTTGTCCGTTGCAAAGGGACGTACGTTACATATGCACACGGAAATGCCATGCACCCTCACCGGCAAGACTTCAGACAAAGATTCTTCTATCCGTATGGCATCGAGGCATTGTGAAAACACCAAAGAATCGGTACAATTCTCGACCGTCGCAATGCTACATTCTAACCAGATACCCCAATCCACACTTATAGCCTCCATCTAGACAACAGTGCGGTGATTCCGATGCGAGTAATCCCCACGCTTCGCAATGGCGCCGTTAGTGCATTTGGTACCCGCAGCCACAGGCATCATCATGGCCTTGCCAAAATTACAGATGCCGAATAGTGTGCCGTCGGGCGAGCAGATGATCTGGCCGTCGCTGGCGCAAGAGGAGCCACCAGTTGAAGGGCCAGGGGCAGGGGCAGGGGCAGCAGGGGGCTGGGGAGATACAGGACGAGCGGTAGGCTGGGTACCGGTGGGCTTGGGAGCAGGCGCAGTACCAACGCTGCCGTTGTTGGTGGGATAGGGCGGCATGGGCGCAGTGACGGTGACGATGGTTCGGAGCGTGGTTGGCATGGCGGCCACAGGAGGGGCAGCAGGAGGTTGAAAGATGGGAGCACCAGAACCAGAGCCAGAGCCAGAACCAGAGTTACCACCAGCACCAGGCTGAGACGCCGATCCCGAGCACAAATCCACAAAAGGGCCTTTACCACCCTTGGTGACTGCATCTCCAGCCTTCTCAAAGGTATAATCATTCCCCTCCTTAGTCGTACCACACGAGCCCGGCACGTTAACATTAGCAATCGCCATGTCTGGCAGAGCGTCCAAACCGGAGGCATCGTCCTTGCCACCGGTGACAGAAACGGCACCGCAGTTCATGTACATCTCACGGTTACCAATCTTGTTGAACCAGGTCCAGGCCACGGTCAAGTCGCCGTTGGGCAGGTCCTGCGGGACGGTGAAAGGGAACGAGCCTTGCAAGCTGGGGCCCTTCTCGTCCAAGTTACCGGATGTGTCGGCGGGACAACCGCCCTCGATGCTGTGAATGACTTTCCACTTGGAGTCCTTGGTCGGGTTCTTGTCGCTGGTCACGCTGATTTGGCAGCTGCCGCCGCGTGCACGGCGGTTCCCGTGAAGGAGAGGGATTGTTGCGATCCGGCTTTCCACTCGTTTGCTTGGGCGGAGCCGCTGGGAGGGCCTTTACAGGGGAAGTCGGAACCGTCGGGGGCGAGGGGCGAGTTGTTGGGCGAGTTGAAGGGGACCGGATTAGCCATGATCATGTGTGCCTGCGCGGAGAGAGGCGCCAGGGCCGATATGGCGGCGAGGAGAGCGGTCGTCTTGGTAAACATGGTGGATTCTCCTAGACCTGCTGGGAAATTTGCTTTGTTGAGGAAATGGATCTTGTGAAAAGTGTTTGATAAAGTGGTTGTGATGATTTGGTTTATTAGATGTGCTTGGGAGAGACAGGATAGAATGGATTCTTAAGTAGTGGTTGAAGCAGAGGGTGGAGAGGAATTTGTAGTCACTACACAATAGCAGTTTTGTGATGTGATCTTACAATAGCTTCACAATGAGACATGTCAAGGTCGTTGGTTGTGAAAGTGACAGTGAATGAGGAAATGACGACTAGGTCGACGGTTCACAGCGAATGACTTTGGGCTTGGGGAAGCCTGGGTGAAGGCAAAGATCCGAGCTTCTAGATGGGTGCCTGGGCGACTACTTGATTTCTTGCGTCGTCGGCCGTTTGAAATTACTCTCGATGCGCTTCGTAAGAAAATGTCTGACAAACGGTGGGATATGGACGACATGGTTGAGCATCTAGAGTATAGAGAGTAAGACATTAGCTTTGAAAGAGAAAATGAAGGAGACACCTAGAATTTCTCTGGAACCCCATCTCTACAGTCGTCACTTATGCAGTGACATGAGATCCGGCGAATTTCAAGCATCGTATGAGTGGGTGTTTCAAAGACGAGCATTGTGAATATAAAATTCGATGCTAGATTTCAGTTCAAGACTACTGTAGTAGATTCTCTGAGCAAAACTATAAGCGCATCGAGAGCTCATCTAGCAACAAAGATGGAAGCAGTAAATGTCGTTGTAACAGGGAGGTGAAAGGGAGCAAGTGCTAATCCCAAAACAAACTAGCTTGCCTTGGCAAACTAGGTGCAGCGCAATCGCGAAAGCATCCCAACGTCTGCCAGGAACGCGCAAGAGGATTCACAATTCGAGCCGGATTTGCACAATCGAGCATAGCGGATGAGGGTCGTGCTTCAGAATCAAACCGAGATATCTTGCGCTGCTTCGTGCGCAGACTGTACCCGCTCCAAAAGTTGCGACGCGTCTGGTGTTCGCGAGCTCTGCTGAGCTTCCCATTGCCTACACGACTTCGATACTATATCACGCGTATCCACAGCCATGTTTACGAGCACGGGAAAGACGGCGCCACCTCAGGCCTTCATGTCAAGTTATGCGCCACGCCTGCGCAGCCATGGAAACTCGCTCATATCGCCCATTGTCCCACCGTCGAATACGCTCCCTACGCCGCGCGTGACGAAACGTGGAACAGCCGTCCTGAGTTACGCGGAAGATGTCTACGACGACGACGACTTTGAGGATAGCGACCGTCCGCGAAGAGCAACTGGACTCCGCAGTGTGCAAAAGGTGGATCCGCTGAATGCCGACCACTCTGCGCAAATCGCGGCTCTGGGCGAGGAACTGACGGCGCCCGTGGACCTGCAAGGAATATGGCGAGACTGGATGGGCAGGCCAAAACGCACATTGTGAGTGGCATCATGGGTGGTGCATGGGTTGCACACAAGAAAAAGGGTATTGGAAGACTGACAAGTTTGGCAGAACGGAGAAGCAGGTGCAGACACAGTCTGTATTGCCAGTGACATTGATTCCCATCCGCATAGACATGGACATTCAGGCTTTTCGCCCGGATGCGCCTCTCCCCACACCTTCCAACGCCCGCGAGTTCGGTATCAACGAGAACCTACCCGCGTACAAGCAGCCCGACGTCACTCCTGCCTACCGACTCAAGGATTCGTTTCTATGGAACCTGCACGAGGCTCTGACAACACCGGATCAATTCGCCAAGCAATTTGTGGATGAGCTGGATTTGCCCAATGACCGAAAACCATATATCATTTCGCAGATTGCGAACCAGATCCGGCAGCAATTGGAAGAGTACGCTGGTGTTGCGCTTCATCCGCTGTTTCATTCGACAAACTCGCCCGCTGTACAAGGAACGGGCGCCAAACCAGGACGCCTGGCATCATCTCGCGACGGCACCTCTACACCTGGAATTGCTGCAACAAATGGCGCATCAACTCCTATGACGAATGGGGCATCTCAAGCAGAGGGAGGGCAGACACCAGCAGCGATACCAAACGGCATCAGTGCAAAAGCGACTGCGCTGCCTTCGGAGGAACTTCACAATCCGGACGACACGTATCGATGTATTGTGACGCTCAACATCAACCTCATGAACCGGCTGTACACGGACAAGTTTGAGTGGTCACTGCTGCACCCGCCTGGTTTTGCAGAAATGTTTGCCAAGACGACATGCGCTGATCTTGGACTGTCGGGTGAGTGGGTGAATGCCATGACGCATAGTATCTACGAAGCGGTTCTGCGGCTCAAAAAGGAGGCGTGTGAGAATGGGGGACTGGTGGGGGATGGCGAGATTGACAACGACGCCGTGGAGCCGAGCATTGGAGCGGGATGGAGATATGACCAAGAGCACCTGTGCGACGAGTGGGAGCCCAAGGTTGAGATTTTGTCGCCCGAGGAAATTGAAAAGCGAGAGGGAGACCGCGAGAGGCAGATTCGCCGGTTACGACGAGAAACGGCGCGCTTCTCATCAACATCCAACATGACGGGCACGCCGGCCAACGAGTTCTTCAACAACATTGAGGGACAAGAAAACATGGGGCGTGGGGAGCGTAGCAAGAAGAAGCGGAGATTTAGGAGTTTGAGTCCTGTTGGGCGCAGCACACCTGGGGCTGGGGGTGGTGGGTACGGTGGACAGGATGGGGGGCTGCAAGAAGGGTACGTATTTACTGGGGGTGACGACAGCAACAAGAAGACGAAGACGAACAAGTTTCATGTAACTGACTCGTATGACTACAGGGAGAGACAAACATGGCGATGCTCACACTGCTGGGTCTGGGGCACTGCTGTATGGGCGGTCCGCGATGGCCCCAAGGGACCGCGCAGCCTGTGCAACAACTGCGGGTACCTGTACGAACGCGACAAGAAGCTGCCGCCGTGGTCGGAAAACCTTTTTTACCACGAAAGACCAACGCACGAAGTACCGCAATATCGACCGCAACGGTGATGTCTTTTTCTTGTTTTTGGCGCGCGCATCCCGAGGCTTTGTACATCTAGGCGTTTTGGGGGAGTCGCTGCTGTTGCTGCTGCTACTGCAAAACAAACTTGGCTCAAGCAGCGGCGGCGGCAGCAGCGACGACGACGACGACAACCACCATGGTAAGGTATAATGGGGTGTGTTTTATTGTCTGTATTCTACCTTGTGTTGCACACTTTTTTTTATCCATTATAAAGCTCGCCTATCTGGTATGATGATTATCGAGATATAGAGAGAAAGAAGGAAAGAGAGAGGAAGAGAGAAGGGGGGGGGCATAGTGAAAAGTCCTAGTCGGCGGAACAATTGTTTTCTTGTTTCTTTCCATTGAGAGACGCTTAGGAGAGAGAGGGGGGGGGTTATCTGTCTCTATCCTCGAGTTTTGCTCTGGAAGAATTAAGTGGCATTGTTTGTTTTGACATATACCTGGTAGCATGGCGTCTTGGTTAATGTGTGTATATGTGTGTGTGTGTTTCTGGGATGACGAGACACACACACTTTGTATAACAACCATGGCGGGGTTTGAGCAATATTAGCGGAAGATATACACACAAAGTATTGTTTGAATTGGGTGAAGGATGTGATAAGGACATGTCTGAATTGCATGTATTGGTATCGATGTCGATAATTGGCACGTGTGGGAATTGCATCGTCAGTAGCAGGGAGCTGGAAGTGGAGCGGCTAATGTAAGGCGCATGCTGTATGAATGAATGCATGCATACATGCACGAGTGACGCAGTGCGTGTTAGTGTGGTTTGGAAGGGGGCTTTTTTTGTATAGCGAGCAAAATCAAAAAACCACAGGCTTGGTGCCGAGCAGAGCGAGTCGTTCGTCAGCGGTTCATGGACGGGCAAGCGCGCGGGGCGGAAGGATGATGCGCAAAGGTCGGGCTCGGTTGGCGCACAACTTTGTTCGAGAAACGTTCGATGCTTTTGCATCGGTTGCTAGGGGTATCCCTGGCCTCGCTTTGGCTATAGTGCGATAAACGAGATCGTGTTCGGAGTCGAACTGGACAGAGTTGGCTACGAGTTCATATCAACCATCCTTTTTTTTGATTGCGAAAAAGAGCGATGACGAAGACGAAGGCCTAATCTATGCGCTCTTTGGGGCTTGTTTCGGGAAAAGCGGAAAGGGGGGGTTACGGTTGCAACCATTTTTGTTTTCTCTTGCTGGGCACACCGGGGTTCACACAATCTAGGGTAGCCGTTTGGACGGACACATGGTCAGCCCTAAGGCGCGGGCAGGGTCTCTGTGGTGTGTAACCAGACGAGGGCAGTGTGGTATGTAGTGCAAGCAGTGCAGCGCAGCGTGTGGTCGTGTCGCAGAGGGCGACTAGCAGCGGGTTTTTCTTGTGGTGCACTTGGGGGCGTTGGGGTATCCAGTAGATTTCTTGACACGTGTAGGTGGGCGGACAGAAAGGTTGAGGGTTGATGCAGCAGCTACAGGTTGGTCACACCCCCCTTCTGGCGGGAGGGCATGAGTCGGCCCCCAATGGAGCAGAGTGGTGATTTACCCGCGGATAGGCCGTGTGATGGGACTGGGACCGATGTTGGAATTCCGGCGACAGAGAGGTGTTTGAATGTCGTGTGGCGGGTGGCTGCAGCCGGGGTCGTGGGTAAATGTAAATGGTGAGGGAGAGGGAAATTGGCTCTGGCTCTGGCACTGGCTCTGGCAGTTTTGGTGTGTCCTGTCAGCACGCTCGTTGCGGCAGTCACGACGGAGCGCCACTGAGAAGGGAAGGCGGCCCGGACACTGCGCTCATGTTCCGACAGGCAGGAGCGAGGCGGGCAGGCAGGCAGTGCTTGTTGTCGTCGTTGCAACACGACGTATGTATGTATAAACATAGATATATACGTATGTACATACTATGCGCACATACATAGATATGATATACACGTACTATGCCTAGGCAGAGTCATGGTGCATGAGCAAGCCACGGTGCTGCGCAGGTCGGTCGTAGACGAGGCGGGCCGGATGCTGGAAGCGACTGTACCCATTGCAGGGGTGGGCAGGTGTTCGAGAAGAGATGGCGCCGCTCCCACTGCCTCGTTCCCTCGCTCCCTCGCGCCCTCGCGCCCATTGCCTCGCCCTCGCGCCCTCGCTTCGGCCGTGCCGCGCTCCAGCCAGACCAGACCACACGACAAATGCACATGCGGGTGCGCGCAATCACAGGCACGCAATCCGCAATCAGCCTTAATCAAACCGCACAAAGGCCGCCCACACGGCATCGGCACCGGCACCAAAGCGCGGGCGGCTGCCCGGTGGGACACGCTGCAGCGACAGCCACCACGTGACCCGCCCAACCGGGCCTAGCGCGCCGCCCCGACAGATTTTATTTTTTTTGCCAGAGGCTGCACTGCTCCACCTGCACTCATTTGCCCACTCGGATGCATTTCCCGGCCACTGGCGCCCTCACGACAACAAAAAAAACACTAGCTGCGCTTGCGTTGCGCTGTGCTGCGCTGCGCTGCGCTGCTGCTCCGACATCATCCAGCAGCAGCCCACGCCAGCCGAGGCGTTGGCTGCCTACGCCTGCTACTACTACGCCGCCTAGTCGTACCGCCGTACCCTGCTCGCTACCTTCCGCTCAAGCGAGAAACTCGCTTGTCAACAAGTCCAGAGTCCCCGTTCCCATTGCTCTGTTCATCCGCCTCCAGGGCACCGCCCTGCCACCTGCGCCGCCCTCAGCTACCTTCCCAACCGGGCTAGCCCCAGCCCGCTGCCTCTCCGTGGACACGCTGCTTTGCCCGAGAGACGCCTAGTCGCAACTCGCCCTGCCCTTGCTGGCCGCCTGCACAGTCACTCGCCAACCCGCCAATCTATGCCCCTCTGGTCCTGCCTGTCGCCAGTCTGCCACCAGCCAGCCCGCCGCCCTCGAACCGAGCGGCCAGACCCCTGCCAGCGGGTCAAAAACGCCTTCGCCAACTCAGTTAATCCCAGTTCCTTGCCAGGCTTGCCGTCCCAGTCCCTCTCTTCCATCCTGCCCTTTGCCTCAAGCTTTCTAGCGCCCAGTGTGCTGCTTCTCAAACCCACCCGCCGACTGACTGACTGCTGTCTGCCTGTCTGTCCATCGGTCTGCGCCTGTGTGTGTGTGTCTCTCTCTCTCTCCCTCAGTCTTTCCCGTCTGTTGCGCCCCGGCGGCCTTTGCTCCCACCCACCCCCCATCTGCTGCTAGTCCATGTCGCACGACTTTTCCAACAAAGTCCATTCTGCGCTATACTCGCCCGCGTCATCGCACTTTTCTCTCCAGACCATGGCCGATCCAAACGTGCAGCAGCAGTCGCGTCAACAGACGGTCGCCTATCCATCACCGCACTCGTACCCTTCGCCCTCAATGCAGCCGACCTACACTTATCCTCCTCCTCAAGGACAGCAGACCAACGACGCCTACCGCGGCTCGCCTCAGGGCTCCAACATGTCGCTGCCGCCGCTCAACTTGCCGCCAATCCGTCTGCAGGACGGCCAGCAACCGCCGCCGCAACAACAGCCATCACAGCAGCCCATGGGTTCACCTCTCCCACCACCACAGCACGGTATGCCACAGTACTATCCGCACCCAGCGCATCCTCAACCCGGCCAGCCCATGATGGCAAACATGGGCCCGCAATTCAATGCCATGCGATACCAGCTGCCTCCACAGGCTGATCAGCGAGTCCTCTCGGGCGGTCGCCACAAGAAAGAAATCAAGCGTCGCACAAAGACGGGTTGTTTGACCTGCCGCAAACGAAGAATCAAGGTGA
The DNA here is from genome assembly GCA_036172615.1 of Curvularia verruculosa. Lineage (NCBI taxonomy): Eukaryota > Fungi > Ascomycota > Dothideomycetes > Pleosporales > Pleosporaceae > Curvularia > Curvularia verruculosa. The sequence continues at coordinate 98,496 of JAWDHC010000006.1, read as the reverse complement.
GTTGACAACGGACGTCAATGCTACGCGATAGTCGACGCGACGCGAGGTCAGAAGAGGAGCTATTGCCTTGTCGCTTGCTTAACCGAGCGAGAAACCCAAACTCCTCTATTCCCGACCTCGCGCGTCGCATAGCGACCGCCCCGTTTTTTTTCTATTACCATCACCGCAACACATTGCAGAAAAACACTCAAGTTTGCAGTGTGCGACTGCTGTGGTTTGTCTGTGTGTGTGTCGTCACAGGGGAGAAGGAGAAAACAGCTTTGCGCCGATTGCGACATTTTTTTCTCTCTTCTCTGTAGCCCACCACCACCACCAGTCATCATCATTATCAACATTTGATCCACACATATGCTAACCAAGACCTCAACAGTGCGACGAGGCCCATCCGGTGTGTAGAAATTGCCAAAAGAGCAAGCGCGAGTGTCTTGGCTACGACCCCATCTTCAAGCAACAGTCTGGCCCTGCTCAGATACAACCGGCCCCCAACGCTGCGCCTGCCTCGCAAGCAGTAAACGCACCCCCCGCGCCCGCCCCGCCCGCTTCAGCATACAGCCAAACCCCCGTGCCTCAAGGCTACGCCCCAGCGTCTTCTGCTGGTTACGTAAGCACTGCGCCTGCTACCAGCGGTGAACACCAGCCCGCCAGCTTCCACGCCATAGACCCAGCGCTTGCCCAGGCAGATCCAGCGCTGCAGTCGAGCCAGCACTACAACGGCGCCCACGCCATGGATCCTGCCATGAGAGGTCCTCCTGGCCCCAATGCCTACCCGCCTCCGCCAGAGCCTATTAAAGGTTGGCCCACACTCGTTGCTGCCATGTATATGAAATAAAATTGACTGACACCTACCTCAGGCAAACGACTGCACATTACCGACATTTTCGGCATATGTAACCACAGCCCGCCAGAGGTCCCCGCTCGCACCTCGCCCGTGCCACGTGAGATTGACGACGAGTTCAGTCGCATCTTCATCAACGACTACTGCCAAGGATTGGACCTTGTCCTCGAGACTACGTGGTTTTCGACAGACAACAATGCGCTCAACCGAGTCTTTAGTGACCGATCGCTGCACGAAGAGGCCGCCTACTTTACCGAAACCATCAAGTACAAGGCATCTGACACGGACATGACTGGCGTCTTTAGTCAAGAAGCCCGTCTGCTGTGGCACTTGCTGGGCACTTGCAAACACAATGCACCCGCAGCCAATGGCGCAGCCCCAGAAACCGACGATTTCGCGTTACGAGAAGCTCGAGCCCGCTTTGACATTCTCGAGGCGCTTCTGACCAACCAGAACCTCGAGCCCAACCCAATGCGCCAGCTTACCTACCCTGCCAACCTTGACGACGAAACAAGGATGCAAGTCGACTTTTGGATTCACTTGGGCGATTTTGTCCAATACTCGGACTCGGACACTGCCCCTCCTGGAGCCGCTGACAACGCCCTTGCTGTGATACGTGGGGTGCTGCGCATGCACGAGGTGCGAGACGCAATCTATTCCATTGCTATTGCACGCCACTATGGTAGTAGAATTGGCGGATTCCCCAACGCTCTGCCAGCGCCTGTGAACCAGGCTCCGGAGAGTGACTTGAATAAGCTCTTAGTGGCCATGTCTTTTATCAGCCACGAGAGCCGAGCCGCTAGCCAGCAGGTCCTTGCGCGTATTTGCGACATGGCCATGTTTTCATGGACTGCCTCGCGAAGCCATCAGCCCGGAGTCTTTCCGCAATGATGACCATCTGGAATAGTCTAAAAGAAAAAAAGAAAAAGAGTCGGGAGGTTACATCTTGAGTGTACAAAGGCCCCTTGGTCCGCACTCGTGAGGCCACCCAATTTGGCCACTTGATTTTTAATTGTTGCATTTCTGAAGCGGGCGTCGTTTTCTTCCCGTCATGCTACTACCCATAGCATGGCTTGCTATCGTTTATGATTACATTTCCGAATCCCAATATTGCCCACCCTCTTCTAAGCACATTTATCTCTTGTTTTTTTTCTCTCTCTTTGCATCGACCACACGCACGGAGCTGGTGGAATGTACAGCATTTTGGGGCAGGCATCACAAGATATACCCGGTTCAGCTCGATTGTGACCTGTTTCTATTTTCTTCTCTCTGGCATGCCCTCATTATAGGGTGATTGCTCTAATCTGTATTCTTCTTGCTCGCTTGATGAAGGAGTGTTTTTTAGAGTGCCGCTTACGACATGATTGACGAGTCGAAGCTGAATCGTTGGACATTGAGCTTTTACACGTACACTGCATTACAATTTACAAGTCTTTCTTTTCTCTTGGCTGGTTTGTTTATTTGGTGAATAGTTGAAAGCAACTCGAGAGTGACAAAGCCGAGGCGGACTCTTTGTTCTAGACTTTTTCGATGATAAGTAGCTAAACCCGTAATAGACCAACCAGGCTAATATTCTTATTCGGCATATTTAGTTTTTTTTCTCTCTAGAAGCCTCGCGATCTCGACATACAAAAAAAAAGAAACTCTTACTTGTAAACTTAATCGATATATATAATTGTTGATAAACTCCCTCTTCCTCGTGTAGTTGCTCTAAAGTACTTTGTTCTATTCGGTCCTATTCTACACAACCTAACCCTCGAAACCGGCAACAATGCTCGAAAGAAACAAACACACAAACAAAAACACTCTCCCACTCGCTCACTCACACAGACTCGGACTCGGACTCGTTTTTTTCGTAGACATACCTGACTCGACACACGCGAATCGGGTCTCGTACCGCTTTTGTATAGTTACCTATATCCTTTTTTCTTCTTCTGCCCGTCCTTTGTATCACTTCGGTTTACATACACTGAGTGAGTGAGTAAGTGTGTTGTTTTACGTTACACCCGACCGACCACACCGACCGACTCATGCCATGCCATGCATCCAGTCTCTGATATTTCTTTGTTTCACGCACTCGCTCGCTCGTCTTAGCTTCGGCGCCGGTGCAAACACTCATCTCGGTCCTGGTACCACCACCACCACCACCACCACCATGATGTGCACATCCAGTCAAGTAAAGTAAAGTAAGGTAGGGTAGCACCACGTGTTGTAGTACAGCGGGGATAAGCGTCGAGTAGCGGGCGGCGGTGCTACATGCAACATGCAACATGTACGTACGTACGTACGTGCACAGATGGTTGAGACTAGTTTGCGCTAGATATTGGTGGCAGAACGGTGCGGGGGGCAAAGGGTCGCACTGGGTAAGCAGGGGATGGGATGGGATGGGGCGGGGAAGTGGGCGCGCGTGTGGGCGTGTATATGTGTGTGTGTCTGTGTGTCTGTCTGTGTGTGCACCGGTGAAGTGGATATTCTCCGATGTTAGTGCGACTGTGGCTTTAGGGGGTCGGCGCTGATCTACCTGGTGGAGGAGGTGGTGGTTGGGCGTTGTGTGACGGGGGTGTTGGGGAGGCGAGGTGAAAGGCCGAAGGGGGGGAAGGGTGGCGTTTGTTGGAGATGACGAGGGGAAGATAGGTTGCCCTTGTGGTGTTAATGTCCAGGTGAAGAAACATGGAAATGACATATGGTGCTGGTGACTTTCAATAGGGATCAGTATCAAGGAGTTGAACAAGGCGGATAGATACCAAGCACTCCTAATAGTCTAATTCTGACAATAATTTTTTTAAAGATGGAGACAATCAATCTCTCCCTGTCAAAGCCACTTGAAGACCCAATCTATCCATCTACATATCCCATCTTCACCACTGCTCGCCATCCCCCCAAACTCGGTGCAACATGACTCTTGCAAATTTGCTCTCCCCAGGAGTCTTGTTGCACCACGCCACACGGTTCCCCCTCCTCGAGTCTTTCCAGCCCCCCGCATCACCTACGGCCTCTTCGCTCAAATCTCCGTTGCCCTCAGTAACCGGGCGGCCCCTACGATCCACAATGGTACAGCCTCGCGTCCACTGCCCGCTCGTTTCCACCCTGACATCTTCTTCCTTGAATTTCCACGCTGCGTTGGATGCAGAAAGCGCATACCATATTGTCAGGGGGTCGTGTAGCTGGAGACCTTGCTTGGAGATGTCTTGGTGCTTTGGGTTCAGAGAAGCGTTCTTGGCAAACGTCGAGGTAAGGAAGAGATGGGTCCATTCAGCAAGCGGGCTTCCCTTGATGGTATCGCGCGAAATGTAGTCTTCATACATGGATCGGGGGAGAAGATGCTGTTCTGTGACGTCGAGTGGGAAAAGCTTGAGTGTCAGACGCTTGCTGAGTTTGGTTGGGTAAGGTGAGAGTTGGGCCTGTTTTTGGCTGTTGGGAAGCGTGGGGGGCATCGTCAAGTGTGGGTTTTGAGATGTCAGGGCGAAGACACGCGCGCTGGCTACTGAGTCGGCATACGTGTTGAATTCCGCGCCGGGGGTCATCTGGTTTCGTAGGTTTAGTGAAAGACGCAAGGGAGTATTTGGTTGTTTGATTAGGTTGAATGGAGGGACGGGAATAGACAGTGTGGTTGGAGAATAGATGAGGTGTAAAGGAGGCGGTGGTCGCTACCAAGAGCTTCAGAGCCGTTACATGGGCCAGCGAAGGGTATGGGAGATGTGGAAGAGAAGGAAAGGGGTTGTCTTACATTGCCAGGTGCATCAATAGCGCCGCCCATGACGACGACTTCTTTGACTCTGAGGAACGTCTCTGGATCCTGTGCCGCAGCAATAGCAAGGTTCGTCAATGGACCCACGGCCACGATGGTAATAGTATCCGGCTCGTTCTCTCTTAGCAAGTCCAGCATAACCTCAGGCGCAGGCTTGAGCGATGGTGTAAAAAGGCAGTGCTGCTCTTTTACTTTTTGCAGCTCTGCTGCTGCTTCTGGGGTCAGATTCTCTGGCGTAGGCTTGAAAAGCGTTTTCCATGTCTCTTCGGGTGAGAGATGGGGATGCTGTATCCGTCAGTATTCAGAAAGTCTGAGACAAGATAGAAAGGTAGTCACCCACACTGTGGTGAATTCCTCCCAGCCCATCGATACCATCTGTTCAAACGTCCATTAGCTTTTCCCTGCACGATTTCTTCAGAACAGATTGATACTTACGGAAAAAATCCGCCACCATCATATGCTCTGCCAAAGGCTCCGTAGCACCCACAGCAACTACCCAGGGGGTATATCCATTAGCACATCTGTTCTCTTCGAATCCACACATAAAACCATGCCAAACTCACCAATGGGCTTCCTCTGACTCAGCGTCTCGAACCCTTCTGGCCTGCCATTTGCCTTGCGCCACGCCCTCTCCTTTTCAATCTGCTGGAACAGCGTGACTACGTTTCTCAAGCAACTTTTGTTCCAGTATCGTCAGCACGTGTCTTTGTTTCCCTCACAAGAAACCGTCCAGCAAACCCCCCAAACAACGATACAGAAACCGAGATTGAAGGTTCAGAACAAAAAAAAGGGAGGACATACTTCTGCACCTCGACATTGCCAAACGTCAACGACAACATCAGCACATCGAGCTCGTCAGCTTTTGCCGAAAAGGCAAGCAGCATGGCGAGCACATCATCGACACCCTGTACGTTTTCTCGCGTGTTAGCTGAAAATTTCCCTTTTCCCTTTTGTACAACTGTAGCAAGTTTGGTCCGTCCCAATGGCCTCATGTTCAATTGACGCCGTTAGCTACCCCGCATTATGCTGCCTCCCTCCCCCACACACAGACAGACAGGTACACGGTACAGACCGACGGGACGAACAGACAAGTGGTACGGCCGAAAATGAAGAATTCCAGGAGCGGCGGGAAGGTGGAAAACAAAAACAATACAAAAAACTTACAGGATCGGTGTCAATAATGATCTTGTTTGCAGGCATGATGATGATATTTGGTCCGTCTTTCACCGATTGGAATTCGCTCCGGGGGGTTTATTTCCAGAAAATGGAGAAAGAAAGGCGCGCAAAAAAAAAGTCGAAAACCGTTCAAATGTCTAAAAAAGGGGACGTGGGGTGGAAGATGTATGTGTGTGTGTAGCCAAGTATGGTTGATTGTAGTTAACTCTCTCCCCCCCGCCGCCACCAGCTAAGTCTACGCATATCATGTCCGCACCTAAGATACGATTAGATAAAACTAGTGGGCCATCGACTCCTACACCAGGCTAGGCACGGCAAAGTGTGCGTCAGATGGGCAAACACGGAGTTCACCGACTCACCGACTCCAACAACGGGGTACTCCGCTGTGGGTCCCCGGAATGCCACTGGATTCAGTGGTGTTTACTTGTCTATTTTAACAAAAAAAAACTTGGGGAAGTGTCAATTCCAAAAAAAGGCCATCAAATCTCATGAACCTGTGTACATTTGCATGCTTCTAAAACAATATATCCCCTTTGACAGGGTGCGATCAACCCAATCGCTAGTTAAAAAGAAAACGCCGAATACTGCTCCTGGTCTACACCTTTTCCGCATTTGCAAAGGTTTTTGCTGGGCTGGAAGTTGCATTTTTGAACTTGTTCCTGCTCCCAGTTGTTGTTTTCTGTCTTTACAGCTCGTAGCTGTGCTACCCGCGCTTTGTACCCAATCGACATGATCTTCGTCATCGGATGTAACCAGTGTTCGCTGTCCAGCGTTCGAATCAAAAAGACATGTCGTGATGCATGATGCGTCGTCGCGTCTTGGCCTAGTAGACCTTCTTCTTCTCGTCGACGGAGAACTGTCCGGGGCCCATGTTGACCAGCAAGAGAAGACCACCGCTAGTATGCTTGTTAGCAAAAATGCGCCTTTGAAAAGAATGCAGCCAGGTACTTACACAATCGAGAGAATCTGGAAAAAGTCGTACTTGGCAAAGTCCTTGTGAGGGTGGTGCGGGTGCAGGGTCCACCAGTTGTTGACGTAGAGGTTGAAGATGCTGAGAATGAGCACCAGCATAATGGCCGAGAACTTGGCCTTGAAACCAACAACAACCATGACACAGGCGACGAATCCCAAAAGACTGGCAATGATTCTCCAGACACCCCAGTCGCCACGGAAAACGAAGCCGATAAAGAGGAAGATGAGCAGGACACGTCCGGCAAGCTGGAAGTACATCTTCTTGTCCTTCTCATCAAGCTGAGGCAGACCGGCCGGGGCAAACTTCTTGCGAACCCACGAGTCGGAAAGCACCATGAGCAGGCCACCGACAACCGACAGGTTACGGAGGAAGAAGTTGAGGTCGAAGACGAGACCGTATCCGAGGCCCTGCAACACAACCACGCCCATAAGACCACCCACACTGTATTCGGGGAATTTCCGGGCAATAACACCAATGGAGCAGATTGTCATGGCAATCACGTTGACAATGAGGAACAAGTGGGTCAAGCCGTTAGGGACTGGGTGAAGCCAAGTTAGTCATCATAAACACCATATACACACAACGTGTCGTGTGAGGGGTAAAGTAGCGAGGCATACTCTTTCGGTAGTCGTGGAGATAGGTGAGCTGGTCGGACCATTGGGTCACAATACGGAGCGCGTCTTCGAGAAAGGTCACGACGATAAGAAAGCGGCCAATGGCTGGGAGGTAACTGTAGAAGATGCGAATCAGCCATGTTGTTCTTTCTTTCTCTCTCTCTTTCTTTCTTTCTTTGTGTCCCCACGTCCGTCTCTGTTGAGCATGACGAGTACAACACAAAAAAGCCCTCGTGCCTGGGCAATTCGTGCATGCTGCCTACTTACGGCTTGATCGGGTCGGCCACCGTGTCCATCATATCCTCGAGCTTGCTCGTCTGGGCCCTCAGTTGATCGAGGGGACTCGGATCGTTGTTCATGTCGTCGTTGCGCCCAGAGTTGCCAAAGGGACTCTGGTTGCCCAAATGGTAGCCAGCTGTGCCGCGTATCTGCGCCATGGCTGTGGAATGTAGAGAAAGAAAAAGAGGGTGCGAGGCGGAAGTATAATAGGTGAATGGGTTGTTCCTGCGAACAGGTGTCCTTGACGCGAGTGAATCTCGGAAACGTCAGATTATGTCAGCGGCTAACCCTATTGCGCGCTACTGGAGGGTCTCACTACATTGACCTGTGGCAAGCTAAACTAAATTGCAGGGTTGGAGCGGTTTTGTATGCTTTCCGCGTGATGGCCGTTTACCTGCGCCGAGATTGCTATATACATTTATTACCTACTATTCCTACCTGGTTGGGCGAGGGGGGGCGTTGCTTGGCTCGCGCAACCTGCAGTGTTTCTAGCAACCGCTCCTAGAGGCCACCTTTGTCAAGTTGCTGCTCTCGAACCGGTACCTTACATTGCCGGACTCCTCTCGAACCGGCCATTGCTCTCCCTCTGACTCGACCAAGGCCACGGTCCAGCTTTGATACAATTATAGCGTCCACAGCCAGCCTCTATTTTGGGTTGCGTCGATTACGCTCACCTCACCTCATGTGTCGGTCGCCTTGTCATGCACTAGAATCCAGCAGGCAGCCCAGTCGCCAGTCACGATTACACAATCAATCAATCATGCCATCATTACTTTTTCTCTTTCCTTTTGGTGCAACTGCGGTTTACGCGACAAAAGTCTTTTCTTTTCTACTTGATGTGCCTCAAGGGAGTGCTCCGCCAAACACGGATCGTAGCGTGACTTGATCTTCATCTGTAACACCGCACAACCTACAGCGAGAGAATACAAGGGCAGGTTTCGCAAACAGTTCCAAAACGCAACAACCCCTTACGCCGATGGTTTTTTCCCCAAATGCTCTGCGTTGCAACCAGGAAAACGAGCCCTCGGTTTCTCCATCCTGTTCGTCGCCCAGACGTTCCCACGTAACTCGCAGATTTTGCCTCACCCCTTTTTGCAAAACAAACTTCTGTCATACACATTAACGCTGACAAGTTGCTGTCCCAACGCCTGGAAGACCCCTCCGTGTACTCATAGCCATGACCACGACAGAAACCCGACAAAGGACAATAGTTGTGGCTGCGGCGTGACTGCACGTGTGCGCCGCAGGTGGCAAGGCCAATTGCTGGCCTAATCATGGTCAGCATCCTCACATGACAGCCCAGTCGTCAACGTCGTCTCCAGTCTTGGGGTTGAACTCTTCGGCGAGGATCTGGTAACGAGAACTGGGGTTCCTGTTTTCCTTGATGGCCTCGGTTGGTCGGACGGGCTTGACAGGCTGGGATGGCTTGACAGTGTTCACGTCGTCACGCTCCTCTGCGATTTCCTCGTTGACAGTCTTGCGCTTGGTCTTGCCTCCCTTGGGGACAGTGGTCCAGGCCGAGTCCTCCATGGCGAGCCTGAGCTGCTCTTCCTCAGAAGGCAAGCTGTTGTAAGAGGCAGAAGTAGTCGTGTTCTTGCCGTTGGTGGGAGCGACAGTAGCAGCGGGAGCGGCCTTGGGTGCGGGCGCCTCGAAGGTGTCAAGGAGCTGACCAGTGGGAGCCGACTTGGGAGGCTGGACCGCACCGCGAGACTTGACCTCAGTCCAGGCGTTCTCCGCAGGAGGCTTGCCCTGCTGCAGACCGTTCTTGGCTGGCTCGCCACGAGCCTCACGGGCGACGCGGCGCTGCTTCTCCTCGAGAGCCTTGCGCTGCTTCTCCTCTTCCTCGCGCGCAGCCTTGGCCTCTTCGGCCTTCTTCCTGTTCTGGCGCTGCTTCTTGGTCTCCTGCGCAACCTCGGCCTTTTGTGTCTGGGCCTTGACGGCCTTGGCGGGCTTTTCAGAGGGCTTGATGGTCATGACAGAGGGAGAGGCGGCGCGTTCGCCCAGCATGTCGGACACGTCCTTGCCGCTGGGAGCCTTGGTGACAGGGGCAGCCGGTGGGGCGACATCTTCCTTGGGAGCGGCGGGCTTAGCGTTTGTGTCCTGAGCGGGCGTCTTGACCGACTTGCGGGGTGCCTTTGCCTTTGCCTGCTTCTGCTTGGGCTTGCTCTCAGAGTCCCAGTTGACTGCCTCCTTCAATGAGTTGGTCGTCGACTTGCCCGTTGTCGATCGTCCTCGCGCAACGGCGTCGGTGTTCTGGTGAGCATAGTACCAGTATACTGCGGCACCAATGGCCAGAAACAAGGCCCAGCTCATCCATGTCTCCATGGTGTATCGGGTTTCGTATGTAGTCTTCGCAAGGGTATCGTCGCTAATGAATACGTGGCCGGTTTCGGAACAAGCCAATTACTGGCGAATTGGTTAGCCAGACGTCAATTGATGCTGGCGCGAACTGCAATCCCAGGGTGGAGATGGGGTGGATCGGGGTACAGCGGGGGTGTGAATGGGGTGTGAGGAGGGCAATGGGACGACGGTGGTGTTCCCAGGGAGGTTGAGCAGGGCGGAGCACGCAAGGGAGTGAGCAAAAAGGGGCTTACCTGATGATAATTGCCTTTGCCGTGGCCTGGGCGGGATGCCTTTGGTGCCTGACACGTTGCACGAGCAGGCGGCGCTCAACAGTCGGGAGGGTGGAGGGAAGAGGCCAGGTAAAGTGTTGGACGACTACCTATGCGAGTAGCTCGAGCGTCGAGTGTAGCCCGCGAGTCGCGCAACTGGCGCCAGTGGAGTGCCTGCGCTGGAAACGACGCCCGAACAGAGCACAATGGCGGCGGTAGGACGTGGATGCTAAGAATGAAGGGGGTTGGGGCTTGCAACAAGGAGGGAGAGTAATGGAGAGGAGTGAAGGTGGCTTTCATGTGGTAGTGACGCTGGGCGAGAGGGCGCCCTCGATTGGGACGCCGCTAGCCAGGGATGCCGCCATCCGTCCTCCGCCATCCGCCAGCCGCCCTCCGCCAGCCGCTCACAGGACCGACTGTGAGACATGGCATGCCACGACATGCACCGTGAATGCTTCTCGATATCGCTTTGTCGGGCCCAGTCAATTGAGTGTCGAGCCCTTCTCCCGGCCTGCCACACTCGACATCTGCCTCTGTTCGACCTACGCCTCCTTGAGCACGCCTACTAGTACACTCCGTATTCGAAAAGGCCACGAAGCTCAATACGTACTCTCTACCCGTCCGTCCCGCTAGGCAAACCCCCTGCTCTCTGCTGGCTCTGCAATCATTCGCTGTCTTTCACGTGTATTGGTAATCGGGTCATGGAATACGTGCTTGTCCTGGTCGACGCCAGTACACTGGATTCTCAACTACAGCCTGATGCTCTAGTGTCTATGTACCTTTGTACATACACGAGCGCTAACAAAATGCTCAACACCCAACGCCTTGACACCCATTTTCGTGCCTCCTAGCCTGGAGATAGAGAAGAAGAAGAAGGAAGTAAAAAGCAACCCACTGGAGAGAAGAAAGAAAAGAAAAGGCCATCAAAACCATATCTCACTCTAGTCTTATCGACCGGAGTCAACATTGCCTCTTCACAGCACCCATCCCACCCACATCTACACATTTCCTTTTCCGGCACTCTTCCTCACTATGTAGACTCGAGCTCCGACTCATTGGCGGCGTCGTCACCCCATTCGCCAACGAACCTGGCCCACTAAGGTGAGGCGCCGTCTGATACAGGGTACTCCTTCTCGGCATCAGCGGCGGTGACGCCATCTTCTGTCTCTCAGCTGCCGCTGCCGCTGCTGCTGCCGCCGCCTGTCGTTGCTGCTGTTGCTGCTGCGCCTGTAGCGCCGCCTGGTTCCGCTGTGCCATTTGCATCTGTCGTGCAATATCCCCCAGGCCTGGCCCCACAATGTTCCGGTCTCCTATGACCGTTGCTCCACAGTTGACCGTGATGTTGATGTTTGGGTATCTTGGTACCCCACGCACTTGGGTTCTTGAGGTCCGCTCTGCCTGCGCTGTTGCGGCCAAGGGCGGGCTGGGAGGCGTCAGAGGCCGTGTTGCCTCGTCCATTGCCGGTGTCTTGTCGCTGCAATTGAGCATGCTTGTAATGAGATTGGCTATTCGCACGCTGTCCATTTGCGCAATCGAGATGATGTTTCCGTGTCCGCGGATCTGGGTCGCAGCGTTGATGACAATCTCGGGAATGTCACTTTGCGCCTCCTTGTCTTCCTCGTCGTCTTCAGGATGCATGTATGGACTTGTTACCCTCGACCTTGGCATGCTGCTGTCTACTACCGTGTCATAGGCTGGTGGTTCTGGCATTTCTTCCAATAAAGATATCCGAGTGTTATTATTCAATGCAGATGGTGAAGTTTGTTGGTGGGTAGGAACTTTTGCGTTTTGCAAGTTGGTGTTGCAAAGAGGCTCCATCATCTCTATATGTGACCTTGGTCTGGACTTTCTTCCGAGTTGTTACGGGCGTGGTTGTGGGGTATCGTGACCGTGGGGTTGTGGCGTGATGTTGGTGTGATGAATTATCCGGAGATCATGCGAGTCGAGTACCAGAACGTGGTGGTTGAAAGCTTTGCCGGAAAGTATTGCACGACCACGAAATATGAACGGTGACCCGTTCCGGGATATAGCCGTGAGCACGTTACCAGACAGAGATCGGAGTTGGCCGTTGGCCTCTGGTCGTGTATTCTTGACGTATGTATGTACCGTTGGAAGAGTAGTGGTTTCTAACCAGTCAGCGAAATGGCCTATTCCAAAGTGAGCAACTCACTGACTTGTGGAAAAGACCCCCTTACATTCAAGGGTCAGCTTCTTACACACTGCAATTCCACAAAGCCACTACAGCGGACGCCTACCCTAAATATCCTCATGGCCATGGTCCAACCGACTACTATTGACCGCAATCTGTCGCAGCGAACACAATAGCAAGACCATAATAATTAATGCATGCAACACGCCACTGGATCATGCATAGTAGCAAGCACACCGCTTGTAATACCCAAGATGCGCAAGCCCCAAGATGCATCCACCTTGCTATTGTCCACCTCGTCACTCAATAGACCTGTACTAGCCCTCTTTCGGCACCCACCCACCCGAGGCTCCGGGCATGTCTTACCAACGACGAGCGAATAAAAAAGCACAACACCATTGATGAAGGAATGATGATCAACTAGGGATATACAAAATAAAAAAAGTGTTTCTCAGCGGCACAATGTGACGTCTGTTTGTCGCTTTGATGTTTGCAGCCTGGAAGTAACTTGTCTGGAAATTCTAGTGCTACTACGACAGTGTTACGGCAGTATCGTCGTTGCAACCTTGCCTGGGAAACGAGCTCCTTGTCATACGGCTTCGATCACGCTTTCTTGATCTTGAGGCGCGCTTGTCGTCATCTACAATGTAAAAAGGCCTTGTTCGTGCTCTTAGATTATTCACACATGCCTTGCTCGTCGATATTCATCTTCACTGGATGAATGTCGCAACACAAGATGCTGTAGGCCTTCAGATGCACAATAGTAAGGGCTTGATCCTCTCGCTTGTAATGCACATTGTGTCTGGTGTAGAAGCTAGGGCCTTGTAGAATACGTCCCTGTGATCATTGTCATCAGCAAGCTGCGTATTAGCATCATTCTTCCTTGAATCGAGCCGAGCATTGCCTGCTCATGTCGTTGGTTTACGGGGTGATTTTATGGAGGTATTGTGTGTATGCTAGAATGGGGCAAATGATTGGCATAGATCTTGGCATGCCAATAGCACGAATGAGGGGGGGGAGTATAGAAAGTTGATATGTACAAGCACTGCCCCATTTTCTTGACTAAAACGCCGTTTTCACGCTCATCGTCCGCGTTGTATCCACCAATAGACTTGGCGTTATTCGAAATGGTGTGTAAATGACTGTTGAGACTAAGACCCTGATGTTGCCCTTCGTGATAGTTACACTAAGTTACACTAAGTTACAAAACCGCCTTCATCCTTTGTGCAAGCGACGATCTGGAAAGATCTAGTAGAAGAGAAAAAGCGCTGCTTGGCAAAGACGAAGTCTTATCAAAACCATGATCAAAACCACCGCGTTGTTCCAAATTTTCCTAATTTACATGCCGGGAACTTTGCCGCCACATAATGAGGTTCAAGGAAAGGCTTGATCATCTCTTCCTGATATCTTCAAGCATTATCCTGAACTTCTAAAACAAAAGAGGAATAAAGAAACATGAGTAATTATCTACATAAAATTCAAGGCTTCTCGGAGTCGCGCTTCTTTCTTCTACCGGGTGGCCCGAGAGATGGCATAAAGCTAGACTGACTGCATATAAATTAGCAACTTCATGGTATATTTATACTGGATAGCAAGTCACCCAGCAACTGCTGTAAACTAGCTCTCACCTTTTCTGCTTCCCACTCTTCTAGGGCTTGTAAAGAAATCTGAATATCAGGGTGGTTGGCTTTTAGCACTCGCTGTCGCTGCTGTAGACACTGGCTCATTAAGTCTATAGCATCTGCTGTCCGACCTTGTTCTTTCCATGTAATGGCTAGGTTGTGCATGCTTTCCAGCGTGTCTGGATGGTCTGCTCCGAGCTTGTTTTTGCGAGCATTCATCACCTGTACCTCTAACGCCTCTGCGTCATCTAGCCGGTCTTGTTCCCAATATATCCACGCTAGATTGGCCATGCTAATTAGCGTGTGTGGATGGTCTGCTCCGAGCTTGTTTTTGCGAGCATTCATCACCTGCACCTCTAACGCCTCTGAGTCATCTAACCGGCCTTGTTTTTTATATGTCGACGCTAGATTGGCCATGCTCATCAGCGTGTGTGGATGATCTGCTCCGAGTTTCGTCTTGCGATTCTCCATCACCTGCATCTCTAACGCCTCTGCGTCATCTAACCGGCCTTGTTTGTCATATGTCGACGCCAGATTGCTCATGCTTTTCAGCGTGTCTGGATGGTCTGCTCCAAGCTTGGTCTTGCGATTCTCCATCACCTGCAACTCTAGCGCCTCTGCTTCATCTACCCGGCCTTGTTCCTTATATATTAATGCTAGATTACCCATGCTGGTCAGCGTATGTAGATGGTCTGCCCCGAGTTTGCTCTTCCGAGTCTCCATCACCTGAACTTCTAGCGCCTCTGCGTCGTCCCATCGGCATTGCTCATAGTACGTCAACGCTAGATTGCCCATGCTGACCAGCGTGTGTGGATGGTCTGCCCCAAATTTATTCTTGCGAATCTTCATGATCTGCATCTCTAGCGCCTCTGCGTCGTCCCACCGGCATTGGTGATAGTACGTTAACGCTAGATTGCCCATGCTGATCAGCGTGTGTGGATGGTCTGTTCCAAGATTGGTCTTGTATATCTCCATCACCTGCATAAACAGCGTCTCCGCATCTAACCATCGCCCTCCAAGTTTATATGCCAATCCGACCATCATTATGCTCGCTAGAGTGTCCTTATCCTCTTCGCCTAAAATCTTTTTCCGCGCTTTCATTGCCTTCGTAGCGAGCATCTCGGCATCAGCAATATTTCCTATACGCTCTGCAAACCAGGCTGCATAGTAGAGCAATGTCGCCCATTCTAATACCGAAGAATCGTTTTCGGGTCGCTGCCCTGCGGCGGCCTTGGCATGCGCATAGAGTGCCCGGCATTGTGCCCAATTCTTGTACTCTCCCGTTGGAAACGACGCGGATAGATTACTAACAAACTGTTGTTTCCATTGCTCAAGCTTGTTGTTAGCCTCGAGCCATTTCCGCATTGCAAGCTGCACAAGCGCATGCATCTTAAACATCGTTCCGTTAGGATCTGTTGAGATAAAGCAGAAGTTCCGCAGTACAGTCACATCTTCTTCAAACTCATTATCATCTAGACTCGATTGTGATGTAATATCTTCCGAATCACTGACTGTATCGTCGCTTTCTTCCTCTTCCTCTTCCTGAGCTGCCTTGACATGGCCTGGCCTCGCTCGTCTTTGAAGCAGGCCCTCAGGTATCCCTTGTCGGTCAAAGAAGCTCATAAGCGATAGCAGATCTGCTGCTGACTGCTGTGTTTGCTGTATGTACGCGAAAGAAATCTCCCATGTAACAATAATTGAGTTCTTTGCTTCCCAGTCGCGGCGGAGGTGCGCCTCGTCGTAGTTGAGAAGGCCTGTTCGCTTGCGCTCACTCTTCTCAAAATCATCGAGATATCTTCTTACTGAGTATCGGGGCGCTCTCTGCGATATGTATGCTGCGGCTTGTACGATGGCAAGCGGCATGTGTTCAAGTGCTGCTGCGAGCTTAGCAATGTCGCTACTACTATCCTCCAACACCCCTAGCTTCTTCTCGAAGAGCGTCACTCCCTCTTTCTTGTTCATCGGCTTCACAATAAAAATATTACGCTGCTCAACTAACTTTAGCGCTGCTTCTCTACTTCGTGTCGTGACAAGAATCGAGCCCCGCTCGCAGTGGGGGAGGTACTCGCGCAGTGGCCTGCCACCGCCTGTATTCGCTCGAGCATCAAGAAGAAAACGAGCGTCATCAACGTTGTCTAGCACAAGCAGCCATCGCTGTTTACAGTCGTAGAACCAGTCGTGCACTAGCTTAAAGATGTTCGCCTGCACATCTCGTCGCCCAGCGATCTTAACCCGGTCAGCGATGTCTCGGAAACTCTGCTCGAACCGGGCCGCGTTACTGGCGTGCACCCAGAACACCCATGATTCGGATGGCCGCTCGCACATGCGGTAGGCATACTCAATAGCGAGCTGCGACTTGCTTGCTAGCCGTCAGTAGGAACATAAGGTGCTGGCTGAATAGGCGTTTCCCTACCCTACGCCACCAAGGCCAACAAGTGCAGCGCGCGCGCCCGGCGCAGCGAAGGTCTGGTCGACGTGGTCAAGTATGGTACCGCGCTCGACATAGTCAGAGTCACGGGGGAAAGGTATCACGATAGATGGGGGTGGTGGAGTCTCCGGTCGTTCTTGATGCGAGAGTGTTATTAGTGCATACTTTGGCGCTATGAGCTCCTAACACTCACCAGGTGGCAGGTGGATCGTAGTGCTCACGGAGCCGTTGACGGTGCGGGCTTGGACACCACAGTTCCTATCACCGAAGGATACCGTTGATGTCATGATCTTTCAGTAGAAGTGTGGTGAACGGTGGAAGTGTCTGCGAGAACTCAGCTGGACTTCAGCCTTGCTACTTGCGGTACTGCCTTGCAGGACTCTCGGCTACCCAATCCTCCTCGCTAGATACCATTACATTACCATCACCTGTCGCTTTAAAATCCTCCTCAACTAGAATCAGTTCGATACCTGCTTATCTCTTCCCAGACTCAACCCTGTAAACCTTGCAATTTTCTCCAGCTGATCAGCCCAGGGGCTAACTACGAAATGTAATGTTCTTTACATACCTTGCAGGCTGATGCGAAGACGTATCCATAGTTTCCCCACTCCCTGCCACTTATATAGAAGAAATCATTGATAATAGCCCCTTCGCGTACGCTGCCGCATAGATCTGTCCGCTTTTTTTCTTATGAGAGTCTACACCGTACCATGTAAACAGCTAAACTGACTCATTTCCGCGCAAGCCACGAGAAATGCCCAACAGTGAATTTATATAATGCATCCCCGCCTACCAACAAGTTTCGTTCTTCAAGAGGAACGTTCTGGCCACTCTTCGCATATGTCTCTCCTGATGTGGAATATCAATATCCCAACATGACTAACGTAAAAATGAGTTTGACTAAGGATTACAGAGTGATGGATCAAACCAGTGTCCCTTCTGCCTTGGGGAGGTTTAGCCAAGAGCAACAGCATAGCAATAAGAAGACAGTGTGTTGGACCAGATATTGTGCTTGAGTCAAACATGTCTGCGTCTATTGGATTTTGCTGATAGTCTAGTCAACTCATGGAAATCGACGTAGATAAGTTTCTCCCTGGTAAAGTCACCATATTCAACCTATGAATTTTAGCATGCACATCAAAAATATGGCCAATTATAAAAGGACGGGCAGTGAAATAAAAGGTTGACACCACTAGACGACGGTCAAACGATTTTTGCTACCTTAGATCCCAATACAGATCAATAGATCACCACTAACCACCACCAAAAAAAGACAAGAGAGCAAAACGCCAAGTGATGCACCGATTGCCCTGCTAAAATGCCATCATAATGAACCCAATACATATTAATGTGGTGACCATCATACTCTGCAGCCACTATGAATCTGTTTTTGGCTTCTTGTTCGGCAACGCAGGAACCTTGAAGCCGCCAGCATCCACTTTGGAGCCACCATTAAGCTGCGTGAAAGAGCCACCCTTGAACCACCGATCTTCGTCTGCTTTCCTCTTGCGCTGCATCTCGTCACGTACCTTGGGGTCCACAAGCTCCAGACCTTGCACAGGTGTAAATGCGATCGAGCTCGTTCCAGCACCAAGGCCCACACCACCAGTCCGCAATCCTTGCGCACGCAGACTCGTCGCTGTACCGCCTGCACCGAACCCCTTGAGTGAGGATGCCATGCCAAGCGTCGTGTCTCCGCCCCAGCCTGGATTCTTTTTGCTGAGTTTGGCACGAGTCTTGGGATCAAGCTGCTGCGCACGTAGTCGCCCCGTGTCAGTAGATCCAATCATGCCCATACCCTTAGTCGAGTCGCCGTATCCTACTTCCTTCTCTTCTTTGCCAAACGTCATCCTGTTCTGCGCCTTGCGAATCTCCGTCATGGCTGTTGCTTCCTTGGCCTTCCTAGCACGTCTTCCACCTCGCTTTCGCGACGGCTTTTCGTCCGGTACAGGGAGGGCTCGCTGTCCTTTTTGATTTGCGGGTATTTCAGTCAACTTGTCCAGTCGACGTTCGCATTCTCTCCTCAAATCCATGCCAATGTCAGCATTGCGCGATGTCGAGTGAGCATCTACACGGGCGGCTAGAATGACCTTGGCCGAGACGATGCGCAGCGCCTGTTTCCGTAGATCGGGGCGCTGGTTCTGGATAATCTCGCTGTGATAAAGATAACCTTCGTGTCTCAAACCAATGTTGGAAAGACCGACAGTGGCGCCAGAAACCTTGGTCGAGCCGAGCGGTGCAATGTTGCAAGCAGGAGTTTTGGCCAGGTTGGAAATACCTCCAGAGTATGAAATGAGATGCGCAGCTGTCAGGGAACCAATGAGTGCAGTTAAGTTGGGGCAGAACACCTCAGTTCGCGACTCAACATAGCCCAAAATCTTAGATTTAGCGGCATTCAAGTCGAGTAGAAGATGACAGGCATCTGATATCAACTTAAGCTCAGCCTCGTCAAGAAGTCTGCCTTCAACGCGGGTGGCTTCGATCTCGACAATCATGACCTGAGCAGGTTCAAGTCCCTCGATTGCCTTGAGCTGTGGCGTTATGGTTTTGATGTCCTTCAGAGGTCCACCTCCAATAACCAGACATGCTCGTGCGTATACAACGGGATTCTTGATGAGATCTTCCAAATGCGGGAAGAAGGCCGAATAGTGGTCGCGAATGAACTTGTGCACGGCGGCAATTTCGCCGTCAATCTGAGTTGAGAACTCGTTGGCTTCGGTGAGGAGCTTGTATTCGGGAGAGTCTTCAAAAGACTCGCCATCCACCACGTCCATCTGATCCTTGGCTTCCTCGATCCGAGCAAGTACCGATTCCAGGTTCACTTTCAGTTGCTGAGCAGATTGGATGTCTGCGGGCCCCTTATTATCTTTCTTCTCCTTTGCCCTGTATTCGGCCTCCTCATCTACCATTTCATCATCGTCTCCGTCGCCACCGTCGGCGAAGTCGTTTTCCAGGTCCTGGATATCTTCATCTCCGCTGTCGGCGAAGTCGGCCAAAAGCTCTTGTTCCAGGGTAGCCATGGCAGCTGGTGTCGTATAGAGGGCCTCACTTGTACGGGTTGCAGAAGAATGGGCGCAAGACGGAGGCAGTTGCGACGGCGGCCGGAGGTTACCCTCCTAGCAAAGTTTGGTTGAGTGCTGGGTTCGACAGCGCGCAATAGTATACGTACCTGTCGCCTTGGGGTGGCCGCCGTTCGAGTTGGCTAGGGGCGAGGTTGAGTGTTTGTGGGTGATGGAGGATTGCGACGGCAGTGACGTGAAAGTCGAGATGCTAATTGCTTGGCGCGCCGCGGCCAAAAGTTGCGCGAAGTCAAGTCGCGTTCTCAACTTTTGCAAGGATTGGTGAAACAGACAATCGCAGTGCAACGAATTCTCCGTCTGCACAGCGCCTGTTGCTGTCACTCGCCCTTGACCTTCATCGTACTGCGCGCACATCTTCACTGGATTGTCGGCCTTCTGATCCGAGCTTCTCCAACCTTCTCACCCGACACTGCAGTCGCAACGACTTCCGCATCCTCACACGACGCGCGCGGCGCCATCTTTTCACCCTCTCTGCGTACTGACGCACCGATTCATAAACACAAAGATACCGTATTCGATTTTCCAATATGGAAGCTTCACGAGGCGCACCGCGGGTCAAGAACAAGGCCGCCGCCCCCATCCAGATTTCCGCAGAGCAGCTTCTGCGTGAAGCTGTCGACCGTCAAGATGAAAAGCTCAAGGCGCCCACTCAGCGCTTTGCCGATATCGAGGAGCTACATGAGTTCCAAGGCAGAAAGCGAAAGGAATTCGAGGACTATGTGCGCCGGAATCGTATCAACATGAACAACTGGATGCGCTATGCTGCTTGGGAGCTGGAACAGAAAGAATATCGGCGTGCGCGATCTATCTTCGAACGAGCCCTCGATGTTGACTCGACTTCTGTTGTGCTATGGCTTCGCTATATCGATTCTGAAATGAAGCATCGAAACATTCAGCATGCACGTAACCTCCTCGACCGTGCCGTGACCATTCTTCCACGAGTCGACAAGATATGGTACAAGTATGTGTACATGGAAGAAACTCTTGGCAACATCGATGGTGCTAGGTCTGTTTTTGAGCGCTGGATGCAGTGGGAGCCTGATGAGGCGGCCTGGAGCTCGTACATCAAGCTGGAGAAGAGGCACGGCGAATTCGAGAGATGTCGTGCCATTTTTGAAAGATTTACGGTTGTCCATCCAGAACCAAAGAATGTAAGTTTCTCCCCATGGACCGCTACAATGAATAAACTAACAATCTGTAGTGGATCAAATGGGCCAAGTTTGAGGAAGAGCATGGTACGAGCGACCTTGTGCGCGACGTCTACGGCACTGCTGTCACCACACTTGGTGATGAGTTTATGGACGAGAAGCTCTTCATGGCATACGCTAAGTTCGAGGCAAGATTGAAGGAGCTGGAGCGGGCAAGAGCCATCTACAAGTTTGCCCTCGACCGCATGCCACGCTCGAAATCAGTCAACCTACACAAGGCTTTCACAACTTTTGAGAAGCAGTATGGTGACCGGGATGGTATCGAGGACGTTGTTCTGTCGAAACGACGAGTGCACTACGAAGAACAGATCAAAGAGAACCCGAAAAACTATGATGCATGGATTGATTTTGCGCGCTTGGAAGAGACGTCTGGCAACCAGGACCGAGTGCGTGACATTTACGAGCGAGCGATTGCACAAATACCACCCACGCAAGAAAAGCGACACTGGAGAAGGTACATTTACCTCTGGCTGTTCTACGCCGTCTATGAAGAGACTGTGTCACAGGACATTGAAAGAACACGCCAAATATACCAGGAATGTATTCGCTTGCTCCCACACAAGCGCTTCACCTTTGCCAAGGTCTGGCTTATGTTCGCTCATTTCGAGGTGAGGCAAGGCCAACTCACTGCAGCGCGCAAACTCTTAGGTCAAAGCTTGGGCATGTGTCCGAAGGACAAGCTCTTCAAAGGCTACATTGAGCTTGAAATGAAGCTCTTTGAATTCAACCGCTGCAGGCAGCTCTATACCAAGTACATTGAGTGGAATGGATCGAATTGCCAGACCTGGATCAAATTTGCTGAGTTGGAACGTGGTCTTGATGACCTCGATCGGGCGCGAGCCATTTTTGAGCTTGCCGTTGAAGAGCCACAACTTGACATGCCGGAGCTTCTCTGGAAAGCCTATATCGATTTCGAAGAAGGCGAGGGCGAATACGATCGCACACGCACACTTTATGAGCGTCTCCTACAAAAGACAGACCATGTCAAGGTGTGGACATCGTGGGCCCAATTCGAGCTTGGAGTTCCCGACGAGTCCGCACCAGAAGACGACGATTCCATCAGCGATGCGGCCAAAGCTCGCGCCCGCGAAATCTTCAAGCGTGCCCACACACGACTCAAAGAACGCGATCTCAAAGAAGATCGTGTGGCTCTACTCACCGCCTGGAAGTCATTTGAAGACGTGCACGGCAGCCCAGAAGATAGAGAGAAGATTGAGAAGCAAATGCCACGCAAGGTCAAGAAGAGGAGAAAGCTGGATGATGATAGCTTTGAGGAATACGTGGACTATGTGTTCCCTGCGGATGATGAGAGTGCAGCCAACCTGGCCAAACTCCTGGCGAACGCACAAAAATGGAAGATGGCAAAAGCTGCACAGGCGGCAAGCAAGGAAAACGAAGAGAGTGCAAATGCGAACGGCGAGTAATAGCGCAGATACGCCACATAGAAGTAGGGTTGCTTGTAGGATAATATCATGTTGTGCATGCCGTCATAGCTCTTGTGGTGTTTTGGGCTAGTATTATGCAGGCAGACCATACAATGCAGCTAAAGTGTGAATGTTTTCTCTTTGTTGCGTTTCACCAACTGAGCACCGAGTTCAAAAAGGGCTCCATGCGTATCTCAACAATCGGTGACGTTGGGGCCGAGTACATGCCCCATTTGCCTAGGTACCTCGGCATCTTCCCCAGATTTCCCTAACCTCCGCGTCCAACTCCGCAGCTTCATCACCCATACCCATCCCTACAATATTCAACCCTTGACAACTTTGACTACTCGAAATCCGCAGCCCTACGGTCCAAACAGATTATCGAGCTTTCCTCCCGAGTACAGTCAAGATGCCCACTTCTATACAAACGGTGAAGCAGGAAGGCGTGAGCAAAGAGCTCTCTGAACCTATACCAGAGAGCGAGTCATTTGAGGGCATGCGTGGGATCAAGAGCGTAGCAGGCGATCTGGGAAACCAGTAAGTACAAGAAAATAAGCTATAAAATGTATCGGAGCTTGAGCTAACTATGCTATAGACGGGTGAAGGGCAAGGTTATCATCGTTACTGGTACGCGCAAAACTATCGCCGCAGACCTCAAGAATTAAATCTAATACAGCCTTAGGAGCAAATTCTGAAATCGGCATTGGCCGTGCCAGCGCGCATCAGTTCGCACGCAACGGCGCTCGCGCAGTCTACATCTGCGACTTCTCTGACTCTCACCTCGAGAAGCACAAGCGTGAACTCAATGCGTTATACCCCTCCACAGACATTCATACCCGCCAATTCGATGCCGCAGACGAGGCATCTGTTCAAAAGGTGTGCCAGGACGCATTGGATACCTACGGTCGTCTCGATGTCTTTTTTGCCAATGCAGGAATAGCCTCAGGCAGGGTATTCTGGGAAGAGTCGACTGAAGGGTTCATGAACATGATGCGCACAAATGCCTTGTCCGTGTTCCTGGCTGCCAAACATGCTTCTCGAGCCATGCTCAAGACGTCCGAGCAAAAGCCATACCCCAGTGGTAGCATAATCGCCACTGCGAGCGTCGCAGGCCTACGCTCCAACGCTGGGCCTACTGACTATGCTGCATCCAAAGCAGCTGTCATAAGCCTGATGCAGACTTGCGCATACCAACTTACCGGATCAGGCATCCGATGCAACGCCATTTGCCCTGGACTTATTGAAACCGGTATGACCAGGGTCACATACGATGCAGCAAGAAAGAGGGGAAGTGAGAAGAAGATTGGGCAGCTGAACCCATTGCGGAGAGGTGGCCAACCTGATGAGATTGCGCGGGCTGTCTTGTTCCTGGCAAGCGATGAAGCAAGCTATGTCAATGCGCAAGCATGGGCTGTTGACGGGGGCTTGAGTGGGGGTCTCCCATTCGTGCCCGGAAAATTGGCGTGAACTACACTCGGCAGAACAATCTCAACGTAGAAGAATTTAAAAATATGCTTTCCCAGCTACTGGTATACAAGTAATGACTTCATAGAGCTGTCGCGTCTGCAGCCTGAACACGGCGTCACTCACCGTCCGCCCATCATGTTTTGCATTTGCATTCACGATGTGCTGATTCGGTATGAGATGATCCTCGACCCATGAAGCTCACACACTGAATCCACTCATCATCACATGCTTCTAGAATGAGCTGGGTGACTTGCATCACAGCTCATACAGATACGATGTACCATGGCACGTGGAGCCTACTTTCACCAACATCCGCCGTTTGCAGGAAATGCTTGCTATTCCTGAAACAGTACAACACTCACACAATCTTCCATGCTTACCGTTTGCTGCATGCTATTTTTCTTATTTTCTCAATCCATCTCTTGAGGATTCTGTATCAACATAAAACAAGAACTTGATCCCTACAGCTCTGAACACGACCCTGACCCTCAATATGGAACAGCCCGCTACCCGCCGCCATCCAGGGCCAACTGTCTACCTGATGGGCTTCAGCTGTCTTCCCGGCGACAGAGAGTATTCTGAAGCTCAGCGCGCTACTGGAAGTGAGACACCTTACTGGTTCAAAGAGAGACGTGTATACGGAGAATTTCGAGCAAAGCCGCATACAGTGACAACCACAGTAATGGAGCCCAAGAGAAACATGACTGATGTGCGTGTGCACGAGGAGAAGGACAGAATAGCAAAGGAGAAAGACAAGACAGTGAAGGAGGAGAACGGTGTAGGAATGGAGACGGCTCAAGAAAAGCTGGAGAGTGTAGACGGAAAAGAAAAGGGAAACAGTGTGATCCAAGAGACAACGGACAAGAACGAGAAAAAGGCACACAGCCCAAGGCACAACAAATCACCTTCTGCAAAGCCGAAAACCGTTCCGCTGCCTGGAAAACGCGTACGCTTCGCCTGGAGCATAGCGATGACGACCAAACGACAAGTTCCATACGCACCTCACCACAGACATCTCCACAAAAGAAGTCTTGGAAAAGGCATGATGCACAAACGAAAGAAGCGCAACAGCAGTGACATATCAACCGTCAACGCAACAGAAGCAGAAGATAAAGAGGATCTATACCTTCTCGACCGGTTTCCCTCGCCTCCACGCTCTCACCAGCGCACTCCCAGCCTATCCGATATCCTACCGCGACAGCTAAACAGACAGAGCCAAGAGCGAGAGCAAGACGAAGAAGAATCGCAAGAAGCATCTTCCGAACTGCGACCTCAATCTCCGACTCCGGCTACGACTCAGCTAGAGCACACGACAGATATATACAACAGCAGTGATGATGTAAGTATATCATCTTTCTTCTTTTTTTTCTTTGCTACTGTGCAGGTGTGTTGCTTGGCCAGCACAGAGAAGAATGTCATCTCCCTCTTTGATGAGTTGGCGACTAACATCTGAAACATTAGACTCTCGAACGGGATGAGCCCGGCATGCACCGTGAGCAAGGAGGACGAAAGGACAGCTTCTGGACTGTTTGTTTGCGCTTTTGCTTGGGAAAAAGAAAGTGAACTGTAGTCATGGTACGAAAGGAAAGATAGGAATGCCAGCTTCATGTATTATGTTTACGGCCCTCCCAACGATGTGTGTGAGTTGCAAGACCAAAAAAGTGGACTGTTCGCTCTGAGTGACTAACAACAGATAGTCCAGGCAAGAAGGATACAGTAGCAAAAAAGAATGAATCGGATGGTCACTACGAGGGTCGAACTCGCGACCTTGGCGTATCATACCGAGGTATTAGCACCACGCTCTAACCAACTGAGCTAAGCGACCGATTGCTTTGTTGTGCTTCGATGGAAAGACTTGATGTTAAACGATTTATATTGTAAACAACAAACTATGATGTAAAGGAGTAATGACCAGGATACGAGTTATTTCCCGCTCTGAAGCTTGATCACAAGAACTATACCTTTCTATCCTAGTCTGGTATCAAGGTGGGTAAGTTTCACGCTAGCGCCACGCGGGGTTTTCTGGTGATGCGGTTGAACGAATCAATTGACCTCAGTCGAGTGCGAAGACAATCCTCGTTATTAATTAGCCAGCGATATTCTTATGTAGTAATGAAAGAGTTTGTGAGGAAGTACTATAACAATTAACCATTGAAAGTGACATTGCGAAATCTATTCTTTCTTTTTACAGATTACTAGGACTTGTATATTCTATCTATCATTTACTTCCCTAGGCCTACGGCTATCCCTTGCATGGTAAGTTTTGGCGGGACGTCACATCACTTGATCGCCACCCCGCGATGATCATGACCTTCTGACGCGGCTGTTGGCTGGCCTTTCCCACCTCGTTAAAAGAATCCTTCATGTCAATACTGGTAGCATTAGTAATCCAGAGAAGGCGCGCATGCTCCGCAAGTAAGTTGAGTAGCGTCTCGGCATCCAGTGTTCTACCCAGACATCGATGCATGCTCAACCCTCGGAGACGGGAAGGGTTCCCCGCTCAACAAAAGTGGATGTATGTGAACCCGATGAACTTCTTGAGACATTTTAAAAAGATAATAGCAGCATCCGCTTCACGGCTGCAGTATCGCTACAGGATGCTGCCCAAAGATGACACCTCCGTCGAGGTCTCTGCATCTAACGAGCGTGTGTTGAACCGATCAATGTCTGTCGACCACGAGGCTGAACTTCATGATACATCTGCAAGCCGGAAATCTCGCTCGTCTCGCGATCGGTACAGCTTCTTTCCACGCTATAGCCGCCCTTCAAGGACTGATATAATGGCTTTAGATATCTCGGCGCGCTCATCTTCAATCTCGCTACTTTTATCCTCCCTGCCCTCTACGGTACCCTCTCTAAGCTATGGGTAGCCAATATCGACTCCTCGCTCGTCGTCACCACAGATGTGTACACGTACATCGGTGTTGTGGCAGAGGTTTTGAATGAAGGCCTCCCCCGAGCAGCTTGGGTCATTATCGGCGACAAAGCATCACGCTCGCTGGCTCAACGACTTAAGCTAACTCACACGCTCATTCTCTTTCAATCAATCCTTGGTCTAATCATGAGCATAGCGTTTGTGTCCGCCGCCTCGACCTTTGCAAAAGGCTTTGTACCCGTAGAGGTGCGGGCCGCAAGCCTAACCTACATCCGTATCAGTGCTTTCTCTGCGCTCAGCTCTGCGATCGAAGTAGCCGTCTCGACTGCCACGAGAGCCCTAGATAAACCAGACGTTCCGCTGATCATTAGTTCGGTCAAGTTTGCTATCAACATCCTGCTTGATCTTCTCATCATCTCTCGCTTTCACGTTGGAAGCTTCAAGCCGTCTGTCAATATGCAGGCGGGGATTCAACTAGCCTGCAACCTCAGCGCCGCCTTTGTAGGTCTGTGTTATTTCATCTACACGACAAGTTTCCGTGCTCTTGCAGCAATCGAGCGCCATGGTTCTCATGAAGATACTCTCCCGAGCCTGCGAGCGCTCAAGGTGCTCGCTCGGCCCGGCATCATCACACTTAGTGAATCCGCCATCCGCAACGCTTTGTATCTGTGGCTGGTGAGCGGCATCGTGGCCATGGGTTCTGATTATGCCACGGCGTGGGGCATCTTCAACACGATCAGATGGGGCCTTGTCATGGTTCCCGTACAAGCGCTTGAAGCAACGTCGTTGACATTCATCGGCCACAACTGGGGTCAATGGCGACGGAGCATCGGAATCGACACGCGTCGCGCAGAAGCCGACCGAAAGACCATCTTCAAAATCATTCAGCCGGCCCTTATATCACTCGTCATCGCACTCGCTATTGAAGTCCCGCTCTGTCTTTTCCTCTCTTTCTTCGGCGCCCGCCCCTTTGCGCGATACCTCAGTAACTCCGACGCTGTTGCGAAGATTACTGCGCATATGTGGCGCACAATTGACTGGTGTTACATCTTCTATGCGGCATCGACACAGCTCGCTACCATCCTCCTCGCGACACGCCCTCGGTGGTATCTATATCAATCGTTGGCGTCGAACCTCTTGTACGTGTTACCGTGGGCGATTGTGTGTCAAGTTGCAAATCTCAATGCGGGTGATGCATGGACGTATCATAGTCTTGTCTTCGGGGGCAGTCTGGTCTTCAGTTTCTTTGATATCCTGCTTGTTGATGGGATATGGGCGTGGACACTGGTCAAAGGTAGAGTTAGACTGGAAGTCTTCCGAGGATCCTAGAGCTGTTTGTAACATAACATACATGCCCATCTCACCAAAACCTCACATGCAAACCAAAACACCAAACAAGTCAGTCAGACTCTCCGAAAACAGAGCATTAGTTCAATTTCCGTTGCTGAATCTACCAAAGCACATAGACCAACCAAATGGTATCGTGAAGCACTCTGAAAAAAAGAGAGATGCTACTGGTACTAGGTCCGTCCTCCATGAACGCCAGAAATCAAAGACAACCATGACCAAAAATAAAAAACAAGAACAAAAGCGAAACAGAACGTGGTGGATAAGACATTATGATGCAGCTTGGTCTGCTCTCTGATTTTATCTTCGCAAGAAAGAAGGCGTCTTGTCGGGGTCCCGTATGCTACAATGCAAGAGCCTGAACGTATGTGTAGTGGGAAAGAAAACATAACAACAACAGCAACAACAGATATATGTTCCTGGTTCAACGCCTTCTTCTGATAGTACAAGACAGGGTAACATGTCGAGAAAAAAAATAGGAAATATCCGAAAAAATATAGCATATGTTGACAACGAGTCGAAAGCGGGTTATCGTCGATAAGAGTAAATGAGGACAAATCTAAACTTATCGTATATCTGCGACGGGAGGGGATGATGGAGGTGGACAAGTTGTTGCTTTTTGGTCGTAAAAGGGATCCGGGTAATTTTTTTTTCTTTCTCTGTTCCCACGTCTTTACGAGCTATATGCGAAACTTGATAGGATATTCAGGATACGAGGGCCCCGCAAAGTTCACGGGTGTGGTTGAAACCGAGGAAGGTTGTGTTGATGGCAAAAGCACAAGGTCGGCTTCTCGGTAGCCCTCGGTCCATTGCACTTCCATCTTTCTTTGCTTTTCCCGACCCGTCTCTACTAGTCACCTCCTTTGCCTCGAGTATGAACTTTCTTGCGAAGGTGACAAGCGCGGGCCGTATTGTTCGGGCGGGTATCGAGCCGGGGGCGAGCGTCGGAGTGACGGGGAATTGCGCATGTTATCAGAAGCAAGTGTTGCAGCTGCACTCTGCGTCAAAGGCGTCGAGCTTCCGGCAACTGGTGTTCCTTTTGAGGAGCCACCGCTACCCGAGGTTCGGTGAGAAGTCCGGACTGTAGATGGCGTTGCAGGTGAGCGACCGGTGGCACCTTGGTGTGCGCGGGGCGTTGTACTTGCACCACTTTCCATACTGACGTGTCTTGCGCGGGGAGTGGCATCCCTACTGCCACTTTCTGAACGCCTGCGTGTCGAGGACTTTGGTGTACCTTCATGACTGCTGCCTTCTTTCTGGCGAGGAGTTGACTTGCTCGCTGTGTTTGCTCTGCTGCGTGTAGTGCTCGATGTCCGCGGAGGTATTGCAATCTCTGCCAGCGGAGGTCCCTCAGCTGCCTTTCGGCTGCTTTGCTGACCGCGCTGTGTCGAGGGTGCAGTAGTCCGGGTCGCGTCCTCGGGGACGCCACCACTAGCATGTGCAGTGGGCTGTGCAGTAGGCTCTGGGCTTGCCATTCCACCAACACGCGGTGTGCCTTCCCAGCTCTTACGCTTCATCATGCGGCCCAGAATGCCCACGAGCTCGGCAGCATCTTCAAACTCTGCATCGTCCATGGCTTCCTGGGCACGATAAACATCTTTTATCGCACGTCGGGCAACACGTCGAGATGCTTCATGGTCATGAAGACAGTCCCACAGGAAGGCACTATGTTCGAGCGCGACTGATAGCCTCAGGGGGTGCGAGCCAGGCAAGAAGGAATTGGCGTATTGTGTGGCAGTCGTAAAGTATCCACTGGCCAGGGGTATGAAGTTCAGGGGTGGAAGAATGAAAGACGATGGCTGTGGGATGGGGATAGGATTGAGGCCCGGAGGCGCGTTGATAGGAGGTCCTGGGGAGGGGGTGCCGACTGGACCTCCGGCAGCGTATGGGTTGGTGACAAACGACGTCTCTGATACAATGGAATCCACGGGCTCACGGAGTGCGGGCTGTTTACCCGCTCGCTTCGATGGGGGAGACAGGCTTGAATGGTCTGTCTTGCGGCCATAGGCATTGTGGTTCCTAGGAGGTGAGGGGAAGGGAACCCCTGGATTCCGGGGATCAGTGTTTGCCATGTTCGTCGCTGTGATGGGTGGTTGGTTGTGGAAGAGACAGAAGATGTGATAGAAACTGGCTCGCAGCTTGACGCTCAGTACTCTGCACTCGGGTCCATGTTGGTTGTCCTGAGCGTAGGGAAGCACATAGAGCTCGAGTATGGAGAGCCCCTCGCGGGACATCCATAGTATGTGTTGGTAGGCCGCGAGCGAGGGAGTATCTCGGCTGGTGTCTAGCTTGCGAAGCTTTCTGGCACGGATGAGCCTCCGGGCCAGGAGCACCGACAGACCCAAGATCTGGTAGAGGGCGCTGGACAAGAAGGGGTTTGTCTCCTCTGTCTGCTTGGCTATCCGGCCGAGAAACTTCTGGTCAAAGTCTAAAGAAGCCATGTTTCAACAGTGTTGTCTGTCGAGCCTGATAAGTCTGGAGACGTGAGCAAAAAAGGGGGGTTGGTGATGATGATGATGACGATGATGATGGCAGGAAGACAGTAGGTGATGGTGAAAGTGATTCGAAAGCTGTACAGAATGTGTGTCGAATAGAGGGACCTCGTGGATGCAAGTGATGATGGAACCGTGATTGTATTGTCACTTACTCTGACAGCCTACCCGGACCGTCGCGCTGTATCTCCCAGACGATAGATACAGTGCAGCCCGGCCCAGGCTGACCGGTGATGGGTCGCGAAGATGGCGGCGATTGAATCGAGACTTGAAACCAGAGCAACGAGTGCTGGCCAATCGATGAGGATCTGAGTGGCAGGCAGGTGGGCGTGCACGTCCCTTGTTCGAGTGAAGGTCGATTCCCGTGATGACGCACCGATTTGGGAAGCGCTGTCCGGAGATTTGTTCAACTAGGCGAGGGCAACGGGGCGAGTGACCATGGTACAAAGCAGATTGGTCTTTGCAGCGGTATGTATAATCGGGGTGAAGATGGCAACTGGCAGTGGGGAGAAGGTCTGGAGGGGTTGTTAGCATAGGGCATTTGCAGGCTAGAGTGGCCGAGTGGGACATGGGGCTGGGCAACCAGACTGACGTGAAATGGGGCTCTGTCTTGTACAGGGCCGAGCGATGGAGTGTCGTGATGGGGGACTTGAATGGGCTTTTCTTATTCGGCGGTTGGGGTGATGGACAGGCCAATCGAAGGGCGCAGTGGGGTCAAGCAGCGCAGGGCCCTCTGTGCGGCGGCGGGCGGCTCGACTAGTCGACGTCTGGTCTGGGTTGAGCGATGCAGCAGGGCCGGGGGATATGGACGAGATGTTGAAGCCTCAGCCAGCGCATTGCGACAACGTCGCCGTCGAGAATCCGCTGTCTGCTGTCCAGCGCGACGCCCGGCTATGCGACCGTCTTAAAGGGCCGTGACGTCGGCAGGCGGTGTGGAGCGGTCAATGCAGCAGCAGTTTGCGACGCCGCCAGGGCAGCCGACTTGGCCGCGCACACGTACGTATGTCCTCGACGGAGAGGTGAAGACCCCGAGTCGCTGTCGTCGGGTTGCGACCTGGCGATAGTTTTTGCGAAGTGGATGGGATTTGTGCGCACGGCAATTGAGGCGACAATGGCCAAGGGGGGCGAGGGCAGAGGCAAGAGGCAAAAGACAGAGGCGACGGCGACGGCGATGACCCCCCCAACGACACAACGGCTGCAAAAAAAAGAGAAAGAAATCCAGGGCGTGAACCCCAAGGGAAACGGCTGCTAGTATTAACCAAGCCAACTAAGCCGTTCAACGCACCCGGCGTCGTGGAGACGCAGTGCGTCAATAGACAGGCATGGATGGCTGCTACGTGTCAAGCGTCCATATCCGCTGCATGTTCCGTCTCCCGTCCATAGTTCAGGCAAGGCGCTGCCAGCTGGCATCAGACGCTGCAACTGCTCTTGCAACCGACGTCACAGTGTCTCTGCCTCACTCTCCTTCTCACTCTCACCCTCTCGCCATGCACCCGTCGTGCGGTTGGTGACTACGGCCGCGCCTTGGCTGGCTGGCGGGCGCTGGCGCTGGCTGCCACCAAGTCCAACACCATCCATCACCTGTTTGCCAGCGCATCGTCCCACCGCCTCATCAGAGGGCCCTTTGCCCTGGACACTTGACAGCCCCAAGAGCCCGCCCTGCCACTTCAGCCACAAGCCGCCGGTCCATGCCATGCTCGACTTGTCACTGTCGCCATCCTATGGGGCCTTACTCACCCCACCCTGGGGACTAGCAGCATGCACGCTGACGATGTGCAGCCATGGAAGCAGCGTGTACCTGGCAATCCGTCTTCAATTCTGCTGGCCCTACCAGATGACCCGGCCTAATCCAATCCGCACGGCCCCCCAGCCATCGAGGCAAAAGACGCTGGTCCTAGATGCTCGTAGAGCCACGCCTGGATTCACACTACCAGCGCCCTCGAGACCCAGCAGCTATCGATAGCTCGCACGCCATGGTCTCGTCATATACGCCTCAAACCTCGACTTTTGCACCGCCGTCTTCTACACTGACTCCACCCGAATTGGCGGTGAGGCCGTGCGCTGATTGGGTGCAAAGTCTGAGAAAACACTAGCTTGAATGTTATCTATACCTCGCAAACATCACGCTTCGTCACCTATCCCAGCCACCTTGAAAATTTACATGGTCCCAAAAATAACATGGACTTGGATATCAACTAACTATTCCTGTAGCACTGGCATAACCCCGCCCTCTACTCAAAGGAAGCAGCCAGGTCATGGCCAGGAACTGCTTCATTACCTTGGGATTGTCCCAACGTCAAACGTTTGTGTCATGTCACCCTAGCCCTGTTCCCATGGTTATGCCATCAAATATTTGTCCATATGTTGGCTTCCGATAGCTAGACGGCAGTTAGGAAACCACACGCCTATGTAAAGAGACCCCAGGCTTTGCAGTCAAACAAACTGCCGTCATGGTTGCTCCTGTGCAACACATTTTGAAAACAAAAATCCTACCAGTGCTAAGCTTGTGTTTGGCTACTTCCTGTGAGAGCGACTGGTACCAATGAGCCGGCCTTGGTGGAACACGGCCATTCTCCACAGTCGCCCTAGATCGACCTACCCGCACGTTCCACCCTCGCTTACACTATACCAAAGCCGGGTACCCGCAGCAGTCACCATCCAAGACGACAGCCTTATACTACTAGGTGATCTGTACAACGTTGTTCTACAAACTTGGCAGCTTACCATTACATGTTTCCCATCCAGATACTCCTGAGATAGACTTTTGTTAGCCTAGCGTGCGGATACTCAAGATTGCTGGACTAAGCCAGGTCCATCTCATTTGCCTGGCTATTGTCAAGCATCAAACTGCGTGTCCTGAGTAGCACAAGGCGATCACGACTATTTGAACAGGAACAAGGTGATTTAAAAAGCCTGCAATGGCATCCGATGCTCATAGCAGCACTGGTCTATTGCTGAGCCATTTCGTACATTCTGGGTAAACATTGTCGCCCTTTACTCCGAATCTGACGTTTATTTCTATATACGCTTTTGTGTCGGACCAATTTCCACCATAGTCAACGACTGTTAAAAAGTACAGCCCCCCCAGTTGAAAATTACCAGATACAAACTGCAAATCAAGCATTTCATCAATCCAAACACACGTAGTTCTCAACCTAAAGCTTGGCCAAAACCTAGTTTTTCGCACGCCCTCGCAACAGAAATACCATTGGCAATGTGCTTCTACCACGCCTACACTCACCGCTGCGGTCATACGCAGATGGTGTTCCAGCAACTATGCCCCACAGGCCAAATGACACAGCAAAAGTGCCGTGGGGGACACGACGGTGTCATCCTCGTTACAGTCAAGGTCGAGACCTGCTGTGACAAATGTCCGGGTAAGGTGAAATGCTTTCTCACATACTTCACATGGCCATTTTCTAACCTTATCGCAGTGATATCACAATATAAAATGTGTCGATGCTGCCGCAGAAAAAACTCGGGCTGATCAACAAGGTCGGACAACGTTTCCTTGTGCTCCACGTATGTACTATATTGTTTTTTTGTAGAAAATTCATCCTGCTTTAGCTTGAAGTCGACCCAGTGTTTGGTACGCTTCGGGAGCGAAGCGGCCCGTTGCGCCAAGGGTCAAGGATGAAGCTTGAAGTGCGCCTGCCCAAAAGGAATCATCTCAGCTACCCCGCCTGCCCATCTGGTTCACTGCACGTGCCTCCACCAAAACCCACCCCCGTGGGGCAAATAGCACTCCACACCTGACCACACACCACCTCTTGTCAAAGTCCCATCGGCCTTGATCGGGTCGACAATGCCCCCCTGCTCTGTACAACACTGTGAAAAACAAGGCCGCATTGCCAGGTTGCTGCTATAGCCGATGCAACACTACAATCTCGACTTCATGCATCCGCCTCGGCACAAGCACACACTGCCTAAAGACACCTGTAGTTGTATACAGCCATAGCCGAGTCCATTTCGTCACTTCACTTCACTTCACATGTTTCTTTCAACTGGCCCCGGGTCCAACGTAGCCACGCCCTTTGGTAAAAAAGAGGTAGATTCTTCCGTGTGGTAGGAAAGCCACAAACGCCCTCAGCGAGCTAGGGCGACCATGGCAAGGATCCACGCCGTTGGGATATTTACCATTCACATCCTCATTGGTTGTCTTGGTCCGAAATACTAACGCACCGAGTCATAGTCACCATGCTCGGCTAGAAAAGCTTGTCTGATGCTGAATCGGGCGTGCGGGCGTATAGAATACGGTCAAAGCCTGGTGTGGTTGCACTTTGACCGTGGCGCGTGAGCTGTGTCTACTTACAAGCCAAACGCGCTGCCCCAATGTCTCTTTTCCAGTTTCACCAGTTCTCTGCCAACTCTGACATATTTCCTGGATGTTGTAAACCTACATGACGAGCGCCCATGTCATTGCGCTGCTACTGAACGTGTTGTAGTGACCCATCGACAGTCAACACCAAGTGCACAATACTTCGAGCTCATCAAATCTAGTTTGGCTTGTTCGAGCATATAGACGAGATGCAAACGAATGACGCCCCTTCCAGCGCAAGCACAACGCTTCGCGACCAGACGTCCCATGCGCACACGAGTATTGACGAGAAAACAGCAAAGCCAGAGGACCATTCAAAGACTGCGACCTCAGATGCTACCGAGGATGCTCGAGCACAGCAAAATGAGCCACGAGAAAGCAAAGATACACATCCACAAGAAGATGCACCCCCCGACCCGATAGAGGGAGAAAAAGATGGATTGGATGTCGAAAAAGACGCTAGTGATAACGAAACTGAACCCGAAGACGAGTCCAAATACCTCAGTGGCTTCAAGCTCGCCATTCTCTCTATTGGCCTATGCCTCACCACCTTTGTCATCGCACTCGACAATACAATCATTGCTACCGCCATCCCCAAAATCACAACCGTCTTCAATAGTCTCGACGATGTCGGCTGGTATGGTTCGTCGTACCTCCTTACAACAACCTCCCTCCAGCCGTCTTTTGGGAGGGTTTACACCTACTTCGACGTCAAATACACCTATCTCTTCGCACTCGTCATCTTTGAAGTTGGTTCAGTCATCTGCGCGGCGGCGACTAGCTCACCCATGTTCATCATCGGAAGAGCTGTTGCGGGTGCTGGAGCAGCAGCACTGTACTCGGGCGGTATGACAATCATTGGGTTCTCTGTGCCCTTGAGAAAAAGAGCCATCTACATCGCCGCACTGTCTTCCATGTTTGGGATTGCTTCAGTAGTCGGGCCCATTCTCGGAGGTGCCTTTACAGATCGTATTTCATGGCGTTGGTGCTTCTGGATCAATCTGCCTTTTGGTGGTGTCTCCCTGGCGGTCGTGTTCTTCTTCTTTACGAACCCAAAACGGCAATACTCGCATATATCCGTGAAAGAAAGAATCAAGAACATCGATATTGCAGGCGCCGTGTTTCTCATCTGCGCCATTGTCTGTCTACTTTTGGCACTGCAATGGGGTGGTTTCACCTATTCCTGGAGCAACTCGAAAGTATGGGGCACCTTGCTCGGGTTTGCTCTGCTCATCACTGTCTTCATCATTCTCCAAATCCGACAAAAAGAACGGGCAACGCTCCCTGTTCGTGTCTTTACTCAACGTACGGTGCTTGTCAGCAGTGTGTACTCCACGTTATTATCCATGGCTTTGTATACGTTAGGGTTTCCAAACCATTCTTGCAAAGCCAATAATCACTAACCATTGCCAGGCATATCTTCTACCTGCCCTTCTATTTTCAAGCCATTAAAGGCACCACAGCTGAAGAGTCTGGTATCCGCACTATCGCATACCTCGTCAGCATCACCTGTTCCTCCATAGTCATTGGCGCTCTTATAACCATTGTCGGATGGTATGCACCATTCATGTGGTTCGGTAGTGCCGTCTTTGCCATCGGCTCGGGCATGCTGTACACGCTCAAAGTAGGTTCTCCCGCTAGCCAATGGATCGGCTACCAAATTCTCGCTGGTCTTGGAGCCGGAGCCGGTGTTCAGATTCCCTTTGTTGCAGTGCAAGTAGTATCCAGCGAGAAGGACATGCCAACTGCGAATGCATGCGTCATGTTTTTCAACTCACTCGGCGGCGCACTTTCCATCTCCATTGCGCAAAACATCTTCGTCAATACGCTATCCAAAGAAATTCCGAAATACGCACCGGGACTGGATGGTAGGATTATCGCCAATGCTGGAGCCACAAATCTAAGGAATGTAGTGCCCAAGGAGCTACTGCCGGGAGTGCTGCGTGGCTACAACAATGCAATCGTCACAGCTTTCATATTGGCCATTGCCACCAGTGGCATTGCTTTCTTCGTGAGCTTGGGTATGGAGCAGAAGAGCGTCAAAGGGAAGAAGATTATGGCTGGGGGTGCAGCGTAGCCGTAGATTAGAGCTTGTCACTGCGTTCACGGCCCGGGAATCGTTCGTTCGTTTTGATATGTGTCGTTGCTTACACTCTCTTAATAAATGAGTAAATATACATGTAATCAAATGTTTAGTCTTATGCAAGACAGGATGTTCAACTTGTCCACTGTGTGATCCTGAAACAATCCAGATTTAGTTAGTCTTCACCAGTTACCGAACCCAAGCCTGCGGTAGTTGTTTCAAACGGAAATGCGAAGCCAGCGGCGCTTTTCTTCGAACGTGAATCTGTTGAGCAAAGTTACTGGGTACGACAGGATAGACAGTGCAACAAAAGATCTCATGGTGCATACTTGGAGAACGCAAGTGGGCGTCTAGAATTTATCAATGAATATCCCAAAGCAACTCTATGCCTACATCATCAACAACCCTTTTAGAGATTGAGAAAAAAAACACTATGCAATATAAGTAACCAAAAGACACATGCTCTCTCAAAGCCGCCTTCTCCAACTCCAATGCCCCTTAACATCGTCTATCAAGGTATCATACATGTCAAGATTCGGAGACCACTTGCCCTCCTTCATCAAAACCGCTTCTTTCGCTTTTCTCGCATACATGACGGCTTTTTTCGCGTCGCCCACGGCACTGTACGCCAGTGCAGCAAAGCCATAGCCTATATCCATGAATCCTTGCAGCCCCTCGTCCCGATACAATGTTAGTAAATGCTCGGCCATATCGGGTGAAGCAGCTGATTCCGGAGACCAGTCGTTGAGCTGATCTTGTAGACTTTTCATCTCCATGAGAATAGTGTCGGTGGAGGGAGAGGTGCAGCGGCGACAGGTACATTTGAAATGGAAGCCGTGCTGCAGGTGCTGTTGTCGGGTCTCTGTGAGTTCGAGAGGTGAGGTATCTATTACGATGTGTCAATCTGGCTGAAGACCTTTAAACGATAGACAGAGAGCGTGCATGAACGTACAAACAATCGTGATCTCCTCGCCCTCAGCAATAGGCCGTGTAACGCGCACCACGTGCGTCAAAAGGTCTGTATCAATAGCATACTGAGCACTGCGTCTTTCGGTTAGCCAGCCCGTCCTTCGATTTCACCACGAGTGAGGAATTGAACTTACTTTGGCGCACACTCGTGATTCAAGCGACTCGTCTCGGGCCACACAGCCAAATGATTAACTCCTTGCATCACCACCTGGAACGTATTCGCTTTCACAATATCCTGCACTCTAATTCGCTCATCTCCATACACCGTCGCCAGGCTCAGAAACTCGCTTCTCACCTCTTCAGGCAGCTGCTCAATCGCTACGCGCCAGAAGGCTTCCCGGTCCGGCGTCGACAGCTCCGATTCCAGATAGGCGAGGAAAGCCGGTGTGTAGGCGGTCACGCGATCCCCAAATGCGAGCGGCCGCGAGGCGAGCATCCCAAGCCCTTTTCCGGGAATGGGCGTCGCCCGGTAGGCATTGGTCGGCTCATTGATGCTCTGGGCTGCTAACGCAGATGCATCGCGGAAGGCGGGAAGCGACGCAAATGCTTTGGCTAGACTTGGGGTCGTGAAGATGGAAATACCACGATTATTGGCAAAAGATGCATCTGTATAGACGCAGAGCGTGTCGTTGATGCTTTGGAGTAAGGGTGTGCAGATGGGCGCGTGGGTCCATGGGCCGTAGCTGTTGTCTGTTTGCTTTTTTCCTGAGTTTAGAGTCGAAGCCGCGGATGTGGGGTTGAAGGAACACTGAGCGTATTCTTGGAGCCTGTCGAGAGAGGTTTGTAGGTCAATTGTGTACAACGGACTCTTGTTCCAGCAGTGCCAGCCCCAGACTAGTTGTGGAGAAGAGGTTAGAATGAGTATTTGCTGTATGGACAACGTGTAGATAGCACGCATTTTGATATTTCGACCTAGACTGGAATGCAATGGGAACGCCTGGGGAAATCGCCTCTCTAAAAGATTGCGTAGACATGGCTGGTAAGTGTGGAGGCTAGAGATGCCATGGCCAGATGTGAGACACAAGACGTTTGACCCCTGTCAGCTGGGTTCAGGGTGCCAAGCGCTGAGCATACGAATGAATAGGTGTTACTTCAAACATGATTCAGTCAAGCAATCCAGTCAAGCAATTCAGTCAAGCAAAGAAAAAAAAAGGGTATTTCAACCTATCAGAACAACCTAAACACCTAAACAATGCTATGTAATGTAGTGCAAAACTGTGCATTTTTAATCCA
The DNA here is from genome assembly GCA_036172615.1 of Curvularia verruculosa. Lineage (NCBI taxonomy): Eukaryota > Fungi > Ascomycota > Dothideomycetes > Pleosporales > Pleosporaceae > Curvularia > Curvularia verruculosa. The sequence continues at coordinate 59,564 of JAWDHC010000006.1, read as the reverse complement.
CGATTGAGCGAACACTACTGGACCTCCCAATGTGCTGCATCGGCGCGGAAACCCGATCAAAATGGTCAAGACGTATCGCTCAACGACGAACCGTATCAAGAGTATTAAGAGAGCAAAAAGCCTCATTCTGCGTCGCCGTCGGCATCGCCCTCGGAGCTGCGCTTTTTCTTCTTCTTCTTGTCCTTGCCTTCGCCTTCTTCCCGCTTGCGCTTCTTTTTCTTCTTGTCGCCATCCTCTTCTGGCGCCACGTACTCGGCCATTCTCTCCTTCCTCTTTGCATCCATCTTCTCCTTCATCTTCTCCTCCCGCTCTTCCTGTGCTTTTCGCTCTTTGGCGTGCTTGCCCAAGAAGTATTCTCCGCTTTCGATCTGCAAGTCGACCTTGCTCTTCTCTTGCGGTGGCGGGAATGGCGTGTACGGCTTCTTTGATTTGTCGTTGACTTTATGGGGTATGCGGCGCTTGCTGAGGGAGCGCTTCTTGAAGTTTGGCAAGAAGCGATCCCAGCTTTCGTTCGCAAGTTCAGGATCCTTGGCGAGCTCTTTCTTGATCATGAGCTCTTTTATGGCATAGATGGGATGGATGTTGTGCATTGTGTCCTCGATGATACGGCGCACTTGCTTGAGTCCCTTGTATGGGCCCATGCATGCCACGGTGTTTCCTTGGACGAGTAGATAGCACTCAGTAAGCAATTCCAAAGCTTTGAGTGTTGATCCATTTGGCCCGAGAATACGCTGTCTCCTCTTCACGAACCGCTCCTTGTTGCCCACCAAATTCCGTATCTTGATAATGTCCATGGCCACATCGTCTTCAAGGATCTTGATAGCTTGTGGTGCTGGCACGCTCCGGGCTAGCAGCTTGATGAGATCTCGTGCATTCAGAATCGCGGCTGGATCGTAGGTCTTTTGTGTGGTCCACACGGTCATGGAACCTTCGACCAAGTTCAGCTCGCATCCAATGCCTAATTTTTGGAGCGCTTGAGTGATGAATTTCCATGATCCTTTCAGGTACTGTTCGCGATATTTGGGGAAGAGCGTGCTGAAGCGGGACTCGTCGGTAAAGGCGCCAGCTTTGTTGTCCTCGGGCTTGAAAGGCTCGATCTGCGCGAACGTTAGGATCTGGCGGGCGCAGGCATGTATTGTCGGCGCAAACATACCTTCCACTTATCTATATCATCTGTATCCCAGGGCTTATCTACGTTGTGTGTGGACGGCATCGTGGAAACAGTGTGCGCTGTGGCTTGCGATAGAGTGCCAAGTTGAGGGTGTAACTTTTCGAAAAGTTGCGCGCGAAGATCAGTTTGCGCTAAATTCTGCCACCGCCTTTCAACTTGGGTTAAGCGGAATCTCGGACGCTAAGCCCGCCGCACCTTTTTACGTTTCTTCCATCAAGCGGGGGATCAGAGCTAATTATACACTGTGTAACACCTACTACCTGCTTGCCAACCTATCGCACTCTACTGACACATCGATATGTCATGTTCACAAGTATTCACGTCATGCTGGATCGCAGCAGGCTAGAGAATGAGAAAGAGCAGGACAATGAATTTTAACGAGTGGAATATACGTGACTATAATACAGGACCGGAATGAATTTTATGGATCAAGTGTGCACCGTTATTCAAACTACCTGACCGTTTGTGGATTCGATATCCGCAGCAGGACCCTTCTTCTGCTTCTGAACACCTCCATCAAGTGGCGTGTTCAAGCCAAGACGCTCACGGGTAGAGTAAGTCTGAATGCCTCCGTGAGGATCGGCTTCGGTAACAAGCTCCTTGCGTCGGGTGTCGACAAGCAGCCGGATAAGATCGGGCCGCATGTAGTGGCCGGAAAAGTCAGCAAGAGCCTTGGTCAGATGGCACTCATTCAAATCGATCTGTTGCATATTAATAATCGACCACCAAATCGGGAAAAAGAGAAGGAACATACGTCAACAAAGAGGAGACCGTCAAAGTCCTTGTCGGGCTTAGTCACAAGCGTGCCGTCGGGCTTGTAAATGCGTGCGTGGCCGTTGTAGGTAGAAGGATCCGTCTCGGGCTCGACTCCTTCAGGCGTGTTCTTCTTCAAACCCTCCACACTTAGCCTCTGGAATGGTGCAAGGGTCCAAGTGCCAGTCTCGATAGCATAAGCTGGCGTGACCAGATCCGAGGCAGGATCCGCAACGTTAGTAGCGGGGTCAGGGTATTTCAGTGTCTCCTTGCCAGGGTACACAGGCCACGCCGCAATATGGATCTGCTCGCCCTCTGAGACATTGAGCGACTTGAGGAAAGGGTTCATGTTCTCCCAGCAGTTGAGCTGGCCGAGGCGGCCAAGTTCGGTCTGAGTGACTGACTTGAAAGTATCACCGGAGCCATCACCATAGACGAGTTTCTCAACGTGAGTAGGCTTGATCTTTCGGCGGTGGTTGATGACCTCGCCTGTTGGGTCGATCAAGGCCTGGGTAAGGTATAGAGTGGCGTGATCAATTTCTGAAAAGCCAAGAGAGACATAGCTGCACGGTGTGAGAGATGCTTACTGTTGCAGATAAACGCTGACTTACATTTGGTTATCACGCGCAGCACGACGAATTCGTCTGAACTCCTCAGAGTCGATTGGAAGGGAATTCTCGCGGTACTTCTTCAGCATAGGAAGAGATTGCTGGTAGTTGACCTTCCACATCCAGTAGGGGTAGCCAGGAATCCAGACTTCTGGGAAAGCAATGAGCTTGCACCCCGCCTCCCCAGCCTCGTTGATGAAGTTGATGGTCTTCTGTACACCGGCTTCAAGATCGAACCAACATGGCTCAGAGGTAACCTAGAGTCCAATCAGTTCAGCTCCATGCTGATTCCGAGTGTCCGCATGGTAACGTACGGCAGCGGCCTTGTATTTGAGAAGAGGCATGATTGCAGTCTTGAAGACTTGGGATAAGAAGTTTTGATAGTGGATGAGTAGGTTGGTGCAGATGGTGCTTGATTGATTGATGCCGTGTGATGGCTCAATCTGTTGGAAAACCAGGCAAGTTATATAGTTTTTCTACAAGACAGCAATGTGATGCACTCTGTTACTCTTGTCCCACCAATGCCCAGATCAGTCTCAGTGCTCGTCCTTTGTCATTGCATGCGTGTTTGAATCTTCCCTGCATTGTGTTACTGTGCTCTTGCAGCATGGGGTGATTTCGGCGTCCCGGAAGACAGTTGAAGTCCCGGAGGGCTCCGTAGTAATGGACTAGCACATCATAACAGTGGGTTTGGAGATGAACCCAGATGCTCATATGGTTCAGATGAGGCTGCAGGATATCGTGATACGTTCTCGGCATCTTGCCGAAAGATGCCGAAGAAGCCGCCCGGCAAGCGTCTGCAATGCCGAGCGCAGCCTTTCCCCACCAATGTCGCGGCCATTGCACTGACAAGCAATTCTCGGGTGGTCATGGCCGACCAAGACGAGGACATCTCGCATCTGCGCGCACCTGACGCGACAGATTATGATCCCACTGAGGAAGCGCAAGACTTCCGGCTGGTGGAGAAACTGACGTGCGTCATTTCGCATGCGCAGCCTGCACTTTTTTCTCTCGACCTTCAATGCTAATGCCTGCGCGACAGGGCACAAGATAGCGCACATCCCACCCTACCAAAACGCGGCGAGAAGGACTTTGAAAGCCATGAGACGAATCTGCAGCTCGACACCCTTGAGGCCTCGCGCCGGGCCATGCACGGCGTCCTATCATGGCAGCGCACACACACGCAAAAGGGCCATGTCCTAGCCATGTACGACCCAGAAACCAACATGGCTTGCGTAGACAAAGTCAAGTCACAACACTTCCAGACTATCGGCACAAACAAGGGAGGCAAAGAATGGCTATTGCCTGAGGAAGCGCTGTTCTTGCTGGAACGAGGGACGCTGGACTGTCGGTGGCCGGTGAAGCGCGAAATCGGTGACAAGACGGTGTACAGGACAGAAGATGGTGCGCCTATGAGTCTACAATCCGCCTATGCAGCCTTTATCGGATTCGAGGGCGGTGTTGGTGGGAAGCTCACGCTGGAAATGTACAATGTCTATGCAGGCCTGAAAAGGTCGGGCTATGTCATTTTTAGGACTGGGTCTTGGGAGCATGAAAGAGGAGAAATCGTCGAAGCACCACCCAAGTCTGAAGATCAGACACCATCTGGCCCCGGAATCATTTCACGTCTCTTCTCTGAGATATGGCGACGACTCAGCCAACCGACCTACACTATCTCCCCAGAGAGCCTGGCTTTTGGACCGCTCATCAAACCTGGATTGTTTAGGAGCTACAATGACGTTTATCGGTTGCTTAAGCTCATCCCAACTCACGACCGTACAGCACCGCCATCTTTCATTTTACCACCTTCTGCGGGGAATCCTTACCGCGTCCACTTCGATGTGTATCGCACGACTGCCAAATTCCGCAAGTCAGCCCGTGGCCCACCGGATTTTCGCATTTGTGTCATAGATGCCCGCACTACGCCGATTCCAACAGGTGCTCAACTCAACGATCTCATGGCTCAGGTGCCAGAGGATAGGCCAAAGGATTCAGATCAGCCGTATCAAAAGCTGAAGCATGGCTGGAGAAACGTCATACTGGCGGTGGTAGACAACGGCATTCCTAGCTACATCAGGGTTGCTGACAGCCCATTTGAAGAAGTCAAAATCTATGAAAGGGCGGGACCGAGAGGAAAAGGCGGACGAGGCCGTGGCGGAGGCCGTGGAAGAGGTAGAGGTAGAGGAAGAGGCCGATGAACTGGACATGATGAAAAAAAAAAGCCTGGAAGTTTTACGATTGTGATGCCCGGAATGGCATTGATGGCTCAGAATAGGGAGACGTGGATATATTTCTCCGAAATTGAAGCCACACTGGCAGGTTCGGTAGACATGGTCAGGTGGTCACTTCCATCACCTCTGAAGGCATGTCCTGACATGCAGCTATACTGCTGTTCAGAGCAAGGACAGACGATTCAGAACATACACTTGGAAACTTCTAAACCCAAGTATTCAAAAAAAAAAACTGGACCATGGTATCCAAACATTCTATAATTCTGCAACTGATGACCAATGCTTCATCGTGTCCATTCTGCTAGCATATGTACGTGAATCGTCGTTTTGGCAGCTCTCTTGGCTGGCTATCTACTTCTCCTCCAAAGGACAAGTCTAGGACGTGCATGGAGGAAAATTTCTTGCTGGGCCACAATGCAATGAGCCGTCGCCATCCGTCGTGTCCGCAATCGCGACAGCGTCTGGCATGTTTACCGTCGGGCAAGTATACATGGAGCAGATAAGGAAATGGCAGTTGCCAAGGATTAAAGAAGGGCGGCTGACGTTGTATCAGCGGACCCGACGGAAAAGATCCCCATTGTAGTCAGATTCAGGATTAGGGGCCTTTTCTCTCTCTCTTCTGGACAGGAAATCAATTGCATCTAATTGGTACATTATGCTATTATTTTCTATCTATACACAATAAATTCATTGCCGCTCCGTTTTGGAGGGCTGATATTTCCGCACCAAATCCATGCCAAGTCGGAGTATACTCTGGTCAAGTGTCATTTTGCGCTAAGTCATGCATCTCCCAATTTGGTGGAAAGGCAGATATGTGAACGTTACCACAATCTATGGAGATTAATGGGTGATGATACCATATGTTTGAGTCATAATAAAATTTGAGGACCATGGATTGAGAAAAAAGGATAACCCATAGATGCCAGTCATGTTATTCGTTCGCAGATATCCTGCGAAAGAGACTGGGCAGGAAAAAGAAAAAAGAAAAAAACACCTGGCGCTGTTGCAACTCGCGGCTCTGTACAGCAGTGTGCCAAAAGGCGATGGTGTATTGGAGATGTTGAGATTCCAGAAGTCCAGCAACTGTCTAGGCCTTGATGTTGGCCGGCTGTTTGAAGTATTTGCTAGGAACGAAGGGCATTTTCGTGATGACAGCCTTTCGCTTCTTACCACGAACCACGACATCCACTTCGGTTCCTGCCTTGTGCATGCCGTCTTTGACGTAGCCCATGGCAATATTCTTCTTCAGAGTTGGCGATGGGCAACCGGACGTGATGGTACCAATCTTCTCGCCAGCTTCATCAACAATTTCAGCGCCTTCTCGGGCAGGTGATCCCTCGACGATAAGACCGACTCGGCGACGTGACACACCGCCGCCCTCCGACTTTTTCTTCAATTGTTGCAAGATTACCGAATCGCCGATAAACCCTCCGTTGGCGCGGCGATCTTTGCCAATGATCCAGGAAAGACCAGCCTCGACTGGTGTTGTCGTGTCGTCCAGGTCATGACCGTATAGACACATGCCTGCCTCGAGCCTCAAGGTATCACGTGCTCCCAGACCTGCAAATCGCAGCTCGTCTTTGGCCGAGTCAAGCAAATACTGAGTGACGGCTTCAGTTGCGTAGGAAGGGATACTGATTTCAAATCCATCCTCGCCAGTGTAACCACCACGGCTAACCAGCACTTCGGCATCAGTTCCTTTGATGGTCGCAGTGGCGCATTGGCCAAAATAGAGCGTTTCTAGGTCCTTTTTCGACTTGTCGTCGAGCACACGGGAAAGTATCTCGGCGGACAAGGGTCCCTGAAGTGCGACAAGACCTTGCCCATCTAGGATCTGCCACTCGACGGGCTGGTCAGGGTGCGCACTCTTCCATGTGTCGAGCTGTGCTTTGAAGTAGGCTGTGTCTTTTTCTCTGCAGCCAGCATTTGTGACGACGTAAAACCTGTCGGAGAGGCGCGTGATGACGGTGTCGTCAACAATTCCGCCATTGGCATTCAACAGTGTTGAGAGAGTCGATTGTTGTTTGGGCAGGGTAGAAAGGGAAGAAGGCGTAATAGTCTCAAGGAAGGCCTCGGCCCCGGAACCAGAAAAGTGGTGCTGGACCCTGGATATGGTTAGTTTGCATTGCCGTTGTTCACTCCCATCCATCAACGCAGCCAAAAATTGTCTTACATGTGTCCGACATCGAACAGGCTCGCCTTCTCACGCGTCCAATTATGCGAGTTGATGATGCTCAAATCGCTGTATTGGACTGGCATCAAGTACCCGCCAAAGGGCACAAACTTGGCACCATACTTGCTGTGAAGGTCGTACAGGCCCGTCTTGCCCAGCTGGTCGCCCGCTGCGTCTGAAGAGGCATACCGTACCTGCTGGCGCGCTGCTCTGGTCAAGTTGCGGGGTTGCGGGGTGAGAGTTTGTGGTATTGTTGCATAGCACCGGGCGCCTTGTAGGTGTGTGAGTCTGCCAAATTTGGGGGCAATGGCATTGACTGCCGGGCGCAGTGCAACAATTGCTTTCCTGGAGGCCATTGTGTGGGGAGGACGAGGAAATGTTGGTGTTGGGTACTCGGCGGATAGCAACGGCGCCCAGTGTATACATTATATACACGGCGCCAATGACGCCGGTGGGCTGCTAGCTTGGCTGCCGTGGTCCAAGCTCCGAAGCTGGATTCCATCCACGAATGCAGACATCGTTCCCATAGCCGCCTATACCGAGAGACCGATCGCCCCGAGACAACTGCAGCAACAATGTCCAAGGGCACCAAGTACCTGCTGGTGTCGCTGCCGACGTCCATCTCCCCCTCGAACCACCAGGACGATGCTCTCACGGCGTTGCGCTCCACCGTGACCAATGACGTGGGCAACACCTCTCCGTTCGCGATACCCAACTTCAAGATCGGAACCCTCGATGCGCTCGTCCAGCAGGCCGACGACCTCTCCAAGCTCAACAATGCCTGCGAGGGCGTAGTCGCAAAGGTAGGCGAAAGCCTGCGCCAGATCCTGGACGGCGACGAGGCCAAGGTTCAGCAACAGAAGACGATAAACGATAGTACGTGAGGAAAAAGGCACATGATTGGCGTCAACGAGCTTACACAGTCCAGAGCCGGTCGACCAGTATCTGCGCAGTTTCCAGTGGAACAAGGTCAAGTACCGAGCCGACAAGCCCATCGCAGACCTAATCGATGCCTTGCAAAAGGTAAGCTGCGCGCAGCCAGTGGGCCCTTCTGCCGACTAACCGCATGCACAGGAAATACAAGGCATCGACAACGACGTCAAGGCCAAGTTCAGCCAGTATAACCAGACAAAAGGTGCCCTCGCAGCCGCAGAGCGAAAGCGCACAGGCAACCTCTCCACCAAGTCTCTTGTAAACGTTGTGAACCCCAAGTCAATCGTGCGCGACTCGGAGTACCTTGACACGCATCTTATCGCCGTCCCCAATATGGGCGTCAAGGACTTTTATAAGGCATACGAAGAGCTGTGTCCCATGGTGGTGCCCCGCTCCGCCAACAAGATTGCCGAAGACGATGAATTCACCCTGTTCGCCGTCACAACGTTCAAGAAGCATTCGACCGAGTTTGTGCACAAGTGCAGAGAGAAGCGATGGACACCGAGAGACTACACATACAAGGAGGGGGGCAAAGAGGAGGAGGCAAAGGAGGCAGACCAACTGGCCAAGGACGAGAAGAAACTCTGGGGTGAGGCACTGCGGTTAGGCAGGACGGGATACAGCGAGAGCGCAATGATCTGGATACATGTACTCGCACTTCGAGTGTTTGTCGAAACTGTGCTGCGGTACGGTCTTCCGCTCGACTTTGTATGCGGCATAGTCCAAGTAAGTCCACTAAGAAATTGTCGCATAAACGTTATACCGACTAACACGCACCAGACGGACGCGAAGTCTGCGAAAAAAGCAAAGGCAAACCTTGACGCAGCCTACTCATACCTTGGCGGTAACGCCTTTGGCCGCGACAGCAAAGGCCGCATCAAGAAGGATGACCAGGCCATGTCTGTCGACATGCAACAGGCGGGACACATGGGTGACCAGGAGTACACGGCATACGTATATTACGAGTTTGAGGTTGTATAGCACAGCGCGGAATTAATTCACGAATCAAAGCGACATGTTCCATGACTTGATTGCTTTGTACCCAACGCACTTCTGTATGCAGGACCCAGGGATGGTTCCTTGCACCACTAGCACTACTACTTCGCCTAGTACATTTATAGCATCTATGTAGTTCGCCGTGTTTAGGCAACCGCAGTCTGCCCCACCCACTGTGCGACATGAGTTAGGATACGTGTAACATGGCAGTCTCGAGCGCAAATCAATGTGCAACAGCTGCTTCGTGCGCACCCGCTGAAAATCTCAATGGCTTCTGAAAAAGGTGAGCAGCCTCTGTTACTAACATCGCAGCCGGCCAACAAGAACACAAAATCTAGCAGCCGGCCGGGGACACCCACTGACAACAACGCCAAACGCCAATATCATAACCCTCTCTACACGAGAAACAAAGATGGGCCGGATACCCTCGTTGTGCCTGAAATGGAGTATGCACCACTCCATCTCGACCCACGTGAGGCTCGCCTCTTGGTCTTGCACCCCGCAGACGACGTAGCTGAACACGTTCGATGTGGCCTCGAGACTTATACCCTTGCCGAACTGCCTTCCTACATTGCAATCAAGAATGCCAGAGGGTATCGAGAGTTCAAACAACCCATAGACGTCAATGGGAAGGCTTTGTTCGTCTCCCTTGCACTAGAAATGTTCCTGCGATATCTCAGTACAAAGATTAAGCAACCGACACGTTTCTGGGTCAGGTATGCTTGTGTAGTCGAGTTCGACAAGGACGAACAGAGTTCCTACTGGACGCGCGAGTTTAGCGACTTGATGTATGAGCATGCATCTGAGGTAGTCGACATGCACGAGATTAACAGCAACCTTGTAGAAACTGGCTTTTTCCAGAGAATCGTCAGTCGCACTTACTGGAACCGACCAAAAGACTGGTACGGTTTTCCGGATCAGCTGGTATTGCCCAGGGTGTGTCCGGTTCGCCTCGGAAGCTCTCCTAGCCTGGAAACACCTACTACAGAATTCCAGTATATGCCATTAGACATGCTGGCAGACGAAATTAGGATCATGTGCATAATGCCTGCCCAAAGCGTTGATGCGCCCATTGTTATCCATGTGGCACATTCTCCAATTAACTGTGGCAATCACTTTACTGCCCTTTCATGTAAGCTAGCAGGGCATTGAGCAAAAGATTTATCCGTCTGATTTGTGTTGGCAGATTGCTGGGGTCAGGATGATACCCAGGAAGAGATAGTGCTAAATGGCCAAAAGATGACCATTCGCAAAAACCTTGCCGAAGCCATTCGTGTCATCCGAACCCCTAAGGCGATTACACCCATATGGATAGACGCTCTCTCTATTAATCAACGTGACTTGGCCGAGCGCGCTCGGCAGGTGCCACGTATGGGCGAGATTTATGATTTCGCAGTGGCCGTCTTCTCCTACATCGGAAAACCCTCACAGGCAACCAAATCAGTGTTCTCCTTCATGGATGAACTTATGAAGCACCCAATCATACGCACCAAAGGCCAGGAGTTTTATTTCCCATCCCAAGAGTTCTTGAGGGGCCAAAGTCAGGACAACAAGAACACAATCGAACCCAGCCAATTAGCACAGCTCTGCGCTGGCTTGTACAAGCTTTTGACAAGGAAATACTTTCGGAGAATGTGGATATTACAGGTGAAGCCTGAATCTGAAATTTGATTGGGTTTCACTAACAGTCTCCACAGGAGGTGGCATATGCATCCAATCCAACAATATGCTGCACGCGGGACCAGAGAATGAGCTTTGACGAAGTCGAACACGCCGCATATAAGCTCCAGTACATGCTTAGTAGGGATGTCAGGCTTTCCAAACGAATGCAGGAAGCAGACCCATCGTTAGGAGAGGTCGACAGTGACTTGCTGACCTATTTGCGAAAGATATACTTCTTCCGACATTTGATCAACGGTGGACAAGGGCTAGGCCTTAATTTTGTCAGAGTGAGTAGTGATGCACCTGGGTTTCTAGAGGCGCTCGTGATGGCTCGAAATTTCGAGAGCACAGATCCAAGGGACAAGATATTCGCACTGTGGAACCTCGCGCGCGACAAGGCCAACTTGGAATTCAAGCCCCACTACAACAGCCCGTACGAGAGCATCTATACCGCATTTGCGCGGGCTTGGATTCAGCAGAAGAACGCGCTCGATATCATAGGGGCGGTTGAGCACACAGAGGGGAATTATGCGTTTTACGAGAAAGTGCCCTCATGGACACCGGACTGGAGCGTACCCACTACAGCGAGCAGTCTTGTGCGCAGAGACTTTGTTCCTCTGACGTATATGTCAACAGTTGAAGACCAGCAAGGAAAAATCTATTCTGCAGACGGTGGTATTATACACGACAATCTAGGAGGTGCCTTGTGCAGCTTCGAGGGAAATGCCCTCAACTGCACTGGTCTTATCATAGATCAAATTGACTCGATCTTGGCAGACCCTCAAGGAGCATCAACCGAAACCGTGGACCCCATCCACTCTAATCCTTCTCAGTGGAAGTTCTGGTCGTGGGCTGCCGAGCTCAGTCAGCAACTCGACACACTTGCCATCAAAGTCTATGAGGACCCTCTGCGCGCAGCTTGGGCAATGTTTCATGGTGATAGCACCGCTGCATGGCTTCCTCGCGCTGAGTGCGCATCTGATGAAATTCCAACCGACGATCCGTATATATGCCAAACAGCGCTTTCCCGCAATGTCTTGTACTATGTGGGAGGTTACCAGCCGTCCGTCGCTTGGGATGTCGCTAGATATTTCCTACGCGGTCGAAGACCATTTATCTCTCAGAACGGCTACATGGGGCTGATACCCGCCCACATCACCGACGAGGATGTCCAAGTTAATGGGCCATGCCATCTAGCCGTGGTTGCAGGGTGTTCTGTACCGTTGCTGCTGCGCGAAAATGGCGATGAAACATATCGCATTGTTGGGGCGTGCTTTGTGCAAGGATGGATGGACGGTGAATGGATTGAGACGATAATGGGTGCTGATTCTGCGACCGAATTTTGGGATAGTATGAAGGGTGTCGCCACACTGCGCATTGCGTAAGATATGGAATGACTGTGCAGCTTCGACATCAGTACATATGTCCTGGCGTTCGCTACTATATTCCATCGATTTAAACTACGAGACTACAAAACGAGACAGAAGTCGTGACCATGACTCAGAGCCCTTCTTGTTACCTCTCTGTCTTCTATCGTCGACAGCATTGATACTGGCACGTGTCAGTGATGAACAAAATCAAACAAAAATGCAGCCTTGACATCACATTTGCTTGGAACTTACAAAGGCACGACAACGAAGTCCTTCCTCACAAACAGCATACGCTGGTTGCGCCGGGGCACCAACACCTGGACAGTTAGGATAAGGATAACGCCCTGAATCACTACTAATTGCACAGCCCTCAGGAAATCGGATCGGGATGGTCACTTCGTTGACCGGACGAAAGGAGCCACAGGGCATGGATGCTGGTCGACTCGACGGAAGGCTCCAAGCGAAAGCAAGCGGTGGGGTGAAAAGGAGCGTAGCTGTAGGGATTTTCATCATGGAGACTGAAGGGATTTAGTAAAAGCGCATCAAGGTTTGTTTTTTTTCGTACCAAGGAAATAAAGGATCAGTCTCGGTTTCTGCCGAGTGAGACTTGACAAGTCAATACTGGGGCTTCCTTCAAATATAACGCCCAAGAGTATGGAGAGATTTGCGACTTTAGTTGCTTATATTCGTACAACGGTCACCATAAGTTTGATTAGGCCCGAATAAATGTATTTCTAAGATGTCACTAGCACAATCAGCTGCAAATACTAAAAGGAAGTGAACTAGGTTTCCATACGACCTCCAGCAGTCTTACGCCAAGGCACACCGTCGAAGTGACCCCGTCTTCAGCACTTCACAAATCAAAATATAGCAAGGACTTTTCCTTAACTAGAAAATTTATAACTTATTGCTTTAGTAAGCTAAGAGGAGCTTACTATGTAGGGGTCTATGATGCAAGGATTGAGGAGTTTAATGTACTTAGTGATGTACTAGTATACACTAACCCTGCCCATTTGCAACCAACTAGAACACTACTGCAACATCTTGTTAATGTTGAACGCATCTGCAAGCTGTTGAGATATTTTGAACGAGATTCGTGTTGCAAGGAGTAGGCAGTGAATTTGGACCTTGTACAAGTCCTGTTCATCAACTCCCGCTAAGGAAAACAGATTTGTCTAGGATTTGAAATGACGATTAGCTTGGAAAGAGTGGTGATTGACTATGCTTGAATATGCATGGAAGAATCTCTACGCTTGGTATCCGACGATTACACAATATATTCTTGGGTTTAAAAGAGCAGTAAAAAGAAGCATAGCCAATTTGCCTTCAGTATACATGCATGGTGGGATCTTGTTCAACACACAAGCTTCTGCTTTAAACATCTTTCGTAGCTGAATCAGCTTTCTTTGTTGTTCTTGCTGAGAGAAGCTGGTCGAAAAAAAAATCAAAGCAATCGGGGTTAACAACATGTCGCGTGTAATACCAGGTGTGAACTGGTCAAGATGATTGATATTGTTTCAAAGCGAGAGAGAAGGAGGGAGAGAAATTAAGATTCAAATCATTCAGCAACTTCTATATAGACCTTGAGCGGCCGCGCACCGTATCCCGGCTGGACTACTTTACTTGGTGCGAGGCACTAGCATCTAGCAATCACCATCTTGTGACGTTATCTTTTCTTGCTGTTGCAATGGCTCAGATTACACAAACAAACAAAACACAACCAGTCTCTTCTCAGCACGATTGGATGACCAGTGAAAAGAAGCTCGAGAACCCAGACAGAGACCCGATCGATGTGGGTATCATTGATCTGAAATTATGACTGTGTGCGCATAGTTAAGTGTTATGCAAGGTATGGATAATCAGCTGCTCACCACACATTGTTCGAGGCACGCTTACCAGAAGCGGACACAGGAATTGGTTGATAGTATCGTGCTTTTGTACCCGACCCCACTGATTGCGCTTTCGGAGCAAGTTCTCTGCAAAGATCATTTGAGGCAAGGGGGTGAATCAAAGACTTGGCACAACCCTTGGCAGAATCATCGTTTCAATCTAGAAGCGAGATGCCTGAACACAGATCTATGCATGAACGCAGGCTGAGATTCATCACAACATGTCTCTTCACTTGTTTGATTACCTAGTTTTATCAATGGTCGCACTGGAGAACAAGCCTAGAAGTGTGGCGCGCAACCTTGCGTGCCGTGTGCCACAGGCCGGCTAAATCGGCAGTGTTTCATCCTCAGGTTTTCCAACGTCTCAAACCTTGTCAATGCGCAGTAACCGTTTCAAATGCAGAATAGTAGCGCCCTAGGTGGTGTTCACTCGAATTTGTCGGTCTTGCGCCTTCACGCTGTCAGTCTGAGATTGGATGCTAGAAGCTTTTGTGTCCACCACTAGTCTACGAGCTTAACTCGAACGCTTGCTACCAGTTTTCTTCGAATGGACAGTATACCCTACTTCGCTCGTCCGAAGGAGGTGGTCTATACTATCTAAGCGGCTATACTCTCTGCGCGCAATTGTGATCGTTTTGGGCGCCTTACTCCGCGATCTGGTGGATCTTTCAGGGCAAACGGTTTTGAATGTGCATGATGCACTGCCATGACTGCCTCAGGAGCAGCCGCCCTCAGGGTCGCCTATCCAAGAGCGGCAGAATAGCATCAATGCCGCGATTTCTGAAAAGCATAAAGAGAGGGAAGACGCCTCTGCCTTAATGCTTCTTCAAGCCAGTCTTCCAAGTCAATCTCCAGATCTACATTCTTCTATTCTTTCCGCTGTGCGGCCTTACTTTCACTCTCCAACAAGTCAATCACTTAGTTTTACCTTAAACCTACCAACTTCACCAAAATGCAGTTCTCAATCACCGCCGTTCTCTTTGGCCTTATCGCCATCTCTTCTGCCGCCGTCACCGATGTCGAAGGCGTTCGCAACACCCCTCGCAGCGATATCGAGACCCGCCAGGCAGCGAATGGCGTCTGCTGTATCCCCAACAGGTCTCTGAAGCAGGATGCATGCACAGTCAACGGTGCTGCTGGCAAGTGTGTTCCTGGAGGCCCAGCTGCATGTAAGTAGACAAAACGCCTACATGTTCTTGTCATGTCGGAAAGTGAGACGATACTAACATGCTCTCTAACAGGCAACGGTGCTCTGAACTGCGTTGCAAACAACCAGTTGGTGTGCGACAACAACGTCAGCGAGCGTTCCGGTGTTCTGTGCCGCTTCAGGACACCCAACGGCAGAATTCAGGACGGTGCCAGGCAGATCGACAACTTGTCCCAGGCTAAGGTTAACTAAATTGGAGGATGTTAGTAGCCAGATTGGGATCTGGAATTCACTTGTAAATCCGTATAGCAGGTCTCAGCCAATCGATAATACAACAATAACTTGCTTGCATTCTTGGATACCCTATCATAAAGCTCTTCAACATCCTGTGATACCATAAAAGTTGCTGAAAGTAGCACTTGAAAAAACCGAAAAGATTTGTGAAGTTGCGAGATGGAGTGTGATCACTCTTGAACTATGTGTAGTAACATTGGCTTACAATTGGCAAACTGCCATCCTGGAAGACATCCTAGATTCTTTCAAACCCTACCTCGACATTATGTTCTGGAGATGTTTAGTGGACGGAAAGTGTGTCAATGACTTTCCGATTGGGGTAGAGCACATGAGTAATTTCCTAAACTTTCCAATATGTCCCAGATACAGGTACATGTCTCGAGGCGTACATAGATGCGCATATATGTATGTAAATCATGACATCACTGAGGTCATGAAACGCCAAGTCACTACCTTGAATATTATTCCAACGCATTATACTGAAGGAAACTACACCTCGATGAAATCCCACACTATTCCTTCAGAATCCCAACGTCCGATCTTAACCTTTCGTTTTGAACCGTCCTTGGTTTCTTTTGTAGATACACCCAGGGGAAGCAGCTGCTCCTTAACTAATACTAAAAGAACGTATCCGCCTTCCGGTCGCTTCCGTGGACACATGTATTCCCAATCTTGATGGTGTTTGAAAGCACAGTGAAGCCACCCCTCTTCATCATAACCTAGATATCTGGCAGAAGAGGGGTCTCGGAACCCTAGCCATCCTTCTTTCTCTAGGCACCGCCATCGAAATGTGCCAAGTCCTCCTGGTTTGTCCAGCATCACTTCCCCGTCCAAGAAAGTGATGACCTCTCCATTATCCCGAGATCGAATAATAAATGTACGACCTGGCCATGGTATGGAAGACTCCAAACTTTCGCTTTTTTGATCCCCCTTCGTAGTGTCTTCTGAAGTCGTGGATGGTGTGCACATTGTTGCTGTTCTAGACTCGATGATGGGAAAGGTAGTGGGATGTTGTTGTGACATGTTGGGCTCGATGTGATGCTTCTTCTCCAATCGTTTTGCACGAAAGCTGACGAAGTGGCCGTACTTGGTACTTCTCGCACCCGAAGACGAACGCGTATCTATACCAGAATACCTCCCAACTCTGTGTTTACCCTAACTGTTTTTCTTCAGATGCACCTTCCAGAATAACGTTCCACCTGGAAAAGAGTTAAGATGGCAGAGAGCAAGTGATACGATGGGTCGATGCCACCAGGATGGAACACGTGGTGGGACCCACCTTGCGTTATTAATGCCTCAACGGAATATGAGCTAGGCTTACTCGGGATTGCTGCGCCACCATTCCGTAAAAACCATCGATCCATTTCCGATAAAGCTTGCTCGTGCATCCGCTTATTGAATTTCTTTACAAAATCCGGAAGCTGAGTTGTAAAGCCTATTGCTATCTCGGTACGACAAGTTTAAGCGCTTGATCATCGCCAAAAGTGCGAGCTCTATAATGGAAGGGCTAGGTATTCGCTCAGAATGCCCAGATAAGTGACATGCAGTTGGACGAGTATTTCTTTTACACGAGATATAGCTAACGGGTGCGTTTTCAACTCGATACTGATGCAATCGCATTTGATGGAGGAGGTGGCCTTATTAAAGAAACTTGTTTCTCTTTTTGCTTTTCCAGTGTTTATGCTGATAGCTCTTTCCGATTGGGCTGGGTATCAAGATGTGTAGAGACAGATACTATGTATGTTCGCCGAAGGCGTGGCCAAAGCAGCAAAAGGACATCTTTTATGGAACGAGAAGATGACTGTTGCAGAAACTCAAAGACACGTACAAGCGCCTCCAAAATCAATTCCACTCCATCCTGCATATCACTAGCTCCTCCAAAACTCTTGGATTTTCAAGCGGGAATATTTGGTAAAGTGAATGATCGCTAGCAGCTTCCCCAAAGGTAGCATGCGGATACATGGTAATCTGCACTGCTATCAGAGAGTGACTAGCGATGCTCCCAACCCATTGTGGTATCATGTGGTCGAGAAATGAGAGCGAAGTAAAAGCCACTTGGGTTCGTGGGGCGGATGGATAGGCTATACTGTAGTACTTATCTGTACCTTTAAGTGCCTTTTGACGAGCCTTGATTGCGTCGCGAAGAATACGGGCTCAATGTTGCGGCGTAGCACGCTCGGGTGAGTTCGAGCTAGGCATATCATTGGGCTGAGCTCGAAAGCCAGACAAGCTTCGTTCTTTGAGAGCATGAGACAAAGCAGTTGACGGCTTGATTTGTGAATCTGACGATGCCTTCTCCTAAGTATCACCATGTGTGGTCGAGCCGTGCCATGACGGGCTTCGTGATACCTGCTAACAGGGGATACCGACTTTGTGATAGCACCACTGTAAAAGGAAGAGGATATGAGTGTCTCCTTGATTTCGAAAGGCTAGCGGAAGAAGCTATTGAACTGATTTTGGTATTTCCGTCCGTGTTTGTACGCGCAACTCCTCCAATCTTGTCTCTGACACAGTCGAAGACGACTTCTCTATGTCGTTCTTTTCCTTGCTCTGCAGTAGTGTCTTCTGTCGCAACCACATCTTATAGAAGTTCCACACCCCCCAAAGCTGAGCAGCACTAAATATGACATGCAATATAGGCGTGACAATCTTGAAAGGTAGGGTCCATCGGTGCCACAGCGAACCCCAAAGCCAGAACACAACGATGGTTTCGATGACAGTGCCACTGCAGGTGATAATTCCAGCAGATAGGAAGACCTTTCGGAGGTAGTCGTGATCTGTAGGGTACATGCGATACAGGATGATGGCCACATGGGGCCAAAACTCAGCGATTACATCAAACATTCCTGGTACACTGTATTAGATGGAATGCAGAAGAACCGAATCAAGTCGACTCACCCCATACATAGCATAGCAGAAACTCGATAGTAGCATCTTGTTGGTGCTCCCAGTTAAGGCTGATCGCCACTGCTGTCGCAGCAATTGTCACAGCCCCAATGTGATGAGCCACAGCAACAGGTGAAAGTGTCGCGCGGAATATGAGCTCAAAGATATACATTGCGACAAACACTTGATTTATGACAAGGAGAACTGCAAGATTGTCAGCCATCGAGTGCCAACGATTTGGTGGGCACTTGGAGGAGGCTTTAACATACTGTCACCCATCCTCACCACTGTTGAACTTCCAAACGGACTCCGCACTGTAGCTTTTCCAAAAACAACAGCAGGGAAAGGATATCCGGCAACGAGAAGCATGATAATTTTTGCAGTAGCGGCGATGTGGTGGTTGATAAAACCCCGTCGTTTGACTTCGTCAAGATTTGTGAAGGTGGATTTGTATATCCTGCGTAGTAGAAATTTTTCAAAGACGTAGTAACGTACAAGGAAGAAGACAATCAAGGTTATCGTAAGAATTAGCCCAGCGTAAGGTGCGAGTTTAGAGATCTCCTCGTTGACTACCTGGGTTACGCGCGGGCCGCGATTGCGGCCATGATGGTGTTCAGGGAGGATGTGTTTAATCGTCTCGTTCATACTGAGTAGCCGATACAATAATAGTGAAGGCTCTTGTGTAGTATCGAGGGTCCGTCGCACGCGTGATATGTCCTATGTGTTAATAAAGCGACCTGGTCTTGCGTAGTGTGTGTGGCTGAAGCGAGTGTGAATGAGCGAGAATGGACTACAAGTACTCAGCAGAAACGGAATTGATAGGATGAGTGGAGAGATTAGATCGCCGAGAATCAATATAAAGGCGGGTGAGTGTTGATAATAGTGGCGGTGAAATTGCCCTCTTTGGGGCTGGTGAACCCAGCGCGTATGTCTTGTGGCGGTGTTACCACTAGGGCGTAATGGTCTCAGTCAATCTAATACGATAGCCCCGGACTTTCAAGATCAGCCGCATGTCATTTGACCTGTAATCAACTCTACAAAGGTAGCGTGCACGTCAATATAGTACAGCCAAAGGCACGGTCGCGTGTGTGTGTAAAGGACCAAGTGAAGTGAAACCTCGAAGCCTCCATCACCATGAGAGCTCCACGATAGCATGGCGAGAATCATGTAGCCTATTACTAGCCATGGCCTTTACAAGTACTGGAATAGGCTCAGAGACCATATCACTCGATGAGCACCGAGAGAGTAACGGAGCAGGCAGGTTTGAAAAGGAGAACTTAGGTAAGAACGTTAGGGGGCCACGTAATTCCGCTCCTTTAAATCGCGCTTGCTAGCTAAGCAACAAGTCTTACTAACCGCAACAAGATCTTGGTAGATTCAGGGCACGCATGTTGTTGGTATGTCTGTCGCTCAACCGCATTTAGTGGTTTCGCCATACAAAATAGAAGCACCGGTTCGCAAGACTCTTCGGAACAGGGTCCAGCCTGGGCGCATACAACAAGTTGCATGCTTAATACGATCTGACGCGCGGCCAAGCTAGAAACGTTGAGCTTAAAAGCTGGCCCGAGCGCCTTGGGCCGCGTTGCATTCGTTTCATTATTAGTTCGTTTCTTTTCTGTATTATCGGTGTTATGGCCGAGAAAGTGGTGTTGTACGCGACAGCCAATCAAAGATAGCTATGTGCTCACCAGTACCATCAGACTATTTGGAGTGTCGGCAGGACATGACACCCAAGTTGGATCCTATGGTCTGAACCATACTTTTCGGTCCTCGCTTGCTGTACTCCGAGTCTTGTCACCCAACCGGCACGGCTGGCAGGACTCAACGCCAATTTCCAAACACTTTGAGGCGCAGCACATGATATCTCGACCTAACATTGTTTGACAGGCTGCTTGGAACAGGTTCGAGTTCTCATGGCTTGATGAAAATTGGTGATATCCACTTCTCGATTGCATTAAAATTTAATTCGTGACATAATTCTAAAGACGGGTTAAACAAGCAACGCGTCGCTTGCATACTGTAAAAGGTGAGGCTTTGTTTTGGGTATTCTGTTACAATTGCTAACATGCAATATGGGAAAATATCACACCGAGTGCCTGACTATCCCAACATGAAGACGAAGCTATCATGGGAGTGGTAAAGCCTACTTGGACACTTATTATGTAATATATAGTGTGGTGTAGTATTGCGCAGTGTAGTAGCACATGACTAGGTTATGGGTATATATCAGGATTTCTTTTCGGAGTAGATAGGCTACCTTCTTCGCTCAATCAACCACTGGCGATCATTACTCGACTGCCTGGCTGCGGGTTGTCCCCCTGATCCACTTGAGAGCGAGTACCTGCTGTGCCACAACAGAGAGCTATAAAAGGTCCAGTGACTGCTCAACTAGTCCCTCTAAGATCTACCAAACTGGCTCACAGTTGGGAAGCTGCAAGCCTAGAAGACATCTTGGTTGATATTCTCCACCAAAAAGGTAGAAAGTTGGACAAGCCGAGTAAAAATAGGCATCGGGACTTGGACGAGCAGCTAGTGTATCCTGTTGTTGTCCGGGGTAGATTTTCAGCAGCTCGGCAAGGTAATCTTATGACCTCATTGTGCAAAACTCTTTTCCAATAGAACAAGCCCTGAAGGACTGAGTTGTGCGCTTGGCTGGTATTCACCGCATATTAGCGGGCCTCAAGAGCGCCAGACAATTCGATTAGCGTTCCTGGAAATACTCCCCCTGAATGCAACGTGCGTATATGCTTAGGGCGTCTGGAGTTGCTGTTTACTGATACCTGGCTAATGTGGCCATGAGTCTCGTTTTGACCTCTATTTGACGAACGTGAAAGCCAAGAGACGCCCTGTTAATTACAGCCGAGGCCGCCGAGGTCGAGAGCCTGCCTATAAGACTCCGCACGAGTAGATTGAGTACAAAACGGCACTTGTAGCATAACATTTATTGTAAGTAAAATAAGGTGTGTCAAGATCGTTGCATGCAAATATGTCTGAGTTCTCGTTTTTTTTTGACAATTCTGGGTATAAAATAACCTGACAATCGGTAGCAATTTATGTATCTTTGCATCCGATGAGGACTGGGTAAACTAGCCTCACTTGATTGGGCGGCTCGTGTTTCGTATATCGCCCACCTAACTCTCCAGAAACATCTCATACCTCCACATTTCAGGCAACAACGTGCATTTTCGTCATGCTACGCCGCAGAAAGAGCCTCATCTCATTACTTACGATCAACGGAGATGTTGAACCATATCGCAACGACTGGGAAGACGATCCCCAACCGCTGCGTGACGAGGCTTTCCACAATCAGGCTGAACCTGAAGATTCCTTGTGCGAACGATGCCAGAACTTCGACATTCAATCATTCGCACGAAGTACTGGCAAGAGAAAAGGCTACATGTTGAGCGACGTCGAAACAGCGGCAGGTCAAGGTTGTCAGTTCTGCGGGTTGTTACTAGAAGCTGTTAAAGACGTAGAAAAACCCGAGTATTTCTACAGCAATGCCTTCGTGGGCAGAACAACACTGCACCCCGATTTATATGTGCACATGACAATTTCCGAGAGTTACAAACAACAGAAATCGAATGCGCCGTCCCAGGGTCTGCGAGCCAACCGTCTCCTCATTGAGTTAGGAGACCGTTTCAGCGGTATGAGAAATCCGTCAAGCCATGAGATATGTATTGCTGCAGACCCTGGTAGGTGATCTCTCAAGGGTTAGATTAAACATAAAGAATGCTGAGCTGATATATTCGTTACAAGAAAGCCCTGCGGCTCTGAGCGGTGATATCCTCGGGCGCTACATCGGCAGCGATCCGTCCTCAGCTTCACATTATGAGACCGCCAAAAAATGGATCCAAGAATGTACTTCCCATTCAAAATGTAATGAGACGGTGTCCGGATCTCTCCACATCAACCCTTACGACTCTCCACTTCCCACTCGTGTTATTGAGATTGCACGAGAAGATGACCAGCAGCGACTCTATCTCCGCTGCACAGATGGACTGCATGGTGCATACATAACGCTTACTCATCGCTGGAATGAATTCACTGGTAGATGTATCACGACTACTTCGAATATCCAGGATCGTCTACTTGGTGAAGATTTTGGAGAGTTACCACAGCTATTCCGAGACTCTTTTGTCATTGCGGAAAATCTGGGTATAAAATACATCTGGATTGATTCGCTTTGCATCATTCAGCAAGGGGATGATCTTGCTGACTGGCGATGTGAAGCCCCGAAGATGGCGCATTACTACCAATTCTCGATTTTTACACTAGCAGGAACAGCAGAAGACATAACTGGCGGACTTCTTCAGCCCTACACGACGCACGCACAACCGTGGTCTTCTAATCTCATACGCATGCCTTATCGCAATAAAACAAATACCACCGCCGGATACTTTTACTGCTTTAGACGGCGGGATCCAGTGGTTGAAGAATATATGGGTCAGGTTCGGTCAAGCATTCTCTTCCGTCGAGGCTGGATTCTACAGGAGTGGTTACTAAGTAAGCGACTGCTGTGGTACACGCCACATGGGCTTTTCTTCGAGTGCCAACAAGAACTTCCTCGATCCTACGACCAATCCCAGCTTACATTAGCTCGAGTCAGCCAAGATTTAGAAGCACATTTGCAACTCAAAGCTTCATTTCACTTTACCAACGCCAATATCCTGAGCTTCTGGTACTCTGTTCTAGAAGTATACTCCGGACAACATCTCACCAAACCTGAGCTAGACCGCATTCTTGCTGTGGCAGGCGTAGCAAAGGAAGTGAGTCCTATCCTCGCTAATCCAAAACATCTTCCAAGTCTGCAAAACAAGTGGCAGGATGAGGTTTATGCAGCTGGGCTGTGGCTTCGTGACATACATCATGGCCTTCTTTGGGAAGAATATCACGCTGCTGCACCAGGTGTCGGCAAGCTCGAAAAACTGCCTTCATGGTCTTGGGCATCGGTACTTACTAGAGTGCGCTGGCCGACAAGGATTGAAAGCACGAAAGATGCGTTTAAAGTCACGGGCATATGTTTCAAGAAACACGGAAGGCATGTAGTTCCAGATCATCTCATCTTTGATGGCTTGAGGCTTGGGCCGCTCAATGCTATGGCTGAGCGACCGATCTTCGATCTGATCAACATGTTTTCCTGCCTGCATATTCGCGGAAAGCTGCATATAGTCCATGTTCGAGGGTATCTTGAGACAGAGGAGAATTTGAAGAGTGCTGCTATAGCTACAAGCTACTCTCCAATACCTAAACGCTGCAGTTGGCGTGCTATATGCTCCGCTTTCCGACCAGAGATTATAGCGGGTTGGGGTTCCCTTGAACAACTTGAACCACATCCAACCGCATGCGCTGATGTTGGGATTGCGGTGTATGCTCTACATGTTTCAACACGATACCTGAATCATGGGCTTTGGGTTAAAAAATCGGTCCCAGTGTTAGATGTCCTGTTTCTGGAAGAGGTAGAAGCTGGCTCCAAATCCTTTCGAAGACTTGGTGTTGGCAGAATCGCCGACAAGGAATTGATTGCTAAGTTTGAAAAGAGTGATGAGGGCGACTTACAGCTTGTATGATGCGCATTTTATAGCTGAAAAGGTCGATTTTTAGGCCATGGAATCAGGTTTGGGTTGTAGACTCATTACTCAAGACTGATTCGACCCTCTCTTCTGATCTGTTCCCGCTCCCGCGCCTCCCTCATAATCCTTTGCTTCTCTTCTTGAGGTACATAACGCCATACCGCTTTACAAAATAGCACTAACATGCTCAGTATACACGCCATTCCAAACACCACTGAAAGTACAATGAATCCAAGACCTGAGAAAACAAAAGCCTGCCATAATTGTAAGATTCTCAAGATGCGTAAAATGTCCTTCTCCTCGATAATCTCGCGATGTTTTAATATCTCTTCATAAACATTCGGCACATCATAGAATGTCATTTTCCGAAACCCTTCGCATGCCATGTACGTTGCAATGAGCAGAAAGCCAATTCGGTGTATGGTGGGGCGAAAACGGAGCTCAGTCTTCACATTGCGTCCAGAATGACCCCAAAACATAGCGCAAGTAGTGGTATTAGCATTGTATCTTGCAAGATAGTCGTGGGTGCAGATAAGGGCTGGTTGGTAGTAGGCACGCCATGGGAAAGCACGGCGTCGTGGATCATATACTGTGATTTCTCCTGTATCCATATTCTTGAAGGTGCCTCCTGTGCCCATCCATGATGGAAGGATGGAGAGCATCTTCCTCCAAGGCTCGGGAAGCGGCATATGAAATTTCTCGAATAGAGACGCACGAAAGTTATGCTTAAAGCATAGAAAGAGAGCAGATACATGCCCAGTGGCATGTAGAGACTCTTCTTAATTGCACTAGGCTGAATTAGTCAGTCCTTTCACTGATTTTAGCAGCAACATACGGTGAAGGGGCTCTCAGCTTGTATTGCCGATCCTCATGAATCCAGATTGGAATCCCGATTAAGAGTACGGTGGCGTACATAGATAGAATTAATGGTATCAACGGATAAGCTAGCCAGGAGTGTGGACCATTATGATTTTGCGGCAAGTACTCGAATCGGGCTATAGTTTTGCAACGTCGAGGGTTCATAGCATCTTCGGTTGAGGTATCGTTTTGTGCGTCCTGCGGTGATTGTGCCGTCTCTTCAACTTCTTCGTTGTGGGCCTCGTTGAGCGGTGGTGTATTTAGAGGTGTGGTGAAACTGTCATCTGAAGGCCGGTCTTGAGCTCCCAGTATCTGCTTTTTGTATGCTTGAGATAGATATTCCGTCGCAAATAGCGTGCGCATCCAGGGTGTAGATACGTCATCCGTATACAGTTCGACAGCCGAGACGAAATGTTGTCGTTCACCTCTCGCGTTAAATGCTTTGTTCTTGACTACAGGCTGGAATTCTTCCTCGCTCTCCTCAAGACCTAGCAAAAACCTCCAAGCCATCCACCACACGAGCCCCATTAGTGGGATGAGGAGGATTATGGCTAGTACTGCCGGCACCACCCCCGAGAGCAAAATGGTGTTGTTCCTTAGGGCCATTTTGAGAGCCCAAATATGTACCACCCCATTCGGCAGCGTGGTCAGCGCTATTGTTACACATACCAGCCATGTGTAGGCCCTGCCCGGTCGCTTGAATCTCAAGAATGATGCTGGATCTCTGAACAAGAATATCCAAGATATTCTTGCCACAATAGAAAGAGATAATGCCAAGGAGTCTGGATAGACGGATACAGTGTGGTGGGTGCTGTAATGCCAATAGAGTTTACCGAGGTTAGGTGCCAGATGAAAGCCTGCCGCGAGGCCTAACATCCATCGGAACCCTTGCAGTTTGTGGGTGAAGATGTCACGCCAACCGCGGGTCAGAAGGTGACTGAATGAGAACGTTTCTCTGGGGAGGCGCCGCGCCTCCATTTTGGGTACGGTAGCATTTCGGATCAGATGTCATCGTGGAGTTCGGTTACGTTGGAAGGGTGATGAGACTCAGCCCCCAAACCCCTCACGTGATGGTCTTTTGGGTCAGCAACGACGAGCATTACTTGGAAAGGTCGTCGCGTCGCATAGATACGTGTTGCACCTGACTCGGTTGCAGTGGCTAAATAAACTATATTGTGCGCACTGGCCATCTCTAGCACGGCTAATTGGCCTTCGTGCAACACCGCAAAGGAGGCATTGCAGCGTACAACTAATCCAGCATCCGTACAACGTCTCAAATTAAGCTTTTTTCTGGCACGCGATCATCATATGCCGTGGATCCACGGCAGTACTGAGTAGAATACCTGACTTTCGGGCCATGCAGGGACCTTACTCGTGGGAGTTTAGATGACAAGCAAACTAAGGGACGAACCTGTGTCATATTTCTCCGAACCCGACCGCTGGATTGGAGTAAAAACTTAAAACAAAAAGATTAACGTCGTATCATTTATATTGCATCTCCACAATTTAGAGATGTTCTTGTACCAGAAAACGTCCAGGTCTATATCGCGACGCGGGGCAACGTAATCGGTTCGGCTCTGTTAGACTGCTATATTATGAAGAGAGCGCTCGCCAATTCCGTTCATTATTGAATGCCCAGTTTTCTACAATACAAGCAAACATGCGGTTTTCTTCCCTCTTCATGGGCCTGATGGCTCTTTGCGGTGTGCAAAGCGCTGCCGTTGGCGCAGATCGCCAAATCGTCAAGCGAGCAACACTGACACAGGTCCAGAACTTTGGTTCTAATCCGTCTGGAATCAAGATGTTCATATATGTTCCTGAGAAGCTGCAAGCGAAACCTCCAGTGGTTCTAGTTCTTCATGCATGTGCATGGACAGCAGGAAACTTTTTCAGAACTACTAAGTACGGCCAGCTCGCTGACCAGCACGGCTACGTGCTCATCTATGGACAAACGCCTACAGACGGCGCATGCTGGGATGTCTCATCGAAGCAAACATTAACCCATGACGGAGGCAGCGACAGCACGGGCCTGGCGAACATGGTCAGATATGCGCTGCAAAAGTACAACGGCGATGCTAGCAAGGTATTCGTCACTGGTGAGTCTTCAGGTGCAATGATGACTGTAAGTATTGCATTCCGCGTCTACCCATGGTATTACTGACAACGTCAAAAGCAAGTCATGGCGGCTGTATATCCCGATATTTTTGCTGCTGCTTCTGAGTTTAGCGGTGAACCTGCCGGCTGCTTTTACACCGGCACTGTTCGAGGGTGGAATAGCCAGTGTGCCGGTGGACAACTCCACAAGTCATCCTCTGAGTGGGCCGCTCAGGTCCGTGCTATGTATCCGTCTTACAAGGGTCAATACCCTAGGATGCAAGTTTACCATGGTGACGTTGACACCACTCTCAATATCGCTAGTTTCAATGAGTCCATCAAGGAGTGGTCGGGCATCTTTGGATATTCGGGCAACCCAACCCAGACCCAAAGCAATAGTCCAGGCGCGAGGCTCACAAGGTATATCTATGGAGACCGCTTGCAAGGAATTTGGGGACACGGTATCGGACACGTCGTGCCTACGAACGAGACTGAGGCATTGAAGTGGTTTGGAATTACTGTAAGTGTAGATGCGCAAGCGCGTACGAGCTAAGAGCTAGTTTGTAATAGATGTATTAACAGACGAGCAGAATTAAGGTGTCGCGCATTTAGAATGGCTTTCCATGCGGAAGCTTTTGCCAAAGGAAACACAGTAGCTAGAGAGTGTTGGGAAGAAATGTATCAGGAGACTTAGCTACGCGACGATTGTATTACTCGCCCCCCAAAGGAAGGCTGAACTGGTTTGAAAGTCTCTATTAATAAGAAAAAGCTACGACAGATATATCAATCAGCGTAGAGAACCTGTTTGTTGTGGATTCTTTTCTCTTCCTTTCCATGCATGCCTGCTTATCTCTTCAACGGCATCATACTTTTTATGGCTAAACAACATATGAGCTAGATTGTCTTGCAGAGTCAAGGCGTCAAAATGGCCTCTTCTAAACGTCAGAGTGTACCGGATAGATATCATTCGATGACAGTGATGAGTTCGTTAGTTTGGGCCTACTCAGTTACGGTGCAAAAAGAAATTTGCGATGCATGAGCTTCAATGAATATTCAGGCAACGAGATTCCTTATACCTTCGTCACTTACTGTTTCCGTCTCGGAACGAGTGTGAATCATACATTTTCTAACATAGACTTAGGACACGTCCGCATCGGCCAGCCGCACGATGCTATTTTCGGGAGTAGCCAAGAGCTACGTACTAGTGTTCCGTATGTTTTCTTGCAACCAACTTCTACCTTGATGATTGAATCATCACTTAATGCAATAGGCCTCCTCATGGTTAGAATTTTCATCTATTGTGCTTGTTTTCATACCATGATCACGACGAACTGACAGTGGTATTGGCCATCCAAGCTTTGGATGGATTTGCGCCAAGCCCATGAACAAAGATAACCTTCGACAGCATACGCGCAGTCCTGTTTTGTCCAGCCTACGATTACTAAATTTAGCGTCGACAATATCACCTACCGATGCTGAACTTTTGACAGTGACCACAGACAGGGTGATCGTCGCTACAACCGCATTTTTTGCCTGTTTTGGGATCAGTACCATGTCTGTCACAGCCAAAGAGAGGAGATGCGAGATGCACATTCACATTGTAATACTCCACAGGTCCCCACCACTTACCTTTTTCTGCAAACCGTTCCCCGGCACCGGGGACCTGGGAGGGTGGGCGGCTGTGGGTACGGTGGGCCGCGGTGGGGTATCGAATCTAGTTAACTAGCCAGTAGAGTTGCCACCCATGTGTAGTTCCGGCCGGACCGGTTCCATCCTAACCAGTATGACCTCAGTCCACAATTCAACCCTTGTCTTTTGCTTGCGTAAGAACATAACCCTAGCTTGTCATACATACGTCGAAAAATCGAATAAAGAAGAGAACTAGAGGCGATGAGGCACCCCGCGCCTGCATAACCCACGTTTCATCCATCTTTCATTTCCTTTATCGCCTCAAAGCAAGCAAGCAAACCAACCAGTACTGTTACAATTTTCATTCATGTTGTCCTGATCAACAACTCATCAACCTAGCCACAGCCACATGTTATAGCTATTGACAGATGACAAAGGATCCCGCTTCCAAAGTTTTGTGAAGCCATACGAATCTTTACAAGCGGTATCATTTGAGCCCTGGAAACTGACTGGGCCTTTTACAACCTCACAGCAAACGTTGGCCCGCAATGGATAGTCAAACACCGATAGTCATGAACGGCGAAAAAGTCGGTTTGATTGAATCCGAATCGTTTCCCAACACCGATTACGGCAATGTCGTTTGGAAGACGTTGCTTTCTAATCCAAACACTGCCTCAGATGCCATGTGCGCAGGCATCGCAACCTGCCCACCCAATGGTATGCTCGCCCTGCATCAGCATACCCAGGCCGAGATTTACTATGTCCTTTCGGGGTCTGGCCAAGTGGAGATTGATGGCGTTAGACATCATCTCAATGAGGGCAGCATGCTTTGGATTCCCGGAGATGCTATGCATGGCGTCTTCTGCGGTCCAGATGAGACGCTTAAATGGCTCTACATCTTTCCAGAAGGTCGATTCGAGAATGTCATATACCGTTTCAAAGTTTAATAGTATGGCAAGTCGCATAGCATGACAGAGCGCACATGTGGGAAGTGAAGGCATCATAGGCACTGAAGACAGACAAACGAGCGTAAGGCCAGCCTGAATAGCTCTACTATCATCGTAAATCCATTCAGGTTACGTATCTTGTGGATATAAGAAAGTTGCAAGAGAACAAATCTTATCCAGCTTAAGCAAGAGCTTCCAGCTACATTGACTTTCGTGATGACATCTGTGTTGAGAGAGGACTATCATCACTTATGACATACCCACGATGCCGCTGATGCAAGATATGCATTATAAATCGGTCTCGTGGATCAGTCGTGCGAGCGGACTGTGTCCACTCATTATCTTTCGTTTGTCTATGTGAATCCGGTCCGGAGCCGCAAAATCCAGGAACCCTAGCTAATAGCTATTAATGTTCCATCCATGTAGAGTCCTAGTGGTTCATTGCAAAAGATGGACACGGCGGCAGCGGACGTGGAAGAGCAAAGCAGTTTCGCATTCAATTCTCTACATACTGTTGGTGCAACAAAGAACGGCTTTATCAGATTAAGTACCCTTCTGCTGGCCTTGTCCGGGAACAGCCGCCTTATAGACCCCTTCACTGCCTTGGACGGTAGCGATAGTTTGAATCTCGCCAAAACCGGTAGAATCAATAACGGATGAAATGAGCGTCATCTAGACGTCAGAAGAAGCGACAAAAGGTATGCGGATGCTGCCAGTTAGCTCGCGAGCCGCTAGTAGCGCGGAGTTGTCACAAGTAGAGCGCTCGTCCAAGGCAGCGAAGAAGGCGGCATCTTAAAACAAAGGGTTTTCAGAAGCGTCTTAACAGATGAAACAAACAACAACGATTTGGAGGACCTCAATGCTGGTTAAAATGCTCTGGAGAGAGCGTGGCTTCGTTTTTCACTAATATCTGCAGAATTAAGGAGCACAGTGTAAGAAGTTCGATAGCAGCGAGCAATAAGTGAGGAAAAGGTAAGATTAACTCATGCCTGTCTAAGGCCTCGAGCTACGTATGTTTATATATACTTGTAACTCCCTTCCTATAGGACGTTTGCTTAACGTTCTTACTACCCCATAGATATACCTTATCTGTATTGGGATATTGAGCAGTCCGCCCAAGGTACTCTACTACTCAGTGATCCACCAGCGCGCCGATATCGCGCCGCACTTACACACAGAAATCCAGGTCTAAAAATCGAAGCGGTTGAGATCTGAAGTAATTTCAATTCAACAATGTTGATGTGAAATCTTGCTGGTTTTGAATTTCTGTACTTCAACAAAGCACTTTGAAACTGCTTCATGTTTGTGCTATTGATATTCAACCCACATACTGTTAACCTTAGAGGTTCCAGAACCTTAAGCACTGCAGGAGCGCTGTGATCTGTGCTAACCCTCCAGTTGCGTTTTATCTCTTCGATTTCGAACAGGGTGTATTCTTTTCTACGCAATATCATCTGTTCGTGATTGCCTTTCATGTAATCTCCCCAGAACCTACAGCTCTTCAGCGGCTCGGGACGCCTAAATATATTTGAGGCAATCAACGACCGCGAGAAGTCTGATTAACGACGCTCCCTTTCTTTGCTCAGGATATCCTTCCAACTATGGGACTAAACGTGGTACAAGAAATACTCCCCTACAACTATGCGAGTGCATGCTTCCCACAAGATAGTAGAGGGCATACGTACAAATCCGCATCAAGTTCACGTAGAGAAAAAACGGAAAATTATGGTCGAATTACTCCCAACCGATGAATCACACCCTCGAGCGCCCATGCAGGACAAACATCCCGAAATAGCTGCCAGTATATAATATGTGTTTGCAATTCATCTTTTGAAGTGAGAGACACGGACGCGCCCCTAATAAGAATTTGATGAGTTTAATACAGTTGTTGCATGAATTACTTCAAATGAACTATCAAAATTGGTCCTGCTGTTCGATTGAGCATTACTCATCTTCAAAGAAATGTCTTTGCCGTCACCAAGGAGACGATAATAGCGATGACATTTGAGCCAGATGTTTTCTGGCATCATATCTGGGGGATTTGAGGCAACTGTGGAAAAGATAATCATCCAATCATTGATTCATCCACTATCTTATCTTATCTTGACCTGAGTAGCTGATCCATGGGCTTGATCAGCTGACTTAGATTAGTTAATATCATTCATGTTTTGCTCGACGACTGCGACAATATTTGTTAAGAAAAATGCAAAAGTATCTGAATTTTCTAGCATTTATATAAGAATAGCCGTCCTAAGGACACCGAGCTAAAAGAGGTACTAAAGTGGCTCAGGGACGCTGCTATCAAGCCCGTCCATCCATGAAGCGCTTATGTTTCTGCAACTATGGTGGGCTGCATCGTGCATCGTCGGTTAGTTTAATTTCCACGCTGCGGGCCATTGGTGGCGCAACTAACATCAAGCACCACGAGTCATGTCATGTCATAATACCTTCACCTTATTGATAGCAAGTTTGGGCTACATATTGTCCAAATCTCGAAGGTCGAACGCGTCACGAAGTACCGACTAAGGATGATTAGCAATCTGACATCTCTGGTACGTAGAGCTTCGCGCGAGGACTGATCGACTGTTGGGATTCAAACGCAACAAGAAGTTCGTTGCCAGTTGCAGCAGCAGCTCAAATATCTTTACCAGATATATCTGACTAGAATAGCGACTTACAAACTGCCAAAAGACATAAATTCATGATTGGCCTGATAACCTTTCAGGTACGACTGCAGCATAAGTCCTTGGCTACATCCTCCTCCTGAAGAGATCTGAATAGCAGGAATAAAGCTTATGGGTGTAGTAGTGTCAGCGTCGATTTTCTTTGTGCATTAATATATAAATCGACTTGTAAATACCGACCTTTCAAATCATCTGTTTTGACCTCGTTCGAAATGGGTGGGTGGCACACAGTAGACCAGGTCGTTTCCTACCCCAGGCTGTCTTTGGACGCGGTAGTCCTTGTGCTTAGGACGTCTGCTAGTCCCTGCCACTTAGCACGCGACCGTTTATGGCTATCTACAAGAAGCAACTAGACTTGCTCGCTAACAACAAATAGATTGTTTATCTCTTCGGAAGACAAGGACGCTTTACAGCAGATACCCAGCGACCTAGAAAATTTATCGGAAGCAAGTGCAGAACATATCTAGCGGTAGTATAATCCAATTACGAATTTGGTATTTGTGCCATGAGCAGGAATAGATAAGCTGAGGGTGGGGGATATCCTGGGATGTGGAGAGAGGAAGTTTCAGTGAAATGCAACGCCCCGGGGAAGGCAACCGAAGATCCTGGTAGTCCTGCATTTACAAGGTTGTGGGGCTCAGTGGAGCATGATTGGCTTATATTTGATTAATCCCAATATCTACTAAAAATCATGAATTAATGTAGAGGTAACTGCAAGTTCGTCTCCATGGTTCAATGTGGGGGTGAGCAGTAGCCATCTTCTCCGTCTTCTAATTATTCAACTTCTAATTACTTAATTTGAGCGCTCCTAAAACATATTCAGTACAAGTGCTTTGACGTTTAGTAACAAGATTTACCGATTTTAGCTTTTACCAACTACCATGAACTGGTTCCAAAACCCCCACTTTGGCTTAATAATTGCCAGCAATATGGACATTCTAGTTCCTAGAACATGTTCGAAATGGCTCTGTCCAGGCATGCACATTAATCGGACAGATAAGCTATACCCTAGCCGATAAGAGACATGCCGTCGTGCTCCCTTATCACGTACTGGGCAGGAGTAGTATTCGGCCCTACTATCAGTTGCACCATGCGCTTACATGAACATAGCAGCTTTACAAACTTTTTTATCTCAGAACAGACAAACCTTATTTTTATTCATTCTTGCTACATAAATGGAGAATGGCCTAGCCAACGTTTCCATTTCTCAGTTATACATTGTATATTATTCCTAGCAAAGTAGCAGGTGCCCTAGCTGAATGATGGATGCTTGCAAGCGACCAGATTATAATCGGACCGAACATTACTCGTGTTTGGGGGCTTGGCGATAACTGAAGTTGGAAAGACTGTGGACATTGTTACAAAGGCCTATTAGGTTATTTGTAATTGACTGAAAGATAAACTAGATAACTATAATGCACATAGATGGTAATTGGAAGGTTTTTTTACTAGATATGGAATCGATGTGAACATGGACCTTATCTGCTCCATCCTGTTCGAATCACAATACAGAAAATAACAAACGACTGGTAGCGAGCGGTACCTACTACGAATCTGCCGGAGAATGAACGCGGGGTATAAGTGAGGGAACCCTGTCTAGAAAGTCCGAATTTACGATAGTCGACGTGGGGTCTCTTATAAGCAATTCAACAACTCTTTGTGGGAAATGTCACTTGTAGAAGAAGCTAACTTGGGTGTAGGCGTGGGCGAGCTGGTGTGTGAGAATATCCAACTTGGCGATGATGGTTTTATCTATATAAGAGCCCTGAGTTGGCTTGCAAGCCATTTGTTATACCAAACAGACTTGCTCTTTCTTGAGCTAGATAGTTACTTCAAAATATAGTGGTTACCGACAATGCATTTCTCTAGCAACATCCTTGTGGCCTGCCTAGGACTCGCTGTCTTGGGGGATGCCTTTTCAGAAAGACGGCTCGAAAGAAGCATTCTTGAAAAGCATGCAGAAGGTCTTTGTTCAGGGGAACAGCCTCCATCCACTGCTCCGCACAAAAACTTTTGGGGTGGCTTGACCAAGGCAGAAACTAGGGATGTATTGGCACTTCTGCATAGTGACGCTATCGGATTTAACTTAACAGATGCAAACAATGCTACAAGGTATAACGAGTCTTTTCAAAAGTTTGCAACAAAGGCTCTGCTAACACAGTGTACAGTCGAGATAACAAAATGTATGTGTGAAACACGTCAGCTGCTTGCGCCTCCATCTAACAAGACTGACCGAAATCTCAGCATGTCAGTTGAGCTCATGATGCCCAACAAGACAGAAGTTCTTACTCTGTTGTCCAAGAGAAACGGTGCCCCGACTAGGTACGCCTTAGTTGCGGTGATGTTTGGAGCTCCAGAAGAGGCTTATCTTCAAGAGTTCAAAGTCGGTCCTCTACCAATAACCAATAGGTCGGTCGTGCTACCCTTCACTTTCGCGAACACTAGGAAGAACCCAAAGATTTCAGTCGTAAACCCAGATTCAGAAGAGTATGCTGCGTTTAATCTGCAGAATATGAAGGATGCGGAGGATGTAACAAAGAAGCTTTGGAATCTTGTGAGTTTGTGTTCCCCTGCTTGTATATCCAAGTCCCTAATATGAGAACGAAAAGACGGTTGATGACGGCCTCCAAGTACCACTAGCTTTCGCGGCACCAATCACGGTGTCTGAAGGCAAGGTGATCATGTGGCAAGGCTTCAATGCCCCCGTCAAAAGCATCTACGACCCAATCTCCCTTCTGCCACTAGGCTTCTATATGAGAACGGATATCACTGGTCGCGATCCGAGCAAGTGGAATGTGACTGGCTGGGTTTACAACAACGAGTTTTATTCAACTCTGGATGATTTCCGCAAGATCATCAGCGAACCCAATTTCAAGCCTTTGGGAATGAACGTAGACGAGCCTTGGGCTCATACGCGAAAACAAGATGACTCCATGCCTCTTGACGTCCTCCCACCACCTGCACTGGTCCAAGCGGGCAAAGAAAGGTTCACTGTTGACGAAGAGGAAAACTACGTGACTTGGAGTAAGCCATTATCGGAGCATTAAATTCAAAAACCTAAACATATCTAACAATACTTTAGTGGACTTCTCATTCTTCGTCAGCATTACTCGTGACAACGGCTTACGCCTCTTCGATGTACGTTACAAAGGCAAGAGGATTCTCTACGAGGTAAGCTGTGTTTTTGAATTCCCAATTCGGTGATGCAGTTAACAGCGATCTAGTTTGGAATGGACGAAGCCATCGCACATTACGCGTAAGCCAAGATTCGACGCATGACTACTTTCACAACACGATGACATACTGACTGGCTGACTAGGGGGATCGATCCAGTACAATCAGGCACATGGTACGGCTTCGAAGTGTCTGTTAGCTCACTCACCTTTGCTAACAGGACTTTCTTAGTTACTTCGACAGCATGAGCGGCTTTGGACCCACAATGATCTCTCTCGTCCGCGGTAAAAGACAAGATTGTTAATGAGCCACTGAACATATTACTGATTTCAATTCCTCTAGGCTATGACTGTCCAGCCTATTCCCACTTCCTCAATGTGTCTCAAACTACTGGTGAGACTACACACACGCAGAAGGATGGTCTATGTAAGCCCTGCCCTAAAGCCTGGAGTGAAATTCAACTACTAACCGTTCAAGGCATGTTCGAGATTGACAAAGGATTCCCTATCCAGCGTCACTCCTGGGCTGGTCACACGACTGTCACTAAGAACATAGCATTTAACGTTCGTGCTGTCTACACCATCGGCAATTATGACTACATGACTACATATCAGTTTTCCCTCGATGGGTCAATCGAAGTCGCGGTTCGTGCCTCTGGATATATTTCGTCAGCGTTTTACGCCCAAAATGAAGATTATGGTTTTAAGATCCATGAAAACCTCTCTGGGTCTCTGCATGACCATGTAATTACCTTCAAGGCGGATTTTGATATCCTGGGAGAAGCCAATTCACTACAAAAGGTTGCTATTGTGCCGACCACTGAGATGTAAGATTTATTCTCTTACCATCGAAACATCAAGCAGACCATGTTAACTTACCAAAAGGTACAAATGGTCTGGAAATCGAACTCGCAAAACTATGAAGACTGTAAAAAGTTTCGTTGAAAATGAAGACGAGGGAAAGATTAACTGGTCGTCGAACGGTGGCACGATCTACGCTGTTGTTAACAAGGACAAGAAGAACATATATGGCGAAATGCCTGGTTATAGAATCGTCCCAGGTAGGTCATACTCGAGTAAAAATGGCACATCTTTTGCTAATCGTATTAGCGTCCGGTGTGGCCTATCTTACAGTAGAGGATTCGGATATCACTCAGAATGCGGCCCACCACACTAGCCATCACTTCTACGTTACAAAAAGGAAAGATAACGAGATCTACGCAGTTGGTGCATACAATTCACTTACGCCTGAAGACCCTCAAGTGGACTTTAACGAGTATTTCGATGGAGAGTCTCTCGTACAAGAGGACATGTAAGATCAATTTATTTCCTTACAGATCGTTGTCGTATAACATCATCAGCGTCGTTTGGTTCAATCTAGGAATGCACCATGCCCCCCATACAGGTTGGTTTCTTTTTTTCAGTGAATCAATGTCCTATCTAACCTGGTTCAGGCGATCTGCCCAATACTGTGTTTTCCACTGCGCATTCCGCCATGACCATTGAGCCCTTCAATTATTTGCTTGGGGACCCTTCACAAGCAAGTACCCAACAAGTTCTGATAAAGACAACCGAGGGTCAAGCAGAAATCACTCGTTATGGTGCTCAAGAAGCTACCTGTTCAGTAGACCTAGTACGTTACTCTATATAACTATAGATAAAAATTGATACTAATAAACCTACTTCTATAGGGCCAGCTAAACCCAGACCTTTCACAGTACTCAAACAGTATTAGCGTACTAAAGTATCCATTCGACGGATCGAAGCCGGATCGCGCTTAGGTACGAGATGTCGCGAAGCGTCTCATTATGTGATAGGCTTCTGGTCTCTCGTCACACCAGCCAGTACACATGGCTATGGCTGTATTGCGTGCGTTTTAAGTATCCCACTTGAACAGAGGAAGGTTGCGTGTAGCGGCGTGCTAGAAAGAGTGAACAGAGTAGGCAATTGTATTATTGGCGTTTCAGTAACTAAGTGTTTTCGTGTTGACTGAAGAGTTACAGCAAGGAATTTTGTACTTGGAAGACATCCTTGGTATGCTATTTTTGTCCTTTTTGCAGCCAGGCGGCACGGTATGATATCTTGTGTATTGTTCCATTCAAACCATCAATGACCAAGCATTGACTATAGGGGCGTCAGTCTTCAAATACGTGCATGTTCTCGTCGCCATTGTGACTTTTGCATCCTGCACCACTCCCAGTACGCTTTCTCAACCCGTCGAATCGGCTACCTGGTGCGCGATAGTTTCCTTCCTTTGTTGGTATATGCAATTCGATCCGCGTCTCATATCGGGATGGACTTACAATTTGCCTGGAGGTTGCGGGAAGAGGGCTGGGCGGGGGTCGCGTTAACCACTGTCCGTCACATCAGGGCTCAGATGCGGCGACTTGGATTCCACAAATAGTTACTAGGCTGCATGTGTTGTGTTGTGTCGAAGGATTCCACATTTTCAGTGCTATGGAATTGCTCTTAATTGAGCTGGACCTGAATCGCCACCACTATTCATATTGACGTCGTCTTCATCGATTTCTACGCCCTGAATCATCGCCTGGGTGTCTGCAACCCGGTGTTTGTGCGCATGCGCGATGCTTTGGCCGCGCAGTCTCAGCTTCTTCTTCGCCACGAGCCCTGCCAGTGGCTTGTGTAGCAAGCTCAGTTAGACCAACTTTAGGGCTGGCAACATGTACTTGATTAAGTTGACCTCGCACCGCCGTTCGCGTAGCCTGGCTGTGCCGGTGTGGTATACTGGGTTGGATAATGCAAGTGGCTTCTTTCTACACATCTGCTAGCTGTTACGAACAGCCTAGCTCCACAGCACCAGGCCAAACAACCACCGAAAAGTGTGAATACTCAGCGTTGCTGATATCAGTACAGATCAGTGTATTCAGTGTGGCTGCCAGTTAGCAATTCAACGTCAGACCAGATCAGACTCTGACACCAGCTGCTTGATAGTGAAAGATATACCTAAGTAAACGCCGGCATCTCACTACCAGCCCGCCATCAGCCTGTGCTGCAAAAGTCCCCTGGCTAAACGGATCAACTCAATGATCCAGGATCGCGACGCCATTACCACCGCTAACAGTACCAGAAACGATGCAGATAAAGCTAATAGTGAGACTGTCCGCCTGTCGGTCGTATTGATGCATAAAAAGCTGAACTTTCTTGGATGCAGCACCGTCACTAAGCCAGTGATGTGTGCTGTGAGCATCCCCACTTTTATCCCAATTAGATGCATGAACCCCCGTCTCGCTGATATTTTGTTGAATTCCTTTTCCATGCTCATCAACGAATGAAGTAATTGCATTCGCCTTTCTTTGCTCTTTCTAACCAAGCATGGGCCAACAGCCAAGCATGGGACAAGCTCCCTGCACCACCTATCGAGCAACGATATATGCAGCTCAGGTCCCTAAACATGCATTAAATATCAGACTAAGTCTACTATGGTTTCCTAGACCAAAGTTTCGTACAATAGTATCTTGAGCACAGCGTGCATGCTGTGACTACGGCTGAAAAAAAGCAAACGACTAGTGTTCTTTCAGCTGCGCTATTTCTAAACGGTAGGTTTCCTCAGCTGATGTCCTTACTTCTTCGATCCTCCTACTTGTACATTTTTGTACAACCCCAATAATCTCCATGTACGATTGTGTGCAACCTGAGCATCTAACACTTTATATGTCATTCAATTTCAAAATTATCACCGCCAACATCATGAGCAAGGTATTTCCGTGCCAATTAATTACAGTGTATGGCTGAGAGAAAACTTACTTCTTTGAGTCGAATAACCCACCGCAAAGAGCCAAGTCGCAAGGCTGGAGATGTGGCGTGCTCTGTTGCGGAATGTCTGCCTTAATCGTATTCGTCATCAACATCTCTACGATAGCCTGATTAGGCTCTGACCGTGGAGTAGATCACAGAAATGGGATGCCAAGCCTCTATAATGGGAACTGCAAAACAGCCAAAAGACTGAAAATGGGCATACATGTGATCATCAATGGTTTAAGCACCGTCCTACTCAGCTCAAGTAACTGCTATATGCAGTGCCTATCTGCACAAATAAGAGAAGAGGTAGAAAAGGCCCCCTCGAAACGCAAATGGTTGGATATCGAGACTATGAACATTCGCAATCTAAGAGCGATAGCTCTAAAGAAGGCCATTCTATGGTCTCTTTTAGCTGAATCTTCGCTACTATTGCACTTTGATTTGTTTTGACACCCAACCCGTCGACTGCGGAAATGTGTCTTTCTTGTAAGCAAGATTTTGGAGAGACAAGATATTTTTGGCCTGGAAAGCATATAGGATATAAATCCTGAAAACTTGAGGCTCTTCTCAGCTGTAAATAAGATGCTTTGGATGGTTTGTATGTCTGTATAAGTACCGAAAGAGATCGCTTCACTAACCTTGCTAAGTCTTGTATTTAAAAGTATCTTGTAACACTTAGTGAATGAGCTGTCGGGTTCGTCCGCTCGCTTTCATACTTCCAGATCTTCAACTGTGACATACTCAATTATCATAACTCATCAGATTGGTGTCGATAAACTGATCAAAGGCAACATAGGCTCGCTTCTAGGAGTAGAATTTAGCGGCTCGAGTGGTTTAGTCATAACTGTCACGGTAGTAAACTTTGGGCAGCTTCCTATATCGTTTGTATACTTCTATCACAACGGCCTCGTCACATCAACTACCACTGCTCTAGAATGTGAGACTTACACTCATCAACGTGAATGACTACGGGTATCTGGAACGCCAAATGGCGACCAGCGACGCACTTACTTCCTGCAGCTACCGTATCTCATTGCTCCGCCTCTAATGACGCTATCCGGACTCCTACATTAGTTCGTATCTCATTCTATCTTTCTCGTCAGTGGAGACGTACATTACTATGATAATCAAACAAACCTCTGGAATTCCTGAGAACCTACCGGAATCTATTGGATTGGATTCTCTCCGCTTGGCATGATCATCAGTATGTCGACAGGGTTTTCCATGATACTTATCTTCTTTGTTACAGACATGATGCGCTTTCGGACTGCTACACCTGTTGTGGCAAATTATATTGCTTCTATCGCTGCAGGTTGCCATACCCCACTGGAGGAAGAAGGGAGGATTTGTGCTTATCCAAACTGCAATGGCGAGTCACAAGGGGCAGCATGAATGGTTTTGGGTATTACACATTCCCAAAGAACCTATCACTCAGCCGCAGCATGGAGTATTCTACCGCGGAAGAACTTATTCTGGCCATTACCAATTCGTCGTTATACCTAGGAATAGCAATGCAATTCTTGTCTCAAGCAGTGGCTTCTTCGGAAGATTTCATGTGGTCATCTTCGATAAATTATCAGATACCTTTTAGTTTCCTGACATTGCTTGTGTTTCTCCACATTAGCATCTATGAATATCTGATACTACGAGGAAAAACCAGAGAGTAGCGTAAATGCAGCCACAACAGGAAGACCCTTACAATGGGAAAAACTATGGTACTAATATCTCGCAGCAACGTCAGAGTATGCAAACGCTGTAATGTAGGGCTGATGCCAACCCAGAGCCTTAATAACAATCATTGGTTTTCCGCTTCTTGACATGTAGCACAGTAATTTTTGAGGTCAACGCTGCCCCAGAGCATCGAAGAAGGGCGAGTCGGACTTGCGCCACTAGCTATAGAAGTAGTTCATCTGGAGCTCCTTATTGGCCCGTCTTATCAAGAACTCGAACCGAATTTTAAATCATAATTCGAACGAAACACACGTGATAAATAAACATCCCATGTTTGAACCTATTCTGACACTTGCGAAGCATGTCTCGCACTCTCCACCTTAGCATATCTCCCTCCTTTGGCTTTTACGCACACAATCTTTCACTGCTCCTTGTTATGTGTCGGTTTCAGCTATGGATCTAGATGTACTGTTTGATACCACTAGAGAGAGACCGACTGAACCTAAATTAGTAGTGCGGCTGAGGGGCCTAGAATCTCGAAAACTCAGCTGCGATGCATCACGGGAGACAGCGGCGAACGAATCACAGTATTTGGTTATGGTATTAGTTCCGCTTTGAAACAGTATTTAATGCAGTTCAGAGTCTTTTCTATAACGGCTTTCTACGCCGTCATCGACACTTGATTCCTGCAATCCATGCGAAGAAGATATATCTTCTCAATGCCCTCCGATGTGCTTGCATCATTACGTGTCCTGAATTCACTTTCGATTGTCCTTATATCAATGACAAAGTCATCTTCTAGCGCGTCCTGCCAGCCAGGCGGCTACGCACTCCGAACACCAGAACGTTCATGTCCAGCTGGCAGTCAAGCCTGCTTATCGGGATCACAGACAAGATGTTGCCCATCAGACACAAAGTGTTTAGTTGATGACACCGCGTTTTGCTGTAAAGGTAGAGCATTACCTTTATTATATTGCTTAGCGTGTTAGCAACTTACCATTCTTATATGTAGGAAATGACAACTGCACACAGTCACTCATAGATTCCCCGCGTGTATGTATATCACTCCATGGCTTACATACATTGTGCCCTAGGATTAAGCTTCTTTGACAGTGTCCAACAGCAGACTGGTTACTCTGGAGCAAAAGTAACACCGTCGATCCCGACTACATGTGGTGTTGTGAGCCGGGTTTTTTTGGAGTACTGACACCTATTCAAGGGGGCGAGATGGGTCTCAAATGTTACCCATATGGAGAATCACTAGAGCAAGGTGAATCTACTGGATTGAGCATATCGACTATTCCTTGCACCGATAAGGGTCCGGTTTCCACCAGCATATCCAACACCACAGTAGGAACTACTTCACCGAATCTATCTCATAGGGGTATATCCATGGGGGCGATCGTAGGTATCGCTATTGGGGCTATAGTGGGTATCATTACTCTTCTTACAGGGGGGTTAATCCTTTGTAGGAAGAATAGGAAAAATGCTGTGAAGAACCCAACACACTGTGAGGATGAGGTTCAGGGCGTAGTGGTGGTGCAGGTTGACGATCACGAGACGCTAAAGTATGAACGTATTAGTGAAGCCCCACATGGTGGATCTGATATCAATCAGTTGGAAGGTAATGCCGTCTATGAACTTGGAGCAGCTCGAACATAGGAAATTATGTAAATAACCTAGAAGATGTGCAAAGAGTAAGAAGGAAAGGAGAGTGTCGGAACAAGAACTTCACTAAGTAGATCATATAGAGCAGTAACTACTGTTGGATTGTATGGAAGTGCAATATATCTACAACGACCGACTATAGAAATATTCACTGAGTAGTCGGCATTTTATCATAGAAAGACATGGGTCCTTTTTTCCTCAACTTTGTACGCACCAGGGTTGGTGATTCGTGATATCGTACCTACTCTTACTAGGTGCGGAAGTAGGCAGTCTTTTTGATGTAATTATACGAGCAGAGTTTGAATATCAATATCGGTTTTATCCACTTCTCATTGCACACGCAGTAATTTGGTGAAAACCTTTGTTGCAGCGATGGCTGATCCTTCTGTTTCCGCAAATTGAGTAATGGCAAAATCATCTTCATGAAGGTGGTGGCTGTGTTATGTATTGGAGACGCATACTTGGCCTTGTAAATGTATGACACCAAACGATCCTCTGCTATTAATATTTCCCAATATATCAACCAAGGGTGTACCAACAGCCAAGTCACCATATTGCATCACGATTGTGATACGATTTCCTCTGTTTCGGCTCTCAGAATTCCAGAGACGTTTGAAATTCTGTCTTAAGAATAGCGAAGAAGCAGTCTCAAACCATTTTTGCCATGCGATTCTTATATGAAGGACGATATCGAGCAGTAAACTCTTAATGAAGAAGCCACTAGGTGTCGTATCAAGAAGCGAAATATGTCCAGAGCCAGATATATCATCCGCTTGTAAGCGTCTGTTATAGTTACTGTGATCAAATAGCCATAAAGTGGTCACATTGACATGTGTCGTGAAGCATCCTGGCTGTAGGCGCGTGAGGTTTCGCTGTTGCTGGCAAGAGGCACAAGAGAATTTTGTCGCAGCTTGAGTGGTGACGAAGTCTTTGAGATTTGAATAACACACCCAGATGAGACCGATAACTGATCTTTATGCAGATTCAATGGTATAGAATAGGAGAGGAAGCTGACCTTTGGCCTCCATAGCCTTGTCGAAACCTTCTGTTGTCCATCTGCTCATATCCTCTTCTGGAGTCCACTTTTCATCCACAGAAAGCGCCCAAGGGTACTAGAGAATTGGCAACGAGCGTTTCAGGAAATCCTTCGAGAAGTATAGCAACGAGCTAAACTCGATGCACGACGTGATTAGGATGCCATGCCAGTGCCGAGGTGGAGTGGACAAAACAGGTGGACGAAGAAATTCGTTAATACTTCCCCTTGAAGTCGGGTTATAACATTATTCTGTTGTGGTAGTCTATCGTTAACGCCGGTATACGACTGGTAGAAAAGGAAAGCACATCGGGAGTATGCAAAGATGTAGCTCCACATAAGTCATCCGGCTAGTGGCTTCGTTAAAGCTTATAATAGATACAGTTCCTAGACAAAAGTTTCGCAATTTAAGTGATTTCCCACCAGAAATAGCCTACTTTCTAGTACTGTAACTTTACAGCTATATTTTAAAAAGTGTTAAAAGCTTAAGTTCATAAATACTTCTATTGCACAACTAGTATTTTGAGTTTAGTTAATTTGAATAGAATAAGAAAGAAGTAATAAGAGCTTAACGTTGAAGGATCGTGATTTTTTTTTAAATTTGTGAGCGAAAATCGTGAAAGCTACTAATTTCTGCTCTTTTCTTTTAAATGCTTCTGCTTTAAGATAATTTTATGTGTTATAACTATAGACTTTAACTAACTCTGTATAAATATAAGAGCTCTATTTGGATTGTTTCAAGTTTTAA
Organism: Curvularia verruculosa; assembly: GCA_036172615.1. NCBI lineage: Eukaryota > Fungi > Ascomycota > Dothideomycetes > Pleosporales > Pleosporaceae > Curvularia > Curvularia verruculosa. The sequence continues at coordinate 15,614 of JAWDHC010000006.1, read as the reverse complement.
AACAGTAATATTTTGGTAAGGCTTGGTGGGGTTTTAAGAGTGGTTTGCAAAACTTTTGTCTTAGTACTGTAAAATCCGACCGAAAGTTTAAAAAAACTAGTCCGAGACTTAGATAAAGAGAACGAGAATGAAGAACAGAAAGAAAAAGCGATAGATTGTGTTGTAGAGCAATTTAGCACATGACGAGCTTCTCAAGACCCCCTCACATGGGAAACCTGATACGAAGAGTTCACCTCACGAACAAAGTCGGTTGGATCAGCCGAGCAAGTCGCACATCATTCTTTTTGATATTTTCGCTTCTGATAAAGCAGAACTCAACCAGGCCTAGGAATATCTAGCCGTTATTCTAGTACTTCGGAAAGACTGGCTCATTGAAGCATCTGAAGATATCGATAGCAGGATGAACAGCCAACTCTCCCAAGTCTTTCTTCCCGCTCCAAAGTTCACAGAAGCAACAGTTCTCGACCTCACATCAAAGATTTACATCGTAATTGGTGCCTTGACAGGCGTGGGCGAAGAGCTCGCACGACTGTCGTATAGCCGTAACGGCACATATTACATCGCAGCACGTTCAGCAGACAAAGCAACCACTGCGATATCTTGGATCAGGATCGCCACCCAAATACTAGTGGGCAGCTCCATCCCCTTAAACTAGATCTTAATGATCTGCGAGGAATCATGTGTTCTGTCGAGGAGTTTCGAGTAAGGAAAAGAGACTCGATGTGCTTTTCAATAACGCGGGCATTATGATGCAACCTTAGGGCAGCAAAACAGAGCAAGGATATGAGCTGCAAATGGGCACGGATTGGCTAAGGCCTTCGTTGTTTACAAAGTTTCTCACTCCAATACTCGTGCAGACTACTCAATCAAGTTCAGCTGGTAGCGTCAGAGTGATCTGGGTGTCGTCGAGCGCAACAGAGGTCATTGCACCACGGGGTGGGTTGACTCGGAAAACCTAGAGTTCAAGAAGGACCAGTCGGCAATGACGAAAAGCACTATCAGTAAAGCAGGCAACATATTAGATGCAATTGAATGCCAAAAAACCATACAACAACCAGGGAGCCGTTAGCAATGTGGGGTTTCCCATGTAATGTGATTTTAAGAGCTAACAGAACCCAGGCGCTGCATCCGGGCCTCCTTGAATCTGATTTGACGCGATGTTGAAGGCGCGTTTTGAGTCTGCTTGCCAGGCCGTTCCAACATGCACCAGTACATGGCGCGTATACGATGCTTTTCGCAGGACTGACACCTGAAGCTGCAAGTCTTAAAGAAGGAGAGTGGATCATTCCCTGTGGGAGAATTGTAGAGATCCAGAGGGACATTGTGACCTGTGGTAAAGCTGACCTTTTTGGGAGTGGAGCGAGAACCAAACAGAGCAGTATTTACAGGCGATGAAATCACATAACTATATGTATAATAGTAAATGGTTTTATTCTGTTTTCTCAAAATAGTATAATTCTGAAAAATACACCATGACTGCTGGAAAGGTTGCCCGTGCACTGGGACGACGAAGTTCACTATACGCAGATACCAAATAGCAAAGCAAAGCGACTGCACAACGCATCAAGATTATTCGCCCAAAGAGACCGGGCTACTTGATTCATTCTATACAAACTTGCTCTTAATATGATAGCTGATAGAGATAGCTTGATCTTTCGGAAGATATTATTCAAGGCGGTAGTTATACTTATGTCTAACAGCATACATAGTTTAATGGTCACAACAATCTAGGCGATTTACATAGAATTTCTCAATACAATATGCTATAATTTATGTAACAGCAATGATTATATAATTTATATTAACGTTGAGCTTAGAATGCTGGGGTAGAACTTATTCTAGAGTTACACTGTTCACAGCTGTAGCTGATTTACACTGACTAGTGATTAGGAATAAAGTATTTTTCAAACTCTGAATCTGTATATACGAGCCATCGAAGCAACTATAATAACTACTGCGGACGTTAAGAGCTAGAAGAGCGCACGTCACTTGCGGCTTCCAGATCGTGCGTACTGGAATGAATGTGGTTATTGTGCGTCGCGTTGGGTCAGGCTTGATGCAATGACTACATGTCACATAACCAGAAGTGCAAAGATGCCCAGCTCAACACCATCTCATGAAGCCACAGCGTCGTGGTAGCGCTGCGACAGCGTTACTAGCATGTTCTTGCAGAATGCCTAAATTGCCCGTATATATTAAACATCGAACAAAGCTGAGCTTAGCAAGGATGTTACCTAACTTTATCCCTCCCGATATTACTCGCCGACGCCGTTCTCCAATACAATTTTATAGGAGAAGCCCTCCACAAAATAGAAGCTTGCGCCACAAAAGTGGAACGAAAGACTGTCAGAATGACTCATCCTTGCTCATTCATATCTCGCTTAGATATGCTTGTTAAGGAACATGATATTAGAACGAATAGAGATCTTTCAAAGATATCGTCTCAGGCGAACCTGAGTTGCACAAAGTTCTACAGCAATTACTACAAATATGGCGGCTTCTACATCATCGAAAATTCCTCACATTGTACTCAACAGCAGAATATCACCTGATCAACCTGCAAAATGCGAATTTGCCAGCCCACTTTCACTACTAGATGCGACAACAGCGAATTTTGGGCTTACTAGCGCTATCTGGCTGTTAGAACGTCCGAATATTCCCCTTGCTCCAAATAGTCTTGCTGGCCACCTACGCGCAGCACTTTGCGCAACCTTGAACGCGTATCCGCAATGGTGCGGATTTCTCAAAAGCATCAGTAGCATCGATGGCAATGATGCTGCTCCAGAAACGGCCCAGTTCCCGGCGCACGCCAGACGCTACGGTCGGGTGTATGTACACTATGGTACAAATGAAGACCCGGGAGTGGAATATGTGGAGGCGACAAGTATGGCAACTGTTGACGCCCTTTACAGTGCCCATTCTGCGAAAAGGCGGCCTATCTGGAACCGATTGAAAGACAAAGTCGCCCTTACTCATTTTGTCCCCCCAACAGCGGTGGTCAATGCGCTTCAACTCAACCAGAAAGATGCAGATGGCTTGTACAAGCCGAGCATGGCTATACAACTTACGCACCTTGCTTGCGGTGGTTTCGTAATAGCTGCAAAGATCGCCCACCCGCTTGCAGATATCACTGCACTTACTCGCTTTGTACAAGATTGGGCAAGGATATCTCGTTCCATGCTCGCGCAAGCACCCTATCCAGCGTCGAATTCAGTCTTCGATCCACTTCGTCTTGATATGTGTGCTGCTGGTGACATAAATGCCAATGAAGCCAATCCCGCCATCATGCAAGACGCACTTGCACTTCCACTGCATAGATACGACTGGTGGGCGCCGCCTATGAAGCCTCCATCGCCCTTTCCTGCGAATCTGCCTCTAGCTGGCAAGTTACTCCCTTGGGCCGAATGGAATACGAAAGCGAAGGTAGAACAGTACACAATCCATTTGAGCCAGAAGCAGATCAACTTTCTATGGCACACTGCAACGCAAGACGCCTCCACCGCATTGTCTAGTATCAAAATCAGCAAGCACGATGCCTTGTTGGCTCATGTGTGGTCATGCGTGGTGCGTGCCCGTGGCCTTCAAGAGGAGCAAGGACCAGTTCATTGTGATCTCGTGCTTGGTACACGACCGGTACTCAAGCTCGGTGAAGGCTTCATCGGATCACCAACTATGATGGTGAACATTGAGTTGAATGCCTCGCAAGTCGCTGGGACCTCGCTTGGGAAGGTCGCGCAACGTATACGTGAAACATTGACGGAAGTCAATGATACGCGACCACTCGCGGCCCACCTCCATAGCATCGCATACGAAAAGTCGCCGCAACGAATTTGGCAGGCCTTTCTAGGCCAGCGGCACATATTAGTGACTACATGGGCCCGAGCGGGTATATACGAAGTCGACTTTGGGCTAGGGTCACTTGTTCGCTACGCTGATGGTGTTGTGCCATGCTTGGATGGTTGCATTCTCATTGTCGACGGGCCAAGAAAAGATTTCGAAGCGTCTTCCAATATATCTCCAAGTACTTGGACAGACAATGGAGTCGATATTACGTTGCCACTGCTCTCCGAAGACATGGAGCGCTTATTACAAGACCCGTTGCTTCTGCCACAAGTATAAACCCCAGTCTTTTATCTCTATAAGCAGAAACACTTGGAAAATATTGCAAAGAAAGTGAGTTCACTATTTAACTTAAATTTGCTATGATTTGAGAGAGCCAGATAGGGTCGTAAACTCGCTATTTTTGAAACTTTCAAGTTCTCTTATCGACTCTACGTATATCATTGTTGCAGACTTGGCCCATGCACGGTACTATAGGGTGTCAGGAAGGATTATATTGCCTGAGCTATGGAGGTTGCTGAAATGCAGGGTGTACTTATAGTGTTCATAACGTGCCCTAGCCTCTACCACTTTTTACAGGGTAGATAAAGTCTTACCCATAACAGAATATACTTACCACCCCTCTGTAGGCATGCAATAAGTTAACACTTCTCAGTGGGCATTTTCTTCTCGTATTCTCAAATCAGGCTTGATTTACTACCTTGTCTTGGTCAGGGGACAACTATTGATCTTTTTTAGATATCCCCAGCTTAAAATGCCGGCATCATTCGCATAGCGGCATCCTGCGCATAGCGGCATCCTGCGAATCCAAGCCGTGAAAATCGGCTTCTCCAAATTGTTCCAGACCGGTGAAGCAATCCCATCTCTTGCACTAGCAGTGTTGTCCCACAAGATCTGATCTTGACTACTGCGCAGTATCGTATACCTGGGGCGATGCAAGCAATCTTAAAACCATGTTCTTCAAGAACCGTCTACTGACTATTAGTTCTAATTGCTTCGTCGCCCTTTGGCAATTGCGCTTCCATAATATGGACTTACCATTTGGATCGACTCTCTATGTCTTAATCAAGAAAACAATGAAAAGAAAAGTTGTCAAATACGACTAATGGGCTCAACATATGCGCATGCAGAGATTGGAATGGCGTGTCTTAGACAGCACTGTGACCTCTCTGGCACCTCGCAGTACTCTGCATTGGTTTAGCCTATAAGAGTAAGTAAGGTCAGAGGTTCGTAAATGAAATTACAGGTCAATAGAATTCAATGTTAATAAACAGGACAAGCGGGCAACAAGTAGGCGGGTAGATTGGGGTCAGCTCAGGGTTAAGTTAGGTAGATCTAAAAGTCTACTACTGTTAGCTTCAACAATATTATCTTTAAAGCGGTTAAAAGCTGTTTATTCGCTCTATCGGACTCGAATAGTTAGACTGTAATAGAATCTGTGGTTAACTATAGTATTAATATTTTTAAACAATTAGTTGAGAAGACAGTTATCTGATGGAGAAGTTTGTCTTAGAGAGTACCCGTCACCAGTCCAGTAACAAGTAAAACTTGCATTGACTAAGCTGAATCAGAATCAATGAGTAAGATACGAGATCAACCGGTAGGATCGGAGACATCTAAGTAAAATTAGAGATCAATAAATTTTATTGTCTATAATCACGCCGGAAAGATATATTGTTAGACTAAGTCCGCCGTAGGCAGTAGAGCACGAGCAAAAATAAGGAGAAGTAGATCGCAGGTACGGAGGTGGCTTTGAAAAGTTCTTACCGATCCAAACACTCCTGTCAGCTGATCAAATAGAGTATCAGGCTCGATATCGCGTAATATACTGCTTATGTAAGTAATTTGTAGAGCAATTTAGAAATATCTAGCCTCCAGTAGAAGCCTTCAGCTTATATCGTATCTAATAATCTTCTAAAGAGGGTAAGGGCTAGAATACATACCTCTGAACATTATATACCAATCGTTTTTACTAGGTAGCGTACTCCTTTACATAGCGTACTAGGATGGGATTCTACGAAGTACATGGCTGCCTGTTGTAACGTCCCACATTTCTTTGTAATTCGACCGGACAGTGTTGTAAATATCCCTGCAATCTTGCGGCTGTTGGAGAACATAGTGATTAAGAAACTGGTACAGTACATGCCATGTGAGTGCTGGTTGGGCTTTTTGCTTTTAAAACCCGAGATCCTCCTGACACTATTGTCTCAAAAGGAAGGATGTGCACAACACCGAAAGAACGCATGCGTGTTAGCGTGGCGAATTTAAATTGCTCAAGATTTAGTTAAGAACCATTTCTCCACAGTTCCCCGCCCGGTAGACGTTAACCGAGAACCCCTATCAGGAGGGAAGTCATGGCAGTGTAGCACGGCAAAAGCTTTTGCAGTTGCTGCAGCAATATAATGCCCCTTAATAGAGACAAATGCCCTCTCCTCTTTCTCCTTGCATGCTTTTGTCAATATTGAGTGCCCCAGAATCATGGCGTATGGAATCAGCAGCTGCCAGCAATTAGCCACAGCCCTCAATGTACTTCCCGGGATTTCTGTGTTGAACGCTACACATATCGCGAATGGCACTCCAATTGCGCTACCCGATCTTGTACCCTCATGTGCCAATGGCGCAAGCTATAATTTGGCTACCGCGACAACAGATATGTGTCGCGTAATCGTGAATGCTCGTTCTAGTGCATCTAGCACGAATCGTATCGAAGCCTGGCTACCGGACAAGTGGAATGGCCGATTCCTTGCGACGGGCAATGGCGGTACCGGCGGTTGTATTGACTATGGCAATCTACAAAATGGCGCAAGTTTTGGTTTTGCTACTTTTGGCACAAACGGTGGACATGACGGACAGTCTGGCTATGACTTCTTCCTCAACAAGCCTGAGAATATTAACGACTTCGGGTATCGCGCAATTCACGTCGAAGCGGAGACAGGAAAACAAGTGATTGAACAATATTATGGTCGCAAAGCAGATTACAACTACTATTCTGGGTGTAGTACTGGCGGTCGTCAGGGCTTTGAAGAGGCTATACTTTACCCGGAAGACTTCGATGGGATTCTTATCGGAGCAGCGGGTGTAGACTGGCTCCGTATTGTGGCTTCGAAGGGTCTTCTGGCGCGACGCCTTGGCTGGCCAAACCTCGAGTCCTCCAGCTACGTTTCTGCCGCGCAATGGGCAGCGATCGTTGCTGCACAAATTGCCTTGTTAGACCCTCTGGATGGCGTCAAAGATGGGATCATCGACAACCCTACGCTTCATAATTTCGACCCATCGATCCTTGCTTGTGGCACCGGCATGCTGAATTCGTCAGTCTGCTTGACTGCTGCGCAAGTCAACACGGTCCGTGATATCTACCAGCCTCTTGCCAATACCTCGGGCCATATTGTATACCCATCTTTTGAAGTGGGCGTGCCGACTGGTGTATTCTCTGCTAATACTGAATTTGCGAACGGCACAACGATACCACGGCTCAAATACGGTCTGGTTGATGACTTCTGGCGCGGTGCAGTGTACAATGATACTTCATTCTCAGTACTCAACTTCACTACCGAAGATATGGACTTTGCCACCAATCTGAATCCTGGAGGTATCAACATTGCAGGTGGCATATCGCACGACGTCTCCGCATATCACAAGAGGGGAGGAAAGCTCCTGGCATACCATGGTCGCGCTGATCCAACTGTCATGTCAGGTCTGGCATCGCGCACTTTCCAGAAAACAGCTGAGGCACTAAATCTAACAACGCACGAAATGCACGACTTCTATCGTCTTTTTTATATTCCAGGCATGGGTCATTGCGGTGGTGGGATTGGACAGTGGTCAATAGGTCAGCCACAGGTTGACCATCCTACTGGGGCCCAGTTCAACGATTCACAGCATAATATTCTTCTTGCCCTGGTGGAGTGGGTGGAAAAGGATCGTGCGCCTGTCACGTTGGTTGGGACAAAGTACGTGAACGACGCAGTGGTGAATGGAGTGATAGAGAGTCAAAGAACCCACTGTGTTTATCCGAATGCGAGCCGCTGGGATGGCAGCGGTGATACGAAGGAAGCCGGGAGCTGGAGATGTCAACTTCCAGGCATTATGTAATGAATCCTCTTGGATGTTAAGCGGCTTCCTATCTTAACGGATAGCTCTATAATATAGCTTGATGCGTGATCGAGCTCAACAGAACAAAGGAGCGATCCGCAATCGAATAAGCCAAAGAGACCCTTTAGTGACATACTCTTCTAAGTCGCTTGGCCCAACTGTTCGCCCGACTGGATCTCAAGACATCTGAAATCCATGTGGTAGTCTCTTATCAAGATCTTGCCTCATCTGAAAGTTCGTAGGCGATCAAGTGCGTTAGATTTTTCGCGTGGATTGTCGAACTATTGACCCACGAAGCTACAGATGTCCTCGATGCGGCGCTTACTCTCTCTGGTTCTGCATTGCCCAGAGTAAGAATACATCTAACACTTTGCCCAAGCACCCACCAACCACATACTCGATTTTAGCGATGCTCAGAGTTCCTTCGTACTCGTGCCGGAGCTTCGCCCCAGTCTTGTATTTTAATGCCATGTACTTAACTCTGTTGATTTTAGAAGATTTCTTGGTTTGGGAACTTGTTTTTGCCCAAGGCTGGCTTGGTGATTGTGGCTACTCGCGGGAGAAGGGTACAGGCTATAGAGAATGGCTCCGAACGTCCTTCGGCTTGAAAGAATAGTGGGCGCTAGAATATGTAGAAAACCCTATAAGTAGACGTCAAGTCTTAGTATATCGGTATCGTTTAATTGATATAGTAATTTCCAGTATGTGATAGTTCTGTATCTAAGCCCGACCGGTAACAAGAAATGCATACTAGTTATAGTTAGTAGATAAAAAGTAGCTCCTATAGCTCCTGTACGAGACGCCTTAGTAGGCAGCTTCAGGTTGTTTTTTGTAAAATTTTCAATTTCTTTCTAATAGGCTAATCTATGTTATGCTTAAATCGCGTAAATAAACCTAGTAGCTTATATATAATGCTTAGACATAAAGTGTCTTCGTCCACAAATATTACATATATAAGACGATAAGATCAAGTATTGTAAAGAGAATAAGTGAATAAAATCTGTTGCAATGGTTGTAAGCTTGAATGCAATCGTATACTAAGGATTGCACTATTATGGTACTATTACAACTATTGCTAGAACCTAGTCTAGTCCAACGTGTTTGAATATTGTGGCGCGATAGGTAAACGCGCGCGCAAGAAGATCAACGGGGCAACCCGCAATCAGGTAGTCAAGTAGTCATCACCAGTATTTGATTCAGTGAAGAAGGTACTTATCTACTTCGAAACGAAATCCCAATATATACTAACAGTCTAGCCACGTGCCATCACTCCGACAGCTACTACCCCATAGTATATACACTGTTCCATGTATACCGCTCAGTAGAACGCTGATTACTTATAACTTTTTGGTTGTTGTGGCCTAGTGGCATGAAGCTGAGCTTCTGACGACTGTTTGGTAATTAGAAAACTAAAGCTAAGCTATACGAATATGCATAGTACCTGTGAGGGTGACTTCACGCAGTGATCGGCAAGCAGTTGAGAGAAAGAAGGTCTATCGAAGGTAGGAAAACAGCAGACAAAGAACTAATTAAAAGTAATCTCTCGTGATAATATACCAAAGAGAGTAGGCCAACGAACCAAGATTAACAGTCTATCGCGCAAGCAAATTGCTAGTAGCTTGCTAGCGACGTTGATTGCTGACTAGTAGCCAGTCAAGCGGCCGCGGCAGCTAAGGGCAAGCAAGCAGCGGTATGCAGGGGAAAGAGCAAGCTGCAATAAGCAAGAGCAAAAGCAAAACAAACCAAGCAAAGGTGGGGAAAGGTAGGCAAGATGAGGGCAAAAGGGGAAGGGAAACGACAGCTGAGTAAGCCTTTTGGCTGGAGTCCTTACAGTACCATCTCTATATAAATTGGGCATTTACACTTTGATATGTAGCTCTGCTATATTTAGGCCCGTTATAGTGGTGTAGGTAGGTCCGTTAACCTTTGCTATAATAATGCTAACAGGCGCTTAAATTGACATTGCTTCGGAAGGACGAGTATCTCAACCAATATCTAGGGCATGGCTTTATAGCATCAATTTTCTGAACGACTCCAATCAAATCTCCTATGCTATTGTCTGTTTGTGATTTTTCTCTTACTGCTAAATGCGAGATCTGATAGCACAGCCCGAAAGGATTTACAGCTGATCCTTATTAAGCTAATTATAAGTCCATTACTAGAGAAGAGAGCTGTTTAGCAGGTGATCAAACGCCGAATGTCCTAGCGAGGGCGGTTGGACCGTCTAATAGAATGCTTCTGTTATATGCTAGTGGCTAGTAGTTATTCAACCGGGATCTCCTGCCCTATCAAATATGGAAATATTCTTATCAAGGCTCACTTTATACCTAGTGGTTACTAAAAAAGTCAAATTACTTAGAGCTTTTATCCGTATGACGATTCCTACTACCTTGTTAAAGCCGACCTCACGAAGTCCAATAGTGCCAGCTGGCGAGATGTCGACTATCAGCTATGGCCTCTCGATATACATAGGGCATTGATACGTCCCAACACGCTTAGCACTTCATAGCGAATACTACGCTTCTTATTCTTAAAGCTCTTAAGACTTGAAGTTACCCTACGTTATTTAGATATTATCTACCGATTTCGTAACCTTGGTTAGAATGTAGATGAGATTGATAATATGAAGGAGTGTTTGGATATTAAGCGAACATAACTCGAGTAGCTGCTTATAACGTATTATTGTAGTGCAAATACTTGTGGAGGTCAAAATAGCTAGAACTCGTTGGATTGTAATCCAAAATGCTAGATACACATTCCACCAGGTATCTCAAAGCCTAATATGAAAGAAGGGCATACTCGCAGACACAACAAACGAATTCCTGCTGTGGGAATATAGTCAGAACGCGTGTTCTGGGCATCGAGTTTCGCAAGTTGAGCTTGTGACCGCTATTGCTGCTGTCCTCAGATCACATTGTACTCACGTACCCGGAGGAAACTGAGAGTTAAGAAATTGCGACGAGGAGAGCGCAACGGAAGGCAATCAATGTCGAAAAGAGACTTTCAAATGCAATGAAGGATGTAGCGTTGGTCGTTTTGGTGTTGAAGGAGGAGCCAAAACGATTGTCGCGATGTCCAAATGTTTCTAGTCGTCCATAAAAGAGTTTCTTGCTAGATCTGGTCTAAGAGAGATCTCAGAATGTCTTTTGAGTTAAACAAAATCGGGATCCAGAGCGAAACTCAGCAAGATGCGAAATGAACAACTACGCCCAAGCTAGACATCGGAGAACGTTCTTTGGATTAGCATATCTTCTAGACTCCGAGATATTGACCAAGAAGTTATGTGGGACCAATAGAACCTCTATTTATGCTTAAAACACGTTTTTGATGAGGCTCTCATATCCCGCTCTCACATCTGCCTGAGAAAGTGCACGCTCAGATCTTCGCATCGGATGCACAAGTGATGACACCCAGATCACTCAGCTTCCAATGACTATGCATCCTTGCCTTCCGGTTCCATCCTCCCAATTTCCCAAAGCAACCTGTTAGTCCAACAATAACCTCGCCAGGTTGGGCTCTTTTGACAGACCACTGGTCCTGAGATGGAAAGTTCGGGCGCTCCTCACCCCAGAGACAGCTCCGTCCCCGATTCGTCACCAACTTCATGTTTCGCACATCATTACTCAGATGCACCTCCGTAATAACTTCTCCACCCTTTCCATCGATGGTAAACTCTTTCAAGAATTTCGGATCTCTTGGCTTCCATCTGGTCAGACTATTGAGGTGTAGTTCTTTGTAATCTTTCATGTTATCCCAGTTTGAATGTTGTGATGGGACAGGGCCCATAGTGCCAATATGATTAGGAATTCCATGAGACCCTTTGCCAGGGACGAATCCCAGCATAGCAGCGGTGTCCCAAGTATTAGTGCAATCTGTCGCAGTGCCTTCGATGACTTGGAGACAGTTAATTGAGGTGACATACTCGTACATCTCGGGAACTTCGGCCCACAGGAGCACTTCATACGGTAGCATGTCCGCGGGAATATCGGTTTGGCGGTAACCATAGTTGCTCCTGTCTATCAAAGAGTGGTGCTTATAGACTGGGTGCCTCCAAATTGGAAGGCAGGTGATGGCATTGTAGCGCATCGCGCCTGCGAGTCCAGTCCAGAGGCGCTTTTCAACATCGAAATAACCAAAGTGATCAGTAGATTCTATGTACGATGATGGATGTGGTGTTTGTAAGAGACCAAGACGTGATATGATTCCATTCTAACGCAAAATCAGCAATCGGATAAGATAAAAGCGCATCAGAGAGGATTAGACTAACAAATGCGACTTGCCCGGTCAAGCCAACCAGATGTAAATTATCGAGCACGCGGAATTCTCGCGTGTTAGTAGCTTTACAGTTGCTAACACGCAGAGTTTTGGTTTTCCCTGATTTAAGCTCAATCTGCATAATGTTAGACTGTCCCAGCCTTTTCTCAGATGGAAGTTCTTGCAACGTACCGACATTCCTTGAATAGCGCAGTCGCCGCCGGCCGAACATACATTGGGTTACTGAATGCACTTCGGTCCATGAGTGGGTTCAGCAGGTCGATGGCGCATATTTTCACAGTGATGCTCCGGATCCAGTCACCAGCACCAATATGAAGACTCTGTCCCTCATTGCCTTCTGTACTCCCAAACTTGCGTTGGCTGGAGCCAAGTTCAAGTACAATTCCAACCAGATTGCCGTCCTCGTTCCAGTAGGTTTTCAGATCGCTTGACATTTGTGTAAGTTCTTCCCATGAGCGAAGGAATTGCGTAGTTACAAAACGACTTTCCTTGGGCTCGGGATACATAACCATAGGCGTGTGAAGGGAAACCGCGTTTTTGAGTATCTCTTCTGCTTCTTCCTTGGTTGTGTCTTTAAGAGGCTTATCCATACCTTGTAGCTTCAACTGGTCGCGGTAGGAATCTACGAGCTCCTGGCAAGCCCTCCAGATACGTCGACGGTTGGCAATGCCACTGAGAGGCCCAAAGTAACCGAATTCAAATTTGGTAACCGTTATAAGCCATGTGAAGAAACACTTGTAATCGAATTTTTCCGGTAGTTTCAGTTCCTTGAGAAATGACTCAAGCTCCCACAGCCAAGGGTGTACTCGAATTTTCAACATGCGCCGCCAGAATGCGTTGTCCCTGGTAACTTTGTTGACATGCCAAGAAGCTTTCATGAGTGAGAGCATATCCTTGTCGGGTAGATCGTCGACGATCTGATGAAGAACATCATAGGGTAGTGAGGTGATTGGGTCATTCCAGACTTTGCTGTCGAGTTCTGGCAATAATCTCCCGTCATGCAAGGTAGCAGGGAGCATCTCCTGAAGTAACTCAACATATTCTGGATTATAGCTTGGGTCGATAACGCAGACCTGCTTGAGTGTCAGTTGTTTTCAAAATTGTTTGTCATTCAGACAAATTACTTCTTCTCCTGGCCAGCACTCCCAGAATTGACTCTCCTCCTGCTGCATGCCAAAATCCAGGTTAAGACAACGGCCGTAAACTTCAACGTGCTGCTTCATGACACTATACATCATGTCCTTGTTCACTTTGAGCGGGTCAACATGCCCAAGACTTCGGGACAGAATCTTGTAGCACTCCTCATGAAACGGAAAGGCCGGTACTTCGTTCGAATCGTGTGCGAAGAAACAGGTGAGATTCTCCCCCGGATCATTCGGGTCTTTCCCTTGTACATCGATGTCAAAGCTACCATAGTCATTGTAGTAGCCGCGACCAGAGTAGAAGGCTTTCGTCGTTCCTCGAGAATTTGGATTGAAACCAAGAGCGCGGCACCGACCAAGCCATCTGAGCTGGTCTGGTGTAATTTTAGTAGGATCATATGAGTTCTGCTCATACCAGGCGTCAACCTTCGAACCAATAGAATCTCTGCCGATGTACTCATTGATATGAGCAGGCTCATCATCGTCCGACCAATCAGCAGCTGATGGAACAGGCTCTGCTAGTGGTGGTGGTGGTGGTGGGATGGCAACATCTGAAATGGTCGCAAGATTCATGTCCGAATCATTGCTATTCAAGGAATAATCCATGGAATCATGAGAAAAGTCGGAACCAGACTCAGAGTACCCATTGTCACTATAATCGTCGTCGTCTTCATCGTCGCTGCTCCTTGGGTCCGTCTGCTCCGTTGTGCCCTCTTCATCACTATTACCAACATCTTCCATCTCAGCGTCTTCCAAAGCTTCGTAGGGTTCGTTCTCGTTGATGCCTTTCTCACCACCCAGCTTTCTCTTTTTCAGCTCCAACCTTTCATTTCGCAGCTTTAATGCCATTTTCGTCTTTGCGCCTAATGTCGTGGCGAAAATGCTCAATGGACCGGCACACAAGGCGCAATAACAGTCAAAAGAACCCATGGTGAGATCGAAATTGAAATTCTTGAATGAGGTTGGTCTCGAGGTAGATGGATCGAAGTTGCGGTCAACTTATATTGGATAAAATGACACAGGACGTAGCCCTTGGTTCCTGCCAGGCGACTAAGCGCTTTCGAGCACAAGCGGGGAATTTGCCTTGCGCTTATTAGGCAGCAGCCCGTCGATGCGCAGCTCTATGTACGTGTCGGAGAATTTGGGTTTGCCTGATAAACCATGTTGTCAGGCAACAATTGGTCTATACATACAAAAGTCTAGGGTGTATATGGGTCGAGCAAACTTTTGGGATAGGGCCCTGCTATGCACAGCATTCAGCAAATAGGCGCTCTGCGGCGTTCCTGAGACGGCACATCGGCACCGTGATGAATGCGCGACGTTTGAGAGACCATGAACATCATCCACAAGTGAACACAAGCATTACTGAATGCTCTGCCCTTTTCGGCTTCTTGCTATGCGACGTGCTTCTTCATTTGCACTGTTTTCACCTACACCGTGGCGTGCTTGATAGGCCAGAACACAGCGAAGATGCTAGATCGTTTCGATGAACTGCGTAGCTCGCAGAAGGCCGTGAATAAACTCGGTGTATATCTTCCAGATGAGATATTTGACTCAACTTCTACAGACTTCATATGCTATTCATTGCTATCATCACCAATTCCTTATTCTATAACAGGAGGAAAAGAACCACCTTTTTTCAAATTTGCTATCAAATTTAAAATTCAGCACGGGCTACCGAAGAGCTACTATCTAGCTAATAAAGACTAGAAAAGACTATTGCTTGATAGTATACAACTCTTATAAGTATAAACAGATAAGCATACCACAATGCATTATATAGACCACCTCATCTGAGATAACTAGAATTTTCGCAATAGGAAGCTAGTAGTCATTTTATGATCCTTCATCCCTACTATATTGCTAGCATATAACGTAACAGGCGGTCATATGTTGCTAGAAGTAGTATACAACATAGCGATTATACTCCAATTCTAGATACTCTTGTCCTAGGATAGCTACCTATTGTTACGGGCCGGGCCCCTACAGAAGATTGTAGGGTGCTAGAAGTTATTGCATTGCTTGAGCTATGGAGGTGTGCCGCTATGAGGGTCTACTTGTAGTGTCCATCACGTGCTCTAGCGCCCACTATTCTTTACAAGGTAGGCAAAGCCTACACCATAACAGTAGGTAAGGATGATCTCCGTGACTATAGAGGAGATGGCGCCAAGCGCACCTAGGTAACTGCTATTAAGTGCATCAGTGCTGACGGTGTAACGGCACAGGCAAGATCTGTTCGGATCAGTATCGGTTGGAAGTGTCACT
>JAWDHC010000005.1:0-256577 GCA_036172615.1 Curvularia verruculosa | reverse complement strand
GAAGAAGAAGAAGAAGAAGAAGAAGAAGAAGAAGAAGAAGAAGAAGAAGAAGAAAGAGAAGATCAGATTCTTGTGTGTCAATATAATTCTTTCTTTCTTTTTTCTTACATAAATGTTTTTTGATCTTCTGGAGATTTTTTTGGTGGGGGAGTTGATATATCTTTGTATATATGGCGAAAGGAGGGGAGGGGCAGGCCAGGCGTTGGGTATAGATGGTCTGGATGTTGATACTTTATCCTGAAGATGGCGGATAGATGGTGATGCGTTAATGTATCTTGTGTGTGAGAGAAAAAAGATTCATGTTCTCGTTTTGAGTCGGGGGGTGAATGAATATGGGAGTGGGGCGCTTCCGAGTATGCTGGCTTGTGGCTTGTTTGCAGCTGTGCGGTTTGTGGTGATTTGTGGTCTGCCTGGGTTGTTGGTTTGTGGATATTAATGAGACGGGAGTTGGGGTGAGGTTGATAGAGTTGGGATTCTGGTGCGCTAATGTCTGTTGAGAAGTGAGATTGAGAGAATAGCTGTGCATTTGTACTAGAGTCTTTCCTTGCATGTGATTGGGTTCAGCGCTTGAGCATAGGTGCCTATGGTATTGCCATGGGCTCCATACTCAATACCCTATATTCATGTTTTTACATACTGCATGTGTTTTGTTTCCACGTCTCGCTGGTCATTTCTGTGGTTCTACGATAGACTAAAAAATCTAGCCACAGAAGACAGCGCTATTGGAGTCTGCCTTGGGGAGAGCTAAGGCTAAGAATGCCCCGCGGTCGTCCTTACGCTCTGAGCTGAGGTTCCTACTGTGGCGCATGACCTGAATGGCCATTCGTGCAGGCACAGGCTTCAGCTGAGAACTTAAATTTACCCCCAAGCCCACGTCTTCTTGTCGTACCCCACCACTCACATGGCTGAACCATATGTGCATGCCGTCCTGTCGGCATTTTGGACACTTGCTATTGTATGGACAATTACTATTGTTTGGATAATCACCACTGCTTGTGTTATTCTTTTTCTCTACCTTATCTGGGAAGCATGTGCTCGTCCAATAAGAGAGTGGCTCAATTCAGGCTGGGAGACATTACCGAGATTAGAACCAGACATCAATAAGCGACTGGAGGCCCAGACGAAAAACGGACTCATAACCATACGAGGATTCTTCATTGATGATGTTGGGGATCTTGTTGACATCGGCACAGAATACCAGTATAGAGATGACCCGTTCCCAGAGTGGTGGACCGACCTAGATAACATCAAAGAGATGGTAGACCTGCTCAAATCTGGCAATCTGAACCGTCACGCTCATAATTATATGGAAAAAATACTCGATTTCGTAGATAAGGCACACTCTCAACTGAGCAACCAGCCAAGTCTTCTCGATTCTTCAGAAAAGACACGATTTCAACTGAATGACGAGGGAGCTTCTAGTTGGTTCCAGAGAATCTATATTCTGAACGCGACAATAAGCCAATTCATTCTTATAGATCTGACGTACACAGGGTATATAACCCTTTTATCCAGGAGGTGAAGAGATTGACATACGGTAATCGGTTGTTCAAAGCACGTATGTCTTCAAAATTAGGACTTGGTCCGCAGAACACGATAGAAGGAGATAGTAAGTGAGGGCGCTTTCCTCGTTAACTTTTTGGTGGATCTGACCTCTTCAAAGAGATATTCTTTGCACCTTCATATTCCGCCCTTTTGATTGTTCGGAGATTTACCTTGGAGAACCTTGTGGAATCAGGAATCCAGGCAGATTTCCGTCTCATTGGTGCATGTTACGTGGGAAATGAATCATTTTGGAAAAGCAAATTACATGATCTGGCCAATACATCACCGCAAGACTGGATATTTCAGTCGGAGATAGATGAAGCAATCATCGGCGATGATGTCCGCGTCAAAATACCAAGTCGTTTCGCTACACAGGGCTCACCGGCCGCTCTTCAGAGCAGCCATTTCGACAGTAAAACGCTGGCGACGTTATTGTTTCCAGGAATCAAATTCTATCGAGGCGTTGAAGATTTCCGGGCTGCTGATAAGATGGGAACACGGCACATCATGTTTTGGAAATGTGTAAGTCTCTTTTGTTTCTTGGAACCTTATAAATCCCATTGATAAATTTATAAGAATGCATACACAAATTCTATAAGAGTTACACATCACATTTACATGCATTGCTTGCTGACTTTTTGAAAGGCCTGTGAGTATCAGGGAGTTGACTTGTATCTGGAGCAACGGCCTGGCGCGATGCGCGAGCTTCTGGAAGTTTTTCAAAAGCATGGTATAAGAGCTTTTACAAAGACTTGTGATCCTTCCCGACCCAAACCTGCTTCGATATTACTGGTAAGACTTCTGATGTCCATTGAAAACTTGCGCATATCGTTGCGGAATAAAGAGTGGGCGTCTCTAGTCACAATGAGACAAGGTCGCCACTCAGATACAGTGAGTGATAGAAGGCTCTCTTCCAAAACGGCTACCGGATCAACAAGTGGAGCGTCGTCTTCACGCCAAGGTACAAATATGAATTCCCTCGGCTCGAATCAGCAAGTCCAGAGTTCGACGGGTGCCGCTAAAAGCACTTTGGCCTCAATAGCACAACCGAGCCAGCCGTCTCCATCTTCTGCTATCTATACTCAAGTCAACACAGCCAATGTCAATATTCGAGAAGATTTCATACTTTTATGCATGAAAGTTAAGAGGTTTTTAACAAATCGTCACGATCTTCAGGTTTCGACAATGACTCGTGACCGTGAGCTGTTCGAGGCTTTCCGCAACGAGTATCGCTCGAAGTTTGGGTGGGCCTATTGCCAGTTCAGTTTCCAAACGGTACAGAGGATCAACTTTATCAAAGTAAGACGCCAAACACGAAGTCTTTCTCTACCTAACAGTTCCATAGTTTACTCTGCACCCGCGTTTTGAAGTTGATGGAATAGTAACTGATATGCCACCGGACACCGCTGGACACTACACATGCGAGCCTCGCAGCCCAGGCCTTGTACCACCTTTAGGGAGCGACCTCCTCATGCATCGATTCAGCTCTCCTAGAAACTGCTTTCAAGACGATATTTGCCTGAGACAATTTCCCAAACGCGTTGGTGAGCGACCAACCCCTGGTATAGATCCGGACTTTTACACAGCATGGGGAATGCATCTAGAGCAAGGGTATGACCTCGGCCGCATCTGTTTAGTTTTGTTCTTCGGCATGGCGTCTGGAGGCCTTGTCGGGCTCTTGGTAGGGATATTCAGGAGTGTGCAGGATGGGTTTTCCATTGCGAGCTTTATAGTTGGCACTGAGGCTGTCGCAATCGCCACTCTGCAGGCCCTTCTGACTGTCGCAGCCATGTGAATTTTCTTCTGATATCTCAGGTTGTATGTTTTGGATAGCGTGTTAGAGCCAGCGTGAGCAAGAGGAGTTTGTGCCACCAGCACTTGAAGCACATGGGATTCACGAGCCACAAACCCTAGAATCGGGAGCACTTCAAGCAGGCTGGGATTATGAGTTATATAAATCACGTTTTGCTTGCTCAAAACATGGCTCAAAGTGCTGAGAGATGCTCAGCCCGACAGCTATTGCACAGAACTCAAGGTTGCTGTGCGCGACCTGAGGTGCTGGTTGTGATGTCGCTGCGACAAAGTTTCGCTAAATGTGGGTTAGCGTTGCTGGGTGCGTTGTTAGGTGTGACGATGCTGCGTGTCGGACGCGACTTGGTGTTGTCGGACCAAGACTCTCCCTGATAGCCATCACACTCGCACAACAACTATTATCATCTAATTGCTGCAGATCTATGTAGTTGATGCCCCAGGTATGACAAGGATCGCGACTCTTTCCCCATTCTGACGGACCCCACCTTAGTCATAAACCACATCTCGACTCGTCCGATGTACAAACCACAAACTGCAAACGTGCCACATAGCCACCTCGAACCTTGACACCTTGGCCCTGAATCCTCGGGTGTCGTTGCATGAATGACTAGGTATCGAGTTTTAGGAACAAGGCACAACAAGTTTGAGATCGACTGTGTTGTTTGATGAAACGCTAGCGGCGACGGGACTGCAACATGTACTGGGGTTAACTGTGGGTCTTGGGGACTTCACTCACGAACATTTGCAAGTAGTCTTTACCGTTTAGGCCAACAGTACAAAAGGATTTGCATTGGCTTGTTGCTTGTCTATTCTTGGCTGTGGACCGAGGCTGAAGCCCTCCCTCGGGAGTCACTGATACATACGGCAGTGCAGATCATCTTACGATGTCATGTCTCCGAGTCTCTCCTGCTGCAGTACAATTCCTCAGGTCAAGTGCTTGGGATGGCCAGAGGTATACAGCAGCTATACTATAGACTACATACTATAATATCGATCAGTGTCTATTTTTACCTGTTTTGCATGACTTGTCAAACTCTCAATGCGTTTGGGTCATTGCGGAATCTTGCATTAAAGTTTTGCGCCTTGGCGCCTGCAGGTTACTACTCGAGGCCATAATGAAACTAGGAGACAGAACATCGCCACCTTTCAGCGCCTGGAATTGAGCCTTCCGCTCTTGCCAAGCATACCAGGGAAACGCCCCTCGCAGCCAAGCCTGTTTGACCTTAGTAAGAAGCCTCAAAAACCCATTCATGATACTGCTTCTGGTTGGTGCCGATACCCAGTGTAGTGTTTGATAGGTAACAGAGGTATCCTAAGGTTGTGGGGGGAAGTGGGTAGGCGGCTACCAACCCCAATGTAGAATGAGGTGCGATGAAGATCTTCGGTGATGTTGAAGGTATAAGAAGACTTGCTCAAACCGACTGGTAAATCATCATCAGCTTTCAACTTTCCCATTTCTTCACTAATACTACAATATTCTCTAGCCTGGTGCTTTTCGTTTCACCTCTTTTATTTACCAATACCTCACATATAATACCCTCGAGTCGATCTCGTCCTTAAATCTCAAAAACAATCAATATGCACTTCTCACCAGCACTTGTTCTTGCCCTCGCCGCTGCCGTCTCGGCTCACGGTGTAGTCACTGAGATCAAGGGTGCCAATGGCGTCTCTATGCCGGGCTTGACAATCCAGGATGGAACTCCTCGTGACTGCTCTTCCAAGTAAGATGCGCAAATATCAAACACTGAGGCATTGAACTAACAAGGATCTAGCGGCTGTGGTTCCCAGGCGGACACTGCCATTATCAGAGACCGCGAGATTGCCAGCGGTAAGACTGGTCCTCTTGGTCGAACCCAGGGCAACGGCAACGTCGATGCTGCAGTCATGGTCGGAGCCTTTATGGGAGCAGGTGCTGCCCCACCTGCCAACCAGGGTGCTTCCGGAAGCGTTGGTGTCGAGGACAACATCCCCCAGTCAGCCCAGCGGAAGCGTCAGTTCCTGAGTGGCCTTCTCGGAGGTGGCGCTGGTGGTAGGGGTGGAGCTGGCGGAGCTGGCGGAGCTGGTGGCGCGACTGGTATTGCTGGACTGTTTGGTGGAGGCGGTGACAAGGTCAACGGCCCTCCTGAGTCTCGCGTTGCCGCTGCTGTCGGTGCTGGTGCGGCGAACGGAATGCCCACTTGTGCTGAGGATGGCACTGTGACCATGACCCTCCGACAGGTAAGCTATCTAGTCTTTGGCCTGGAATCGCACACTCTAACATGCTCTAGATCAACCAAGACGGTGCAGGTCCCTTCACAGCTGACGTCGATGGTACCTCTGGAGGCACTGACGAGGCTGCCATGCAGCCAGCAACAGTCACCAAGGATGTTCCAGGACTCGGAGTTCAGGGTATCTCGCTCGCTACCAACACCGAGTTTGAGATGAAGGTTCAGATGCCTGCTGGTATGACTTGCGATGCGACTGTTGCTGGTGTCAACAACGTCTGCGTGATGCGAGTCCGCAACGGTGCGGCTGCTGGACCTTTCGGTGGATCTGTTGCTTTCACCCAGAGCGCTGGTGCCAGGAAGCGTGCCCTTGCCTACAGGCTCAAGAAGCGTATGGCCATTGGCGGCAGGAACTAAGCCACTTAATGAGAGCACTGAACATAGTACCAGCCTGGAGCTTTGGATAGCCTGACTGGATCAGAGCTAATGAAAATGTATGAGAAAATGTTCATAGTTATATAGTTAACGAGTATTTAAAATATGATGATTATTAGATCAGCATCTTGTTCTTCAAGTTTTCAGTCACGTGACGATGTTTATTTTGCATGATTTCCCCACCCCATGTAAAGACTGTGCAGCTCAAACGATAGAAACAATCAAGGGAGATGAGAATTGTCTCGATGGCGTGTTCATTCTGCGCGATTCGGAGACAGATCCTGGAAGAAATGCATAAGGGTCAAACATCGTCCAAAACAAAGAGTTTGCCAAGTAGGCAAATGACTAGCAATGCTTAGATATTTCCTGATACAGCAAACCATAGTTGTTCTTGTCGTATCGACTGAAGAATGTTGAGAGGGAGGCTGTTGTTCGCTGTGACCATCACTGGGTTAGTCCAGGGATTCAAGTCTGATCCTCGACGGCTTGAAGCATTTTACCACCGTGCTCGTGGAGTTCACCGCGGAGCCTTGTTTTTCCATGGGTGCGGGATATATCCCAGCTGATGACGGCAACAACACTGATCATGCACAGTGCAAGATCCGCTTGGTGAAGTGCCGTCCAGTTAGACGACCAAGGTGCATTACCCTAGACCCGATGCAGGTTGAGCTTATCTTGTTTGCCGCCCTCCCCACCACCCGATCCATCATTATATCCACACCTGGGTGGCAGCAGTACAGTCTCTGCGAGGAGCAAACATATTTTTCTCTTCATAGTCGAATTACATCGGAACTTTTTTTAATATGAGAGTTTCCAGGAGCATCAGAAAACGTCATCCGGGTAAAATATCGCAAATACCTTTCCAAACCTCTTATCACGCAATGGGCGCTGCAAATCGCAACATACCAAGCCCTAGCCTGCTGTCATTCGCCGCAGAGCAAGTGCTCCTACGGCCGCCAAGTCGAGACTAGAAAGCCACTTATAACTATGGGCCTTTTAAATTTATGCTCTTTATCTTTTTTGTTTTGGTCAACAACACTACAACGGCTTCCATGGCCCTCTTCGACTCCAAGGCCGCCGCAGGACCCCCCTCGCCGACGGTGAGCTACAACGACGATGACTTTCAGCGAATGGATCCTAGCGGTGTCAAGCGCGGGCTTAAGACTCGCCACTTGAGTATGATGGCGTTGGCTGGAATCATCGGTCCTGGTATTCTGGTTGGAACTGGAGGCGCCCTCGCACAGGGAGGTCCCGCCTCTCTGCTCATCGCGTTCTGCGTCATTGGTATCATCGCCTTCAGCATCACACAGTCTTTGGGCGAGATGACAACGCTTTACCCCACTGGTGGAGCGTTTGTCACCCTGTCCGAGCGCTTCGTGGACAAGGCTTTTGGGGTTGCTGTTGGCTGGCAGTACTGGCTGGTGTGGGCGTGTGTTTTGGCCAACGAATACAACGTCATCTCCTCGATTATGATATTCTGGGGTCCACAGGTGCCGCTCTGGGGGTACTTTCTCATTTTCTGGTTTGCCTTTTTAGGCTTCCAGATGCTGGGCATTGAGTCGTTTGGAGAAGCAGAGTTCTGGCTCGCCCTTATCAAGCTTGCTGGCCTCTGCACGTACTTCATCTTCGCCATCATCTATGCTTCAGGAGGATTGATTGGCCAAGATGAGGCGCTCGGATTCCGCTACTGGCATGACCCAGGACCATGGGTGAACGGGTTCCGTGGAGTAGCAACGGTTTTTGTTTTTGCTTCTACCTTTTACGCAGGCGTGGAGGCTGTGGCTGTCGCAGCAACCGAAACCAGGAACCCATCCGTGGCGGTACCCCTCGCCATCCGACAAGTTATATGGCGCATTCTCTTCGTCTACATTGGAGTCGCATTCTTCTTTGGGCTCACCTGTCCTTCGAATGCAGATGGATTAGCGAATGGAAGCAGCCGTGCATTGAAGAGTCCTATGACCATTGCACTCCAGAATGCCGGCTGGCAGGGAGGAGTCCATCTCATCAACGCTTTCATTTTCGTCACAGTTCTGAGCGCGGCCAATAGTTCGATTTATATTGGATCTCGAACGCTTCTCTTTATGGCACAAGAAAAGTTGGCACCCAAATTTCTCGGCAAGACAAATAGTCGCGGCGTACCTGTCTATGCTATTGTGTTCACCAACTTGATTGGGGCGATATCTATGATGAACATCAGCACCGGAGGCGGCCAGGCATATTCTTACATTGTTAACCTGAGTGGAGTTTCTACCTTCCTGGTTTGGGGATCTATATCATTCACGCATATCCGCTTCAGAAAGGCCTGGAAAGCTCAAGGTCGAACTCCGGACGCGCTACCATTCAAGTCAATTGCGTACCCTTGGAATGCCTACTTTGGACTGTTTGCCAACGTTTTCCTTGCCCTTGTGCAGGGTTGGACTACCTTGAGCCCGTTTAATGCTGGAAACTTTGTTGATGCATATATTATGCTGCCCGTGTTCTTGGTCATGTACGGTGGTTACAAGCTGTGGTTCAAGACGCGATTCTGGAGACTTGAAGAGATTGATCTGGACTCAGGAAGGAGAAAAGATCTGGACATGAGAGAGGAGTATGAACATGGTGAACTGCATAATGAACCACAGGGCAAAGCAGGGTTTTTGCGCGATCTTTGGCGGAAGTTGTAATGGCCGCGTCTTTTCATAGAGCACTTGGCAGAGCGATGGGTGATTGATACTGGATTTTCTAACGTAGAAACGAAGGTTCCACTTTCTTGCCCTTATAAAGCTAGTTGAACATTGTGTGAATCAAATCAGTTCGCAGTTAGTACAGACCCCAACAATCTTTTCACGCAGTGCAAGTCCGCTGGTTGAACTTGACATCAGCAATTTACTTCATGTACGACGCATTTGCAAACCGCAAAGCGCCAACATCTAGCCCCAGCATTTCGACGATGCTAAAAAAATACCATTCAATTCCCTTTCAGCCCCAAAGCAGAGTCAGGCACCCTGTCGAAGCCGGCCCCCAAACATCTTCCTATTGGACAGATTTTCCTAAAATAGACAGAATAGTTCATGGTGCCTACTAGTAAGCCTGCATTGCCTGCCTGCGCCACAATGCTGCATATCGCAGATGCAAGCCTCAAAAGCATCTTCCGTGGCTGTTGGTAACATTTGCATGCCTGTGAATTCTATCGCTCTGGCAACAAAATTGTTTTCTTTTGTTCAGTTTACCCTTTAGGCCCTTCTTTTCTTGTTGGTAGGGCCATTTCTGGCTGGTTTTTGGTTCAGTATGGAGATGGTGGCGGGTAAGCCACGACAAAGAGCCTGGACGCCGAAAGCTCGCTCTGGGTGCAAGACATGCAAGTAAGTAGATGGAGCCCTCTGCTACAAAAATATAAGAGTACATCCAGGTTGGGCCGAAACATGGCCATTTAGAGTGATGTTGAGATGCGTAGTTGCTGGATCAAGATTGGGCGCAATACAGAGCTTTTTCGGAGTCATTATACCAATTGGTCATCGTTAATCTATACACAGAATCCGAAGAGTGAAATGTGACGAAGAAAAGCCTCACTGCAAACGTTGCACGTCAACAGGCCGTACATGCGATGGCTACGACCCAACCTTCAGCAATTTTCGCAATCCAATTTCGTCACCCCCAGAAACAACACCAGGCCCATCTCGACTAGGAGCCAACTGGAACTCACTACCATCCAAGTCGCCTATCGTCCTCGCACCCGCCATTGCCCTTGGCACCGACGAAGAACGAGAAAGCTTCGACTTCTTCGCCTCCCATGCCGTCACCAAACTGCGCGGCTTTCTCGACTCTCCCTTCTGGCAACGCGAAGTGCTCCAAGCCGCTCACCGCGAGCCCGCGATCCAACACTGCGTTGTCGCCATGGGCGCCATATACCGGCGCTTCTACGAAGGCCAGCACTCGCACCTGACAGAAAGCGCCATGTCAGGCAGATATGTGCAATTCGCATTCCAACAGTCGAATCGAGCCATAAAGTTGCTCTTGGACAAGCCAACATCACGATCAAACCCAAAAGATGCGAGAAGCGACAAGATCACACTGATGACATGCGCGATCCTTTTCAGTAGCATGTGTTGTTTGCAAGGCTATCAACGTCATGCGATTGAGCATCTTCGTAGCGGCATCCGTCTGCTCAACGAAATGGATGAGGCTGGAACACAGGAAGAAAAGGCCGTGGACCTCGACTCCCTACGCACCATATTCGTAGCACTCGACGCGCAGATCCGAGCCATTATGCCATCGACACTGTCCCGCAATTGGGTCGCAAAGCCCAGAACCGCACAGTCTTTTGTGTCGCTGGACAGCAGCAAAGGGACACTCAATATGCCGACTCTGCTCGCGGTGCTGCAACATATGGAGTGCCTTGTGAATCACATTCACGCCTTCTACCAAAAGACTTTTCTGCGCAACCCCTCAGAGCAGCACGTACATGATGATGTAGCGCTCGAGCAGCGTCATCTTGTCCGCCGCTTTGAGCACAGCGCACGCGTCATGCGCCAGCTATGGGATGAATCAGCATGCAGCTCCCGCGACGACTTCGTCCAACCCCTTACCGCGCTCGAGCTCTTGCAATCCCAAATGGAGTATATGCTGCGGCATCCCAGAACCGATCTTCTCGCAAATTTCCCCTGTCTCTCGGCATATGAAGGGGCGAGAGAGCCGTTCGAGGCACCGTTCGATGAGGCGGCCCAGTTTTTGACAATCTTTGAGCTGTGTAGTCGGCTTTTGATTGGGACTGAGAATAGCCACGTGCCTGTGTTCATGACATCGATGGGGCCGACGACCGCACTGTGGTTAGTGGCTATGAGGGCTCCTGCTTCCTGTCAGGCGCTGCGGAGACGCGCTGTAAGGCTGATGTTAAAGCACCCGAGGAGAGAAGGCTTTTGGGATGGTATGGTGGCGGGCAAGATAGCGGACGAGGCATTGGCGCTTGAGCAAGAACATACGAGAGCGGAGTTGGGCATTTTGAATCCTGATTCAGCGGGTGACCTGGAGGTGCCGCAGCATCTGCGTATTATTTCTTTTTGGTTGACATACCCGGAGGACGAGGATCGAAAAGTGCGAGTTGGTTTCTCAGACGAAAGGAATCTCGCTGCGGGCGTTCCTGGTGCAGTTAGGTGGTTCACATGGTGACGTTGGTTTCTCTCAGCGTCCAGAATCTGCCATCCTGCAAGGAGCCGCAAATCCCTTATGAATGAACATCTCGAGGTCGTTAGAAAGAATTCGATTGCGACATTTCTTGTCGTTAAAAAGAGTGTTAACAAAGATGAACTTCCATCCAGCTCACGGTAATTCAGGCAAAAATGCAGCCATGGTAGAACGGGGCGATATGCGGCAAACGATAAATACAGCGAATAGGTTGATTTCTGCGAAGGCGAACGTGTCCAGTATCCCAACCCTTCAGGCACTACATTGGGTGCCCTTCAAAAATTCGTCTAGATCACTTACACCTAGTGCCCCACTTGTTCTTCTCACAGTACCAGGGCTGCCTGGCACCGCAAAATCCCCCTTTTTCCAATTGACCCAACTCGTACTTACAATACGATTCTCAGGCTTTGGTCTTGCTGTTAAATTGAGTCCTGTACCCAAGTTGCACCTTAGCACCTTCATATCGATTTTGCCACCACAGATGCTGCGAAGGATATGAGTGATTGGGCTGTTGTCATCCCCCCAGACACTGCCATATGTGTTCTCGCCCGGAAAGAGGACGCGTGCTGTGCATTTGGTGAGGGGTGTAAGGTCTTTAGGGAATATTGTGGATATGAGGTGTGCGAGAGCAACAGGAGCATGGGTTGCGGTGGACTTGGAAAAGGCAGGGAAGGCAGCAGCGATGTTTGACGAATGTCGCGATTCGCGCGGGAGTGGCGGACCCATGCGAAGGCGGGGACGAGAAGGGTTCACCGATGCATTGTGTCGGGGTGATCGTCTTGAGGAATTGTTGGACGCGGATGTGAAGCTTGTTGTAGGACCAGACGCAGGAGTGTTGAAAGAGGGTGCTGTGATGCTGTTGGATGGCGTCAAGTGTTCGTTCTCGGTAGAATCGGGAGAAGCAGACTCTTCTTGTACAAGAGGAGTATAGTATCCAGAAATGTAGACTTTCCGCGCTTGCTTTAGTAAGTATGGATACTGGTTCTTCAGCACCAGAACTCCGTAAGGATATGACACATAGAGTGACATGCCTTCTTCGTTTGCTGGGTCGTCTTGAGGTACACCATCCGCATCGACTACAGAGCGTGCCTGCATGATGTGTCTCCGCCTCCGTATACAGTCGCTCAGCTCGTCCTTGACCAGCCGAGAGGTCAATGACAACGCTAATGGTGCTGGAAACCCCAGTTTCTCCCCCTCTGTATCATCCATCTGTCTATCCTCAAGGGCAATGGTTGGAGGTTTCGCGACGGAGAGGAGGGATGTGTCGTGTTGACGCCGTGCCAGCGGAACAAGATGGAGTGGCAAACCCGGGATTTCGGTCTTGCGAGCACGGTCTTGTATGCGATTACCAGCGCAAGTGATGTATCCGGCACTGATGGTAATGGCATATGGTTCAGCAAGCAGATAATCGTAGATGTGACATCGTATCTCGGTGGGTAGGGACAGGAAGCCGCTGTAAGTGCTGTCTGGTGTGTGCATGCTGGATATAGCGCCTGGGTAGTTTTGCGATTGGTATCTTGTGTTCTGTGTTCTGTGGAAAGAGTCAAGTTGCAGAAGTGGAGATGAATACGACCTCAAGGCGTAAGTTGTAGCCTGGTCCTTGGAACACGGTAGTGATGCGGTAGTGCAGATTGCTAGTCGTTCAATGCAAGATGTAGTGTACCGTAGGAAACATGCCAAGTCTACAGCGACTGAAGATTTACCACCATCTTAAAGCACACGGGACGAAAAGCACGAGAAAAGATCAACAGCAAAGTGTGTGTTATCCTGCGCCATGCGGCTTGTCGAAGAACGATTGAGTCGTGTCGAATCGGATGCGTGGGGGATGCGGCGGTGAAACACGCAGATGCCCTGCATGGGCGAGTCACGGTGGCGGGCCGGCAGATTCACGCGACGAAGCCAGTCATGCCTCAGGGCACATGGCCCAGAGATCCAATCACACAAGACCAGCTGGTGTTTACATGCGCCAAGCTGTTAGAGATGATGACTCTTCCCGAGACAAAAGCAGTAGTCATTTTGGCAGCGCATGTGTTGTTCTGCTCGGTTGATGTTTGTTGGTTGCGCAACATGCCCCACTAGAGCCCCAATTTAATCATCGTCCTCACTATCTTCCGCTCTCTGTTGCTCAGCCAACTTCTGAGCCTGTTCCCACTGCATGGCAAACTCTCTCAGCTGCCCTTCGCCCCCTCTGCTCGCGTCAACCACATCTTTGGGTAGCTTGTGAGCGCTATACTGCGGAGTCGTGAAACCATATGCCTCTGGGTCGTCTCTCCGTACTAGTCGGAACTCGGGCTGCCATACTTCCTCGATATCATCCTCATCTGAGCCATCACTTTGCTCGTGTTCGTCAGTAGCCACAGGGACTGGATCGCTCTTGTCTCCCTGCTGAGATATCTTCAAACGCACTGTCGTCTCCTTGGCCGGTGCTGGCTCTGGTACCTCCATGGTGAGCAGTTCCATCCATGAGAAGATCAGAGGGTCTGTCCGTACAGCCCATGGGTTGAAGTCGACTACCCAAACCTTATCGTGTGGAGGAGGTACGTAAACGTCAAAGGTAAAGTTTGGATCCGGGAACGTGTCACGCAGCTTCGTATCAAAAAAAGCCTGGATCGTGTCTCGCAGCTTGTCTTGCATGTTGAAAAGGAAGTCAAAATGGTTCAGGTCGCGCTGGCACAGGGCGATCAGCCTTCGATTGCGCACAAAACATCGGAATTCAACACTAGGGTTGAGGGTAATCCACTTGCGCAGCACAAGATGGTATGGTATCGCTGGGTCTGGTGTTGTGGATTGATCGGCTGTATCGTCGAATGCATGTGCGAGGTCGTGTGTGACGAAATCACTACTTTTCAGGAGTAGATAAATGTCGTTTGGTGTTCGGCATTCCATGCTGTTGGTTGCCGCTATCCAGGTCGCATCCTTGGGCGCACTCCAGTTGAGCTTTGGCGCGACCCTGCCACCCAGTTCCTCGATGGTGCGCTCAATGGCTTCGTGAGTGTCGCGCCACTCTGCGCTGGGATCTGGGCTCTCCTCAGCGTCTTCATCGTTGTTGTCAGCACCAGAGAAGATGCCACTGTCGTTGTCTGACCACGAAGGGTCGTCGCTGTCTTCGGGAGGCAAGACTATGCCATCTGAGCGGAGGTATTCGAGAAAGGCGGGCGGGAGAGGAACGAGACGCGCCTTGGGCGTTACTGCGCGGTATCTGCTAATGTGAGTAAGGTGGAGAAGAGTGGTGGATCATGAGACTTGACGGACTTGGGGTGCCAATTATGGTAGGAACAATTCAAGATATGCTGCTTGGTGACTGGGGGAAAAGGCAACTCGGTGTACCCCATCTCAACTGGCCCAGCAGAAGCGCTGTCGCTAGTTGTTTGTTGTGCACTCATGGTGGCAGATATACGGGTGTAGAAATGTATTCAAGGCGATGGTAAACAAGTACCAGGCAGAAGGGTGACTCCATTGCTGCGTGAGTCTTCACAGTCGGACCAAAAGTTTTGGTGGGGCAACGGAGATTCCGTCACCACTGGCTCGTCTGCTTCGCCCGCCCTCTAGCTAAGCTTGGACCACGCGCCTCACCTCCGAACTCTCCGCAAACCATCAGCTACCCTGGCCGGCCTCGACCAGTCCAACACAAACTTCTCGACCAAGGTCACATCACAAGCCATGGCTGACAACGTAGGCCTCTCAACACCACGAGGTAGTGGAACCTCGGGCTACGTCCAAAAAAACCGTTCGCTGCTCAAACCACGCGACAAGATTCAGCCCTACCCAAAAGACTGGGACCAGGCCAAACACCGCCCACGACAACCAGACGCCGAGATTCTCGAGCACGAAGCCAAGCGAGAAATTGAGGTCAAAGTCCTCGAGTTACGAGACAAACTTGAAGAAGAGGACGTCGACGAAGACGAAATCGACGACCAGTGCGAAACCTTGCGTCGCAAACTGGACCAAGAACGCAGAGACGGCAAAGACCTGGGTCCAAATGCAAAGCGGCTCAAATCGCATCAAGTCCACGACCTGGCCAAGGCCAAGATGGAAGAAAGCGAGAGACTGCGCAGAGCGCTGGGCATCAGTGAAGACTACGAGGAAGGAAGTCACTGGAGGAAACAAGAGGAGAGAATGCGCGAGAGCCTTGCGAAGAGAGAGGCCGAGGACGAGGAAAAACTTGAAAAGGCCAAGGAGGCTAGGCGATACCAAGAGGACGATTCAGAATAGGGCATACACTTGAATCACTCTGTGCTGAAGAGCGCATTCATACCAAGCAACAACCAAACCGCGTTGTCTCTGAACACCAGACTCGTTTGGCCGGTCGGTAGCTGCCTACCGGCCGCCAGTCCGTCGTCGCTTTATGCTCGTGTGGAGGTCCAAGCTGGATGGTCCAAGGCCCCACCATTTCAAGTTGATGTAAAAACCGTTAGACACGAGCAGGTCAGCTCGCAACTAGTACACAGTCTGGTTACTCGACTGATGGAGAACAGAATATTGTCAGAAATCCCATAGGACTTCTGTTTGTTCGCCCCTGATCTACGCAATCTGGCCAAGTAGCATCTCTGTGGGCGCGTCTACTGCTTGCATGTTGCTTTATGTGGCGCGTATGCAACGATCCTGTCATCCATTATAATTTGAATCAAGAAGACTACATATGTCATCCTACACAATCTACTCGATTGCCAGGGGTCCAATGATCCACAAGCCTAATGCAGGAACCCTCGAGACCATCCCATCTGCTCAACTCGACCCGAAACCGCCCCACGTAGTGAATGCATGACCAGGGTAGCGGACAAAATCGAAAAATCGGTTGAAAGAGCAGCCTGGCAAACGAGGGTCGGACGCTTCCCCCCTTTTCCGTTGTTCAATTCTTCTCGTGGAGCAATTGGGACCATGGCTCATGTAACAATATCGACGTCCTAATATCGCGAAAAGTCGCCCGCAAGCGTCGTTCAGCCGCATTGTGCTGTCCACGAAATGCTCATTATTTTGCGCAACTCTTCTGGTCTGACCAGACATGGGGGTGTCAGACACGTGGGGCCCTGACTGGCCAAAATACCACGAGCGTGCCGAGCTTCATTGGGACTAGGGCTGTGCAGTAGTACAACTTGGCCTCGAGGACAAGAGCACCGCCATCTTCAAAGGGCACGAATCAATGAGTTCCTGAAACGCCTCTTCGTCACAAATGCGGGTGTGGTATTCCGTAAAGATTTGCAGATATCTCTGTAGCGTACCGCCAGCTCCATATGCGTGCCTCTTTTACCCCCATTGGCTGTTCCTTCAACACCACCGTTCCGGTATCGCGGACGTATAAACAAGGTCTCTCCGCTTTTGTCGTCTCGCTTTTGCTTTCCGTAGCACTGCTGCCGCACGCTTCCGTGCTCTGATCGCCGCCATGATTCGACCCATCGCTGTCGTCCGAGAAACATGGCACATATACACACCTCTCGAGCGCCGGAACATTGCTATATATATCGCCGGCATCATGATGTACAAGTTCGGGCTCGAGGCTTTCAACGGATCCGTCATCGCACTCGCAACAAATCGATACGACGAACTGGAGAAATCGACACACGTTTCCATTACGTTCCAGCGCGTCGGTGTCTTGACAGGTTTGAACCAGGCCTTTCAATGTGTTGGATCCATTCTCATCGCGCCGTTGATTAAGCGGTATCCAACCAAGAATGTTCTCGCGTGTGCGGTACTTATCTTCGGATTGATGAGCAGTCTGCTACTAATACTAGATGCTGCGACTGGTGGCAGATTTGTGCCACGCGGATGGCCCAAAGGTGACTTCAGCTATTACGGCAAATACGATACAGACGCAATGATACCCATATGTAAGCATGTTGCGCTTCAGATCCTAGCATGCGTATGCTGACAGTGTTCAGTTTGCGTCTGCGGCATAGTCTACGGCATGGTTGAACTCATCCGACGCGTCATACCTCGAGACCTAGTAGGCGGCAATGTTCAGAAGCTTCGCCGGATGGATTCGCTAGTCCATATATTCTACGAAAGCAGTGGTACAGCAGGTGCTTTTTGTACAGCACTTGCCCTGATTCCTCGCTTCGGCAACAACTTCAGCTTCATTATCACACCCATCTTCTTTGCTGCAGCATCAATTCTCTGGTACTTTATCCATGAAGAGAGCATCCCAAGGGAAACCCCAACCTCGACCACGGAAACCCAACCGAACTACCTCAAAGCCGTAATAAGCGGCTTCTACCTCTTCTTTGAATCTGTTGGAACCGGAGCTAAGCTCATCTTCACACATCGCAAGTTTATCTGGCTTTTACCTGGATATGCCATTGCACTCTACGCCCATCGATACCTGGAGAATGCCATTGCGCTTGCAGTCGCGCAACGGTACCTTGGAAACTCGGCCTGGTCACAAATCATTGTTGGAGGATCGAACTTTGGTGAACTTTTGGGAGCTTTGTTTGTCTTCATGTTCACAAACGCAGTACAAACCCCGATACCATGGCTTCGGTTGGACGCAATCACTCTATTGATTGTCTGGTATCTCCCGTATTGGCACCCTCCTCAGAACGACGTGGCCCAAGCTTGGATTGTAGCAGCAACCTTTCTACCCATCAGCTTTGGATGGGCTGCCGGCGACGTTTCACTTGCGGCATACATCCAGGCGTCGCTTGCTCGAATCGAGTCCAAGTCGCAAAACGTATCGGCATTGGGGGCAGTGATGGCGTTCCTCTACAGTACATATATTGTCATCTACGCCATTGCATCTGCGTGCCTTGGAACCTACATCGACCGTATTTCGGACCGAGATAACGACGAGATACATGGAGCTCTCTTCAACGTGGCTGGTGTGCAGTTCACTATAATAGCCGTGTTGGGCTTGACGAGCACATTTGTACCCAAAGGTGCATTCTCTTTCAACCCCAAAATGATTAGTGAGGAGGTACTAGACATGGATATCGAGGACGACGACGACGACGATGACGATGATGAGGATCTCGAATATATACCCGGGGCTCGGGGGAACAGTAAAGAAAGCCACGATAGCCATGAGATGGTGAGTCGGATGAATAGCTCAACTTAGATTGGGATGGGCGTCACAGGCGCGTCCGATGGCAAATGTTCATGTTTCATTTTCGCAACGAGCAATCTGATACGGAAAATCAGTGGCCTGTATTCGATTGATAAGAGCCTCCCCATATACCAGCCAGCGTGTGCGAGACACGTGTGATGATGGCCGGCGCCGATTGATCCCTCGAGCGTGCGGCTAAGTGTACTGGTCGGCCCCAGATGCAGAAGGTGACCCCGCAATGCTCCAGCGGAAACATGCGGCTAGGGCCGATAGTGGAGGCTCCTCGATGGCAATGGAGAGAATGTCACTCTAAGGCCGTGGCTAGCAGTGATTATGGCAGCTAAGCACTGGGCGTGCTGGGCTTGAGACAGGGGCACTTGGATGCTGCGTCGACGCCTTGGCGACCATGTGCTTACAGGGCGACATTTGGTTGGCTGACGCTGCCCTCCTCCCGCCCAAGGTCAGCAGCAACACCGCCATCTGCCAAGCCAAGCTTCACTTCCTCTCCATTCTCACTGCATACCCCGTTGCTTTTAACGGAGCACGCGCAAGCATGTGCGCGGATATCGTTCCAGATCCCGCCTTCCACTACGCCTCCTCGCCCCATGGATGAG
Organism: Curvularia verruculosa; assembly: GCA_036172615.1. Taxonomy (NCBI): domain Eukaryota; kingdom Fungi; phylum Ascomycota; class Dothideomycetes; order Pleosporales; family Pleosporaceae; genus Curvularia; species Curvularia verruculosa. The sequence goes on along the minus strand of JAWDHC010000005.1, from coordinate 237,771 downwards.
CTCAAAGCCGATCCGTCCTCATACGCAATCTGACTATTACCCACTTGCAATACTTCCGTACGTGCGCACCTCAACCCATCACTCCCAAGCTCTCTGCTGCCTTGGCCTCCTTGCTCTGTATCTTCTCCTGCCCAATATACATTCGCTCCTGTGTTGGCGACACGTTTCCCTTCCATCGCCGTCTCTTGTTCATATCCTGGGGGGAAGTGCCTGATCCGACCCGCCCGGCACCTGTGCGTAAGCCGCATGCACAGTCGTGTCTGGTGGTACCTTGATTATCACGAGGATACTTACAAAGTCGCGGATACAGCCAAGTTAATCTATACGGGCCTCGCAGCCTGCTTGGACAAATCATGCAGCCTTATCCACAGCCAAATGGACCCCTCGTTGCCGAACGGAGTGACAGTGGGCATCGAGGTCCGCTGAGCAGGAACTGGCCACAACTTTTTAAGAAGAGAAGAAGATACAGTCCAGTTAGAGAGAGCGCTCAGCAACAGCATCAGCATGTACAGCAGCAGGCGCAGGTGGCGCAACCAGAGCCGCCACCCCAGCAACAACAGATCCAACCAGCTCAATTACCAATACATCCTGCACGGCCAATCAAGACTCCGTCAATAGCGTCTCAATCAATCACCTCACCAACTGTGTCTTCTATAAGATCGCCATCATAACAGCGGACACGGCAAGTACCATATCATCAATATCACATGCATCATCCTTACCACCACCAAACAAAGTCCCCATCGCCAGAAGGGGCAGCAGCATTGCCCCCAGCGACCGCAATGGTATGTCATCCACATCCATCCAGGCAACAACCATTAACCCGCGTCCAGGCGCCGGCGGCGTCGTGACCTCACAAGCAGACTTGCTTGCCTCCAAATCAAACTATGAACTTATCTCCTCTGGCCAGCATCTGGAAATGGGTCTTCATTTCAGCACTGCAATGGCTACAGGCGTCATGATGAAGCGCGCTACGCACCGCGCTGCAGAGCAGGCTCGCCGTGACCGCATGAAGAATGCAATGGTAGACCTGGCCGAGTTCCTGCTCGACGGCGAAGTCACATTTGGGAGCGGAACCACGTGTTTTGTCGTCATGCGGGGGAAGGAGGAAGACGGCGAGAATGCCAATAACAAGGATAAAGACGGCGACGCCGCCGACGTTGCTAGCCTTGAAACAGACAAGAGTAGGAGATCAAGCATGGCAGCTGGCGAAAAAAGAACAGTGAACAAAGCCCGTCTGATCGAAATGGCGCTGGAAAAGATGCGTGCTCAAGAGAAGGAAATCGAGTTACTGAGGAGAGAAATCGAGATGCTGAGAAAAGATGATGATGTTCAGATCATGGACACGTCGTAAGAAGAAGATTACACTTTTTTCTCCTTTTTTTCGACTTGAAATCTTCTACGACGAGAGACATTTCTCATCTCTCATCATCTTTTCTATCTTCGCCAAACCAAGAGGCGGAAACAGGCTTTAACAAAACCAAGCGATTGTCCTCGCCTTCACTTTTAAGTTTTTTTTTGTTTCGCTTCGTTTCTTCACTTATGAGATATCCATCATACATTGGCGTTTCTTCTCTCTTCTCCAGCCTCACTCCTTTTTCTTTCCCTGGCATTGTGAACGGTACATAGATAAACGGCACAACATACATCATCCCAGAGAGCAATCTGTCATGTAGGAAAAAAATGGAACTCGGTTTCTCCCTCTCCACCATATATCTTCGCTTATAACCCCATGAAAAACGAACAGCCTATCCATCTTTCAGCGTGTAACCCAATTCTTCCCTTTTGGGTAGACCACGTAGGTTGGCCACATGGTTCGTTAGCCGGCGGCGCCAAGTGGGGACCTGGTACGTGTGTGGAAACTAGGACTAGGTGGACCGTGAGGAGAAAAAGTCTGGGGTATTTAGATCTCCGCACTTGGGCTGGATGGTTAGAGCGAGACGGAAAAGGATGTGCTGTAAGAGAGATAGGGAAAGAGGTTCGATGCGGTATAAATCATAATGGGGTGTCAGAAGGAGGTTTGATTCATGTGGTATTCATTACTTTTTGGTAAATGTCCTACGATGCAGCATGAAAGCGCATCTCATGTTACTCTTTTATACCTTTTTCTACATCACGTACGTGCGAAGTCTTCTCATCTGCAGTCACATCGCTTGCTCGCGTTGGCTTTTCCAACTCTGTCTCCTGATCTCCCGTCGTCTTCAGGCGCCCAGCATCAGCTGTATTCCCTTGAGTGCCAATCCTCAAGAAGGGGACCATGAGTATGGCGGGAAACGCGGCGGCAGCTGCAAACCAAAAGACTGCGGCGTAGGGCTCTACCGAGTTGCCGGCGTAGTACCCAGACTTGGATGGGTTTAGCTGTACGCCGTCGAAAATGGCAGTTGCGATGCCAAAGGCTACGGCGTTGCACAGACGGGATATGGTTTGGAAGAGGGAGCCGGCTATGGATTGCTTGTGGCTTGGCATTGAAGAGAGGACGTACATCTGCAGATGATCAGCATTGGGCTTCGATGGAGATTTAGCTACAGCAGACTTACGTTTGCGACGATGAATTCAAAGTCTATACCAAGAGTACACAAGCAGAGTGCTGGAAAGGAGAATGCCCAGTAGGAGTCTCCGTGCCTTTGGAGGGCTGCAATCATGAAGGCAATGGTGAGAGAGAATGCTCCGATGCCGAAAATCAGTTTGTTGGATACTTTGTGTTGGATCAAGGCGGCGGTGGCATTGGCGAGGAAGCCTACAACAGCCATGGGAAGCATGTGAACACCGGTCATGAGGGAATTGTAACCAAGTTCCTTTTGGAAATAGAGGGCGATCCAGAAATACAGGACTGGAAACCCCAGCGTGGCAAGAGCAAGCATGCTCATCAGCTGTTGTGGAGTGTTAGCTTCTCAGGCTACAATCTTGATTTGGGGATGCGAGAGTCCAAGACAAATCCGCAGGGGTTGCATATGGAACGGCTTACCAGAGAGAAGTCCCGGTCACGCCAGATTTTCATGTCAATCATCGCATACGGATACCTGCATTCCCATACGATGAAAGAAATAATCAGAATCGCTCCTATGATCAACAGGACGAGAACATATGGCGTCTTCCAGCCCTGTGGGGCATTTCCGCCGAGACTTTGAGCAACGTTAGTTGGAACGTCCAGAGAATTCGACATTTAAACAAACCTCAGTGCAGCACAGAACATGCCGATACCAAAGATAGTCATAGCAGTTCCTGGTAAGTCTAGCTTCTTCATGGTCTCAGAGTCGAATGTCTGTTTGGGCGACGTATCCTTGGGCACTGTGAACGCCGCGATGATACTGATGCAAAAGTATACAATAGCCATTAGAAAGAATCCGGCCCGCCAGTTAAACAGCTGTGTGAAGAGGCCAGCGAGAATTGTTCCGAAGATGAAGCCCATAGGGTTGCCTGCGCTGTAACAGCCAAAGACTCTGTTCTTCCTTTGGCTAGGCTTCTCATAAATCACACCTAGCATACCCTGAGCTGGAGGCACGGCTGCGGCCGAGAAGATGCCTAGGACACCACAGAGGACATCGATGGTCATACCGTTTTGGGAAAAGCCGGCTCCCAGACTGAAGACAGAGAAGAGAAACATGGAACTAATGAACATGAGCTTGCGCCCAAAGAGATCAGCTACACTGCCAAAGAAAAGTAGCAGAGAACCAGCAGTGAGCCTGCGAACCGAATTAGTCCACGGGGTTTGCTCTTCAAACAAAGCATCATTCTTACGCTGTAGAAGCATTCATCCAGGAGACCTCCGCATTAGTCATGCCTAGGTCTCGTGCTGCAAATGAGCTCATGACGGTCACGGAGCCTTGCAAGAAGGTCGTCATGGCGACAGCCATTGTTACCGATACGACGAACAGACTTTCTTGAAAGGTAGATGTAAAACATGCTGGTCTTGCGTTGGGGTCTTCGTCGCTGATTGGCTGACACGGAGCAGCATCACCTTCGTCATGCGCATTTGGATCCATATTGCAGGCAAGTCGCACCACGTAGTGATGAAAGAAAAAGAGCAGAATCAAACGTGCTGATGGTACTGCACAAGAAGAAAAAGAAACGGTCAAAGCAAATAACACGGGCGTAATGCACTCACGGGCGAACCGCATTGTCGGTGTGTATGGTAATACTCGTACAGTCGTAACCGGTGGAATTAATCAGCGCGCGGAACTGTTCCTTGTTCTTAGTGACCAACTAGGCGAGCGGAACCTACTAGCCATGCAGGAATCGGATATGTGAGCAACCGTCCGAGTATACGCCGACTCACCCCTACGCCAAGAGCAGTTTACCTAGTTGTCAAGTTGACAGTGGATGTCACGTGTGCAAAGTCACTCGGCAATTGCTGGCGGCCAGTCTACATATGCGCAGAGTCATCTAGAGTCGGCAAATGACTGAAGAGAAACGGTCCTCATAACTTGACCACTCTCCACTCACCTAAGTCCATACGACCTAGTTGGCCTCCCAATGGACCTTGAACCTCTCTCCCATTCGCCCAGAGCTTCCTACCCGCCCAGTGTTCGATGAAACCATCTGGGCCTGATACAATGATCATTCGCGACCCTGTTTCTTCCTTCGGTCGTCCCGTCCTTTTCTGTATTTCGCTGGGCTGAATAAATGTCTTCTCCTCATCCACGTAATAGTTGATAGACAGGCCCTTTGTGGCAGGTTCGTAACGTTTCTTAAGCGCATCCAACTCGGCCACAATCAGCCCCTTTTGCGTAGTACTTGGCTGTTCTACGGGCAGTGCTTGCGCACTGGGACCAAACAGGCTCCTCCACCACCCTTTTCGATCCTGAGCACACTGATCGTATCCAATGTCGTCACTGACGCCGCCTACGCATTCCTCGCGCCGCCGGTTGGCCCACAGTATGTGCATCCTGCTACCAGTCCGACGTCTCAACGCCTGAGCGACTTGCATCGCAGGTGCTATGCCTGTTCCACCGGCCAGAAATATAACCTCGATAATGTCGTGAGGGAGCTTGAGCTCCGTGTTGGGTCCCCGCAGTTCGATGGTTGATTCCTCTGGCAAACGGTGCAGATATGTCGAAACCTCGCCGCCAGTCTCTTGGCGTATAAGCAACCTCAGGTCTTGGGAATCGCCATCGCCAGTCTTCTCGGTCGTCGGAGGCAGTGGTGTGTATGCGCGCGCAATCTGTAGTTGCGGTTGCTTGATCTGCACGCTCCAAACGCTGCGCTTCGACACCTCTTTTATAATTTCTGCGTCTGATGCGCCATTGCTATTGCGCAATGTGAAGATGGCATTGGTGGACGAGACGGGTTGCTTGCTGACAAGCGTATAAGGCGTGAAGGTATGGGGGTTTAAAGTCGCATCGGACGAATCTGTGGGTTTCGCGAGACGATAAACAGCGCCACCAACCGCTGATGAACCGAGCACGATCAATGGGCCCGCTCGTCGCTTCAACCAGGACATAGTTCAGGTAGAGGGTTCGTTGGCCGAGATGGAGGAAGGTCGAGCAGTGTGGCGCTGGGTACAAACTTTGTGGTGGTCCAAGCGTGCAACCCAAATGCTTCCAGAAGATCCAAAAGCAACTGTAGACCGCATGTGAACAAGCCCTGAGACACGCGCTAAACCATAACGTGGCATCCTTCTCGCTGTAGCAGTAGCCGTATAGTGACGGACCCCGACTTCTCCAAGGGGTAGGGTCAGCATTCCGGTTTCAGCTGTAGGATGTACACATGAAACAGCATATAATAATCGGCGTGGGCTGCTTGCCCTCTCAGGGAAATGTGTACCTTTCCGACGCCGACCACTGCTTCTAACGCTTTACGGCACAAGACCCTGCATATCAGCCCCAGGACCAGTGGCGTTCGGGCACATCGTTATCGTTCACCGACTCCCTCTCTCTTCTTCTACTCTTTAACCTTCGACCTGCAGTGCGGGACGTTAATCACGCATTCGGACAAATATTTCGGCTCCTGGCCTTCAAAGGCAGTCTTCCGGCACCATTTGGACCTTCTCCGGCGATTCTTCGGAGTTATCGCGGAATAACGGCTTCCGCCCTATCGACAATTGATAGAGCTTTTGCAACGAGAAGTCGAAATCACGAGCAGCACCCCAGCACCCAGCGTCCGGACGCCCGCAATCTTCCCAGGAATCCGTCTGTGCGACAGTGTGCATTCAACAGTCGCTGAGCATTCCGCCTGTCCGCTGGGAAAAGAGCCATGGCCCCTGCGATTCTGACTCAACGGCCGAGAATCTTATTCTTGGATGCCTACGATTCATTTTCAAACAACATCGTCGCACTGGTCGAGCAGAACGTCGACGCTCATGTTGTCAAGGTCTTCATTGACGACCCAAACTTGACCAAGGCGGAGATCGACGAAGACCGTTCTGTATTTTCGGACTATCTGAAGAGTTTTGATGGTGTAATTGCCGGACCTGGCCCCGGCTGGGCAAAATGCGAGAAAGACGTTGGTTTGATGAAAGAGCTTTGGAAACTTCAAGATGAGCACATTATTCCTGTGCTTGGAATCTGCTTAGGGTTTCAGTCCCTGTGTCTTGCATTTGGAGCCGATATTGTACGCCTAGAAGAGCCCAAGCATGGTATCATAACGACCATCCTGCACAAAGGGCAGTCCATATTCCGAGGCGTAGAGCGCCTGTTGGCCACGCAATACCACTCCCTTCATGTCAAGCTCGACCATCCCATTCAAAGCAAACGAGCTGTCCGATACCCTGCGCAACTCTGGGAACCCACTGAGACTTGCCCTGAGCTCGAACCTCTGGCATGGGATTTTGACAGCGATCAAAATGGTGCTGTGCTCATGGGCGTCAAGCATGTGCAGAAGCCGTTCTGGGGCGTTCAATTCCATCCCGAGTCAATTTGCACAAATGATGAAGGAAAGCACATTATTCAGAATTGGTGGGAAGATGCTCGGTCCTGGAGCCGCAGGCGCTTGTTTTGCAACATCCCCAGGAATACCCTCATGCCAAATACACCCTCCTCGCCAATGACATTTGCGGATTTTCGACGAGAGCTTGGCTTCCACAGCGCTGCAACCCAGAGCAAGTACGCGTCTGCCAGCTTTGCAGCAAACCTCGATAGCGATACCCTTACACCCTTCGAACTAGCATCGCTGATTGCACACGGCGATGGACAATCTCTGCCAGATCTGGCCCCTAGTGTTGTTCACTGCGCAACCACAGGGAGCGGTAGACTCACAGTCGCAGACGTCTGTGAGCTATTCGAATTAACAAGAGGTGAAGCAATGGTGCTTGAATCAGGATTGCAGTCCAACTTGGTGCCCATGGCCGTGGGTACCGGCAGGTATAGCATTATCGGTTTTGTCATCCCCGACGAGACTCTCCGCTTACATTACTATGCTGGGTCCAGAAGAATGGAGCTCAGAGACGGAAAAGGTCAAGTGCATACTGACTGGACTGTGAGCGATCCATGGCCCTACGTAAGAGAAGTCATGAAGAGTCTCCAGCCATCGACACCACCACAAGGCACGACATGGGCACCTTTCTGGGGAGGGCTTATGGGTTATGCGTCATATGAAGCTGGCCTAGAAACAATCGGTGTTCATGGTCATGATGAGGCTTCGTATCCCGACATTTGCTTCGCGTACATTACGCGAAGTATAGTATTTGACCATCAGGTAAAAAAGATTTATGTCCAGAGCATCCGTGGTGCCTTTGATCAAGATTGGGTTGAACAGACTTTGGAAAGATTGTACGATCATGCTGGCGTGAAGTCTCAGCAAAGCACCCCAGGCTCGACATTCATGGCAGAAGTCGATCCCTTCGAAACACATGGTACGATGAACCAGTACATCGATTCGTGTGTGCAGCTCAAAGCCGGCGAGAGCGAATACTCCGACAAAGTCCGTACCTGCCAAGATGCTATAGCTGATGGTCAAAGTTATGAGCTTTGTCTTACTACGCGCAACGAGATCCGTGCTCGCAAGCCGACAGCCTGTAGGATTTCGCGCTCTGAGGACAACGAGCATTCCTGGAATCTCTACAAGCGCCTGACTAGTCAGAACCCTGCGCCTTTTAGCGCATACATGAGAATACACAACGTGCATGTCTTGAGCTCATCACCAGAGCGATATATCAGCTGGGATAGATCGCAAACTGCACAATGCCGGCCTATCAAGGGGACAGTACAAAAGAAACCTGGCGTTACCGCGGAAATGGCCCATGCCATTCTATCTTCGTCCAAGGAACGAGCAGAGAACCTTATGATTGTCGATCTCACTCGACACCAACTGCACGGCGTATACGGCTCTGAGAATGTCCGTGTAAGCCAGCTCATGGAAGTTGAAGAGTACGAGACTCTATGGCAGCTAGTTTCAGTGGTTGATGCAATTCCCCGGGGTGCGAACAAGCCAACTACACCTGATGACTGGGAAGAGCCTGTGGAATACGCATCTAAAAGGCCCACAAAGCAGTCGGTACCCTACCTGGGTTTCGAGGCTTTTGTCGAGAGTCTCCTGCAGGAAGCATGACCGGTGCACCGAAGAAGCGATCATGTGAGATTCTTCAGGGTGTAGAGAATGGCGAGAGAAGAGGTTTATACTCTGGTGTTCTCGGCTACCTCGACGTTGGAGGTGGTGGCGACTTCAGTGTAGTCATACGAACAGCTGTCAAGATTGACGATGATGAACTGCAAACCGATGACAAGGAAGACGTATGGCGTATCGGCGCTGGAGGAGCTGTGACAAGCCAGAGCACACCACAAGGCGAATATGAAGAAATGGTTGCCAAGTTCGGCAGCACCAGCAGAGCTTTCATGCCTCTACCACCGCCGAAATCAAGGAGCAAAAGCAAAAGGGTCGAGATTATTGAGCCGGATGACCCTGAATTTGCTGACCTGCTTGCAAGCATGAGAGGCGGAGAGGAGCTAACGTTGGACGACGCCCAGATTATGTTGAGAGCCGTCGAGCGCGAACTCAGGAGGAGAACCGAAGGAGGCATGGTTAATGATGACATGGAGTCAGAGTAAACGCATTCGCGGAGTTGGGATAGAATTGGAGTTACAGAGCTTAACCTTTGATACGATACCATCTTTATGACAGATAGATAGATTTTTTCGGGTTTCAACACCAATGCATTTCTTCTCTACTCAGTTTCGACTCATGGAAGAGATAAATTCATATGATTTTGTTTATTTCCTGCAATTCTACTCAGTATTGGATGTGAATCGTAGGTGTGATGACTAAGCGCATGTAGTGGGAACGTAGCATTCGCGGTGTAATCTTAGTGACAGCATTGCAACTCGACACGCGCAGTTCGGGAAATTGGCTGCAATGGCGACCGAAGCGCCAGATCCCAGAACTTTCCAGACATGGGAAGACGCGTTCCAGTATCCGATACCTGTGGTTCGCAAACTTGAACAGCAGCTCCGCAACAATGCAGACGACAATCGTGAGAAGCTGCGGTCGCTCGTGGGGTACGCATGTCCATGTGCGACAAAACTATAAAGTGGAAGCAAAGCTGACCGTATACAGGACGAGCTACCGCAACCTCCTCGATACCGCCGAAACAATCATCGACATGGAAATTAGGATGGGCCAAGTGGAAACCAAGCTTTCAAAAGTAGGGCAGGGTTGTAACTCTAGGCGCTTGGAGAAGATATCAAACAATGCTGGGAAGATGGATACCCACGTACGGGGCCGTGGTCAGTCTTTACTGTTACATTGGAAGAGGCCACTGGATTGACGGAAGACAGATGTGGAGCGCTACACATTGGCGTCCCAACTCTCGGTCTTGCGCAATGCGCCTCTGGTTATGACACGCCTCATGAAAAGAGAGGGATCATATCTGCTCATCGCAAAGGTCCTCGTCATCTCGCGGCTCCTCCACAAGGCACTCAGTCAGTCCGCAGCGAAACCCCCAATTGTGGATCAGCTGTGGGAGAGGCTACTGTCTGTACGAAGGAAGCTTCTGCGAAGGATTGATAGGCAACTGTCGAGTCCAGGTGGTGAAATAGCAACTCTGGTGGAGAGCATGTGCGCCTATGCGCTGGCAACAAGCTCGACACCGACAGAGACACTGCACCATTTTCACAAGATGAGGCTAGACAGGATGAACAGCGACATAAGGGCAGATGGTGATGAGCTTGCTAAGCACGGCATCGACGCGCTCAAGCTGTGCATACAGACATGTCTTGATACACAGACAATATTCCCGCGACGGTTAGCAGAAGCATTAGCCAAGCTAAAGGCGCATCCGCTGATCCAGGATCCCGATGTTCGCGGCCTATATGAGCTGAACCTAGACGTGCACGATCAATGGCTTGGTGATGAGGTGCGCAACTACACGCCTTGGCCGCGACACGATGAGTTGCAGCGACCAGATGCAGAGAAGATACTGCATCGCTGGTCTAGGGATGCTATTGCAGCTTTCCTAAAGGGCGTGAAGCAGGCACTAGAGAACGAAGAGCGACTGCAAGAGGTCGCGAACTTGCGGCAAGAGTTGATTGAAACATGGATACTATCAGGCTCCCGAATGGCGGGCGTCAAGTCGGCAAACGTACTCGACGACCTACGTGACATGATGAACGACAAGCTTGGAGACATTGTACGGTCACGCACAAACGGATTACAGACTGTTGTTTCGGAACTTATGGCTCAGCTGGACAAGGTCGTTGCTTCTAAGGCAAACTCAGCACTAAGCCTCTGGGATACGATAGACAAGGTCTCAGATCTCAGCAATGGCGCTCATGCTTTTAAGTCTACTGTGCTGAACACATACCAAGGGCGAGATGACTCGGTCATCAGTGTCACATCCGCATTCGACAACTGGATGGCATCTGTCTTGGAAGTTAGAGGCATTGTCAAGAGCATGAAGGAAGCCCGATGGGAGGACAACTTTGAAGACGATGTGGGCGACGAATCCGATGACGATCTGGGTGATTCGAAGCAGACACTTCTTAGCGATGACGACCCCAAGCTGCTTGAAGAATCTACACAGAAAGCACTAAACGAAGCGATGCAGAATCTCGGGAAAAGCTTCTCCACAATCACAAAGGACTCTAGTGAGAAACATGGACAAGATTCAGTTCAAAAGGCGACTTTTGTCCTTCGTGTGATCAGAGAGATAGGTGACCGGATACCTCGACTCCGACTGCAGGACAAGGCAACACCCCTTCCATCGCCCTTCACACCCGACATATTGCAGCCTCTACACATAGCCTTGGCCTCGCATGTAGCACATCCAACACTAGAAGCCTATGAGCTCATGCTCTCTAAATCGCTCAAAGTCAAGTCCAACAGCCACATCTTATGGGAAGGAAATCCACCTCTGCCCAGCCAGCCCTCACCGAGTGCATTCAGGTTCTTACGTGAGCTGAACAAGAACATGACGGCTGTTGGCAGCGATGTCTGGGCACCGGGTAGTGTGAATGTAATCAAGGAGCGAGTGGCCAGGGAAGTGCTGCGTTTGCTTGAAGAGCATGCCGAGGCTATCAAAGCGCAGGAATCTAGTCAAGCCAAGGACGGCGAGAAGCCAGAAGCGGACAAGGAAGATGATGATGATGATGATGAAGAAGAAGAAGAGAAAAAGCCAGATGCAAACGACACTCCAGAATCTGATGTGTCGGCGTCGGAGTGGAAGACTCAGAGACTAAAGCAGTTGCTATTTGATATGCTGTATTTGCAGCGGTTTGTTGAGCCTGTTGCAGGGCAAGACCAAACTGTGGCTTTGAGTAAGAAGATGGTGGAGTCGGGGGATATAGATGATGCGGCGATGAATAGGTTGAAGAAGAATGCGGTCGAGTATGCGAAGAAGACGTATCTGCTCTTTGCGCTGCTGGCATAGGAGAGTGGTAATGAGAAACATTGATCATAAGTGTTGTCTTGCAACCCTTTTAGATCCCTGTGGAACTGGAGTTGTTTTGTTCTCTGACGACGTGTCGGATTTCTTCTTGTTCGCCTATTTGTTTTCTATCTATCCAACCACATCCTACCTACTGATCAGGGTTGTAATACTTTCTCCAATTATGCTCCTCTTTGAACCCCAGCACCTCTTTAATCTTCCTATTACTCAACGGCGCCTCCCACTCACCCATCTCACGTGTAATGGGCGTATTCGGCGCATACTGTTCCAGAAATTGCTTGGTCGGGAAAGTAGCCGTGATGGTATCATTCGTCGCATTGAAGATCTGGAAGCCCAGATTATCTTTCTGTACGCATAAATGGCAAATCTGGCCTAGATCGCGGGCATCGATGTAGGCCCAGGCGTTGCGCTTGCGCATCTCTGGGTGCTGGATGTACTTGGGGAAGTCGCGGGCGTACTCATGGGGCTCGATGACATTGCCAATGCGCAGGGCGTAGATGTCTGCATCGAAACGGCGGGCAAAGCCACGGGCTACGCGCTCGCCGCAGAGTTTGGAGATGGCGTAGGTGTCCATGGGATTGACGTCTGCGTCTTCGACCAATGGAAAAGCAGTGTAGTCGAGATTGCCCTGCCCGAAACACACCTCGTATGTAGTTTCGCTGCTGGCGATGATGATCTTCCGGACGCCGAGTTTACAAGCCGCTTCGATGACGTTGTAGGTTGAGCGCACATTACCGGCGTAGCATTCATTGTCTGGGACGAGCATGTTTCGGGCGTAGGCGGCGAAGTGGATTACAGCGTCTGGTGGACCGGGTACGTGTGGCCCTTCGTAGCCGGCAAAGTTGAAGTGGGTGGTGAGTGCATTGAAGACCTGACCGCTGTCCGTAAGGTCGGTTTTTAGAGTGAAGACGCCAGCTTCGGGGTCCGGAAACTCAGTCAGATCAAGGTTTAAAACTGAGTAGCCCTGTTGGATGAGATATGGAATTACATGTCGTCCGGCTTTTCCTGAGCCGCCTGTGAAGACGATACGCTTGCCGGAGGGAGACATTGTGGACAGTATTAGAAATCAGTAGGCGATGTCCCTTTCTTGCGGTGATTTTGGCCTGACCATGATTGTTAATGCAAGCATTGGGACGATTGCGGGGTTCTGTCTTTACCACTGCTCGACACACGAACTTATGGAGGGTTTGAGAAATCGAGTGAAGGAATCTTGAGGGATTCGCTTGCAGGAGACGAGGAAACATGCACCTCCATGGTTATAAGCGTCATTGGTGCATAAAGAATAGCTGATCCCGCCGGGACATGGGCCATGTGAAGTTGGGTGTGGCTAGCACTGTACGCCACAGGCGGGATGTACGTTTTGGGGCATGGGGAATAGTCGCGCTAGCGCTACGTCACGACCGAATACCCCGGCAGATGGCGAGTGGTACCACGGCTAACTAGCGTCATGCTAGAATCCTCCGCCATCTGTATCTGACCGAACGACAGAGACATTTCTAGACACCCACGCCTGAAGCCTACACATGGTTACATCTCCCAAACCCCATAGATGACCAGCGGTCTGATGCGGCGCTTCTTCTCGACGTTTGCCCGCACGCAATTGCAAACCACGACGACTGCGAGATCTCTCACTGCGCCCCGGGTACTGGGGCTTAAGCAATACAAGAGGACTCTCAGCGATGTTGGTGCCAGACAGGCTTTGGTGTCGAGGCACTGGTTTACGAGCTCATCGTCATACTTGTATTCTGAGCCTGATGAGTGCGAGAAGAAGCGCACAAGTGAGCGCGACTTGAAGCTGGGAAACAGTATGTTTGTCCGTCATATATATAGAGGCAGCTGATTTAGAGAATATGTTGCTGATTGAAACTACAGCCATTAGAGTCCTACACGATCGCCTGCCGACGCTCTTGATCTCACCGCTTCCTCAGGACATCCTCTCTCCGCACATTAGTCTCCACCTGTTTCCCTCGACGCATCCACACCTACCCACGGTGAGCGGAAGATTTTCGTACGCAGCAGCCCTATGGACCGCGCCGGTCGCATGGGGTCAAGTTCCGGTGCTCGGCAACGTCAAGCTCAAAATTCTATCTGAGCGAATGGTCAAGAATGGGGGGTCATCGACAGCAAGCAACGTGCGCAATGAGAAGCTCATTGTCAGATGGCAGACATGCGGCAAGTCGGACAAGAAAGAGAGTGGACAAGTCAGCGATGTTGTCGAAAAGATTACGAACATAGTCAGCGGGTCCAAGAAGCCACAGCACGAGTTCACAGGTCTGTTCAAGTTTGAGTTTGACGAAGAAGGACGGATTTTGAATCACATCATTGAGCACACGGAAGAAGGCCAGCATTGGGATCGAACGGCCAAAGTGATTAGTGTCACTGACTGGCTTTTGGGACGCGCATGGGGAATGCGCGATGAGGGCAGCCCCAGCCTGGCGTTTGCTAGATGTAGCAGGCTGAAGAATGGTCGTGGTCACGGTGAGGGGCGATGAAACGCCCTTGGTGTTGTTGTTCTTCTCCCACCCCACACGTTGGTCTATTTCCAGCGTATACGTGCGATTTTGTTTCACCACTCTCCACCTGTACAACACCTGTAAAGCATGAAGTCATGACACGGGGGGAACGTTTAGTGTATGGTAGCGAAGACGAATTGATACCCTATCACATTGGGACGGAATGAAATGTAGTGTGCACAAGCGCCTGTTCCGACATGGTTCGACGTGGATGCATGTGGGTTTGCAGCACATGGCGACATGGCAGTGGCTGTGGCTGCGGGCTGGAGCCTGTTTCTCGCTGTGATTATGTCTTTCTGCTGAGCGAAGACTGGTCATGCGCAGCGACATGATAGGATGGCATCATGGTGTGGCCGCGGGATGGGACGCATACGTTGCTGACAGCTGCCGTGGCCGCCCAATGGGTGAGTTGGCGGCCAAGGGCGCGCATCGACCACAGCACTAAGGCATGTAGCCTCCGCCTAGCCACCACGACGACGAGGATGCAGCTCTGGGCGCATTTCACCCTGCTACATGCCATCGCATAGTCGCAACATTGCTACTCCCATCCCCGACCTCCTTCACTCGGCTCAGGCCCTTTCTTCCCCTGCCCTCCATCTTTTGCTATTTTTCTGTGACCCTGCCCTGGGCATAGCAGCCATTGCCGCCGCCGCCGTCGCTTGCCAGCCCCCCGACTTTCCCACGCCGGGCCGCCTGTTGCCTGCTTCCCCGCGCCTATTCCACGACACAGCGCTATTGGGAGCTTACAGCCTCATCACCCCAGGCTTCTGCCTCTCCCCCACTAGAGCCATTGCTTGACCGCACACAGCCATGGCGGACCTTTCACAGAGCGGGGAATTGAGTATGTCGATGCGTCTCGGTGCTACATGTTAGTGTAGAAGCCCATTGCTAACCCGGCGCAGATCAGCCCATTCTCAACCTGACGCCCGAGGAAAAGCGCGTCTTCCAGTATCTCTTCCAGCAGGCCGACACAGAGAAGCTGGGTGTCATAACAGGCGAGATTGCCGTCAAGTTCTTCGAGCGGACCAAGCTAGCACCAGCCGTGCTGGGTGAGATATGGCAGATTGCAGACACAGAGAACCGCGGTCTCTTGACCATGGCCGGCTTCTGCCAGGTTTTGCGCCTTATTGGACACTACCAGGCAGGCAGAGACCCTACTCCCGAGCTTGCCTTTCGACGTATGGACACTCCCCCCTGAGCCTGCTCCTGTTGTCTCTCGTTGTATGCGCTGACGTCCTTGTAGCCGCCCCCTTACC
Source organism: Curvularia verruculosa (assembly GCA_036172615.1). Classification (NCBI taxonomy): domain Eukaryota; kingdom Fungi; phylum Ascomycota; class Dothideomycetes; order Pleosporales; family Pleosporaceae; genus Curvularia; species Curvularia verruculosa. Next base: position 222,187 of record JAWDHC010000005.1, on the reverse strand, counting down.
AAAGTTTGAGGGCTTGACACCTCCATCCGCTCCTCCTGCTGCCCCTGGCTTCTCACCACAACCCACTGGTCCTATACAACCCCAAGTGAGCGGTAATGGCCCAATCAGAGTCCCTCCGTTAGTGTCTGCCAAAGCCGCTGAATACGCGGGCTTGTTTGAGAAGTCGGGCGCAGTCAATGGCATACTCTCAGGTAGAATACAGCCTTATCTTTAACCCTGACTTTGCGCTAACATTTTGCAGGTGAAAATGCAAAAGAGATCTTCGAGAAGGCGCGGTTACCCAATGAAGTCCTTGGCCGGATATGGAACCTTTCAGACACGGAACAGCGCGGAGCTCTCAATGTCACCGAGTTCATCATCGCCATGCATCTCCTTGCTTCGTATCGTACAGGAAACATGAAGGCCCTCCCCAACACACTACCTCCAGGCCTGTACGAAGCCGCTTCTCGACGTGGTGGACTTCCACCACCACCGGGACGCCCCGACCAGAACATGTCAATCCCACGTCAGTTCAGTGGCCAGCAATCGGCTCCACGGCAACCAAGCCCACTCGGCCGACAGCCATTTGGAGCACCTCCCCAACCTGTGCAGCCTACTGGCAGCGACTGGCTGATCAGCCCGCAAGAAAAGGCATCATATGATAATTTGTTCAAGGGCGTTGATACCATGGGCCGAGGCTACATTACTGGAGACCAGGCAGTACGCTTCTTCAGCGATTCGGGTCTACCCGAAGACGTTCTTGCAGCTATATGGGATCTTGCAGACATCAATTCTGAAGGGCAGCTGTCCAAGGACGAGTTCGCGGTCGCCATGTACCTCATCCGACAACAACGAAAAGGAGATCAACTCCCCGCGACCCTGCCACCCAACCTGATCCCGCCAAGTCTACGCACTGCCGCCAACCAAACTGCACCAGCCGTATTGCCCCAGGTGGCACCTCCTCCACCACCACCTGCTCCCAAGTCTGCTGCCGATGATCTCTTTGGGCTGGACGCCTTTTCGGCCCCAGTTCCTGCTCCTCAGCAACCGCAATCAACAGGAGGCTCAGCCACATTCAGCAAGCCTCTCGAGAGCGACCCTTTTGGAAGCAAAGCAGCCTCACCTACTTCCCCGCACCCATTTCAGCCTCAGCCACGAAATCCCGCCTCTACCTTCAGACCATTCATGCCTAGTTCCTCGTTTGGCCAGACTTTAACTGCGCACTCCACCGGTCAGTCTGGAGTATCTGGTGCGCCACAGCACTCAACACCATCTGTTATGGATGACTTGTTGGGCGGAGAGGCTGATCCTGAGGTCAACAAGAAGTTGACGCAAGATTCTACTGACTTGGCCAACATGTCTAACCAGATGACCACACTACGCAACCAGATGCAAGAGGTCCAGAATAAGAAGACTGCAACGGAAAGTGACCTCAACAGCGTCAACACCCAGAAGCGTGATCTTGAACTCCGCCTCTCACAGTTCAAGACGCAGTACGACCAGGAAGTCAAGACAGTCAAGTCCCTCGAAGACCGTCTGGCCAGCTCTCGAAACGAGACTCGAAAGCTACAACAGGATCTTGCAATGATTGAGGGATCTTACCAGGATCTCCAAAACCAGCATCGTCAAGTCGCTAGTCAACTTGAGGCTGACCAACGCGAGAATAACAGTCTGAAGGAGCGTATTCGTCAACTCAATGCCGAGGTTGCACAGCTCCGCCCTCAACTTGACAAGATGAGGAATGATGCCCGACAGCAAAAGGGCATGGTAGCGATCAACAAGAAGCAACTGGCTACTAACGAGAGCGAGCGTGACAAGATCAAGAATGAGATGAATGATCTGAGCAGGTCCCAGGACGAGGCTTCCCGCGGCTCTCCAGTCCAGACATCTGGCGTTGTCAGCCCTGCAGCTTCCACAACAAGCCAGAGCACGAACCCATTCTTCCGCAAGTCTCCTCAGCCTGCTGAGAATACCATGTCGCCCTCCGGGTTTGCGCGTGAAGGGCCTCACAAGGACTTTGATAGTGTTTTTGGTTCATTCGGTACGCCCCAGAGCAGCGCGCCTCCTGTGTCGTTCCGTCCTGAGAACCAAAGCCTAGGACCTAGCTTTTCTGCCCCATCTGGCCAGTCAGTACGCTCCTCTGAAGGTCCTGACGTTCCTACGCCCTCCACTTCACCTCCTTTGTCGTCGTATCAAGAGTCTCCACGAGTTGCCGACCCACCAGCCCCTCCTGAGTCGCGTCAGTTTGGCTCTGCATTCTTGCCGCTGAGAGAAGGCACCCAGCGATCAGACTCGTTCAGCTCCTCTGTGCGAGCGTCTGGTAACCGACACGGTGGTCCTCACGCACCCGGAAACGAGACACCTACTATCTCGCAAGCCTCTCCCGCTGGCACCCCAATCGCTGAGAAGCCCACTGTTGAGCGCACTGATACTAACAGGACAGAGACTGACAACTTTAATCCTGCCCTGTTCAATCGCAATTTCTCTGCCTCTCCAGTAACCAGCGTGACCAGCGATACTCAGCGCTCGATCGCCAAGGCTGAGGACAGGAAGGACACTTTCTCCAGCTTTGGAACACAGGATCTTCCTGGAGCTTTCCCAAGGGACTCAGGAACACCGCTGCAACAGAACAAAACCGGTGAGAGTAGCATGAGTGGTCTGAACAGGAACAACAACGCAGACCCCTTCGGCAGCACTTCTGGCGATCCGCCCCGAGGAGGCAAGGATGACTTTGATGCTGCCTTTGCTGGCTTCGGTCCTAGTCGTCAGACTACTGGCACCGCTTCAAACTCAAACGCTCCCACGGGTGACTCCAACAAATTTAACAAGGAGTTCCCGCCGATTGAGGATCTTGCGCATGACGACGACAGCGACAGCAATGACGGACGAGGATTTGACGACAACTTCACATCTGCATCGCCAAACCAAAAGCGTACTAGCTTTGGACCAGAGCAGCGTTCTCAACAACAGCGCCCAGGCACTGCTTCGAGCGATGAGCTTTACCGCGCTCCGCCTCCAACTACTCGTCTAGACTCAAACCTGAGCGGTCTGCCCTCTCCAGGCGCGCAGAAGTCCCCGCCTACCTACGAGTCTACTGTGAACACGACAAGGAGTGGTTCGAATCAGTTCCCCCCAGAATTTGGCGGTCTTCTTCCTGCCCGTGAGAACCCAACCTCTACCGCTTCTCCTGACACCACCCAAGGTCCTGAGAGATCGTTCAATCCCCCAGGTGGCCATGGTGCTGCTCTGTTCGGCGGACCATCCAAGTCTGCGACTACCTCACCGGCTCCTCTTGACACTCCTGTTTCTACTGTTCCTTCCGATCAACATCACTCTGGCATGCCATATGGCAATGAATCCAACAAGGGTCCATCTCCCTCCAGCAATGTTGGTCAACATGGAAAGCCTGCCTTTGATAACGATTTTGACGCTGGTTTTGACGACCTTGCTGATGCCAAGGAAGATGACAAGGCCGATGATGATTTCATGTTTTCTTCACAGCATCGCGAGGGACTCGACGAGTTCAACCCTGTGTTCGACTCCCCAGCTGCGTCCAAGGCAAACACTATGGCCTCACAGCAAACGCCTACTGGTAAGCCGCGCGGGGATGAAAGCTTCAGCGACTTCGAGCACCTCTCTCAGACTTTTGGTGGACAATCCCAGCAAACCCAGCCTGGGTCTTCATCACAGGACTGGGATGCCATTTTCTCAAACCTCGAATCGTCGCAGACCGACAAAGGCTTGCACTCACAACAAGCTTCAGCGGACTTTGGAAAGTCTGTGTTTGACACCCTTGACAAGGAAGAGGCTGCTGCAAGTTCGTCCAAATCACAGCAGCTGTCACCTCAAATGCCTCCACTTGGCCGTGCCATCAGCACTGGAACAGAGCATGACGACCCAATTCTCAAGAAACTGACTGGAATGGGTTACCCCCGAAACGATGCTCTTGATGCCCTCGAGAAATTTGACTATGATATCAACAAGGTATGCATTGTTCCGTAAACTTGCGCATATATGTGTCTCTCGACTAACACTTTTGCTTAGGCTGCCGACCACTTGGCATCGCATGGAAACTAGAAATCGGAAAAATTGCAGCTTCGTGAACACATGATGATTATCACGTAAATCTCGGATTGCTCTCCCTCTCTCTTGCTTTGCTTTGCTTGTCTTGTACGAATACACATGTTTAGCATGGCCCGCCTCAATTCTTCATACCCTTTGAGCGTTGGTTCTCTGTCATTGTCTCTCTCTGCCCCCCTTGTTTTGTTCATTCCACCTCTGCAAGACATGCAGGTATTTTCCTTTGTTCTGACATTCTCTTCTTGTAGTAAGGCATTCGTTTGAAGTGGAAAGTTAATCGCATGTTTCTTCTTGTTCCTGTCCCTTGTGGTGGTGGTGGCGGCGGTGCAAACTCTGGGAGGGGAAGGATAACATGATCTACTTCTCGACGCAAGTACTTTGCAACTTAATTTAATCTGTTTGCTTGAAATTCCGGTTCGTTCAGATACCCTTTGTTTAAGTTTGTCTTCCTGCGTGGTTATGTGTTGATTCATTTATTACCATCTTTGCCTGTCGCTGTGTTCTTTTGGAATTGAATCGTCATGTCATTGTTTGCTTGAATCACCTCAAATAAAACGGTTCAACACTATATCTGTGTCCAAGGTCAATCTTCATAGATGATGGCTATAAATCATGACATCGTCTACGTAAGCGTTATTATTAAATAGAAACTAGGCTATATATATGAACCCAACTAAAATCCCCGATTCCATTATATCGTGCTCATAAGAAATCTCATCACATGGTGTGTTTATATGATGGTTTCTCTGGAACCATTTCAGAAAGAGAGAGAGAGAGACATCAATGGAGAAATAGAGTTTGCGTATTATATTTGCCTTCACAAGACAGCCTACAAGGATCAAACGTTATTAACATTGACTTTAGCACTAGGCAGTGACAGACTCAGTTCTCACAGCAGCATCTACTTTCTCCTCGTACTTGTCGAAGACGGCGGTGCCCTCTATGTGGCTTTCTTCAAAGACGTCGACATGGGTGGTGGCAAATTTGCGGGCGCTGACGTTCTTTTCAAAGAGCAGGTCGAGTTCGGCGAAGGAGCGGCCGCGTGGCTCCGGCAGGCGGAAGTAGGTATAGATGATGCTGAGGAAGCAGGATCCGCCCCAGAAGAAGCCGGCGTAGTTGCCCCTGTTTTGCAGGAATTAGTACAAGAGAAGGGGTATTTGAAAGACATGTTGTTAAAGACTTACCAGTTCCACTCTCCGGGGTTGAGCATATAAGGCGTCAGGACGCTGGTTATGATACCAATTACATTGTACAGGTTGCGGCCAAGTACGACAGTCTTGATGGCCAGACGGCGGGTTGAAAGTTCGGCGACAAGTGAGTAGCATACGGTTCCAACGGTGAGCTGGTAGAACATGGCCCAGACAATCATCATGGCGCCTGTTGCCATGGCACCCTTTTCACGGTCGGCTTCTGGTACGAGTCCCAGGAAGCCCATGACGAAAAGCATGGCGCAGAGGCCGCAGAGACCACCGAGGTAAAGCGTGCGACGACCGATACCAGCTTTCATCAGGTACCATGCGCCGAAGACGCCGGCCATGTTGATGCCGTACTGTCCCATGGCAAAATCATAAGACGTAGAGGGTGGCAGACCGGCTTGCTGGAGGAAGTAGGACGAATATCCTGAGAAGGCGTTTCCACTGAGATTTTGCATAGCCCATGCCATGCAGACGATTTCCGTGCGGCGCAAATCAGTACCCTTGAAACAGTCCCAGTAAGAAGCTCCTTGGGTGATTTTCTCCTCGAGAGCTGTGGTGTGCACCATCATAGCAATAGTCTCATCAGCGTCAAAGTCGGTCTCGCGGTTGAGACTAGTGAGTCGGAGCAAGGCCTTCTTCGCATCGTCGAGCCGACCTTTGCGGACGAGCCACCATGGCGATTCAGGGGCGAGGAAGACTCCGATAATGAGTGGGACAGGCCACATCCACTGCAGAGCATATGGGATGCGGTAAGACCATTCGTCTGGTCGGTTAACGAGAGAACGGATAACACCGATACCGATCAGCTGACCGAGACCCCAGCAGAAGTTGACATATGTTGTCACTATTCATGTATAAGTATGCTACTTTGACCGAAGACAATAGGTGGGTGACTTACAGTATCCACGAAGGGCAACAGGGCAGACCTCGCAGGCATAGGTAATGGTAAGAGTCTGGAAGACACCCCACGGAATACCACAAAGAATCTCTGCAATAAGCAAATGCACGACAGTTTGCGCCGTGAAGAAGATGGCCGTAAAGCCCATGATCAGAGTCAGACATCCAATGACGGTGTAGCGGTAACCAATCCACTCGCTAATCCAACCGTTCAAGAACAGACCGATGATTTCGCCCACGATGACTCCATTGGACAATCCAGCTTGCCACGGTGCAGGAATTTCCCAGGATCCGTCTGGCAGCTGCTCGCCATATTTCTGCTTGAACTGGGGGAAGCCGAAGAAGTTGTTAAGCAGACAGACGTCGTAGCCTTCCATGACGATACAGGTGCTGATGAGGATTGACCAGCCAATGGCTTTCGGGTAGAGCTTGACACCCTGCCAAAGGGTCATTTTGCGCTCCTTGTCCGACGCCATTCGCGCATCGTTGACGACCTTGTTGGCAGCGAGCTTGTGATGATCATCGTGGTCGGCATCATGATCCACCGGGGGAGCAGTCGTAGGCTGGATGTCCTTCTCGTCCGCCATGATGGGAAACAAAAAAAGTGCGAATGTTTACCAGGCGTAGCAATCGGACCGAGGGAAACGGTTTGTTCCTGAGGAAATGGTTTCAGGGCCACTCAATAGTGGGGAACAAATGAGGGGGAGGGTCCTGCAGCACACGCGATCCACACGCTGTCACACAGGACTAGAAAGGAAGAATCTGGGGAAGACTGCTACCGTGACATTGGGTTTGGTAAGGATATGCGACGCTCTTTAAGCATAAAAATTTTGCGGGGTCTAGTGCATGGTTCAGGCCAAGCGCAGCTCCAAGCGTTGGTCGCACCCAGCGTCGTGGTCGCGTGCAAAGAAGTGGAGCTTGTCGTTCTCTCCCGATTGCCATGGGCTCTTGATTGGACTGGCAGACATGTGACCAGCTGCGAAGCGGTTAGGCGTCTTACCTGCCGAAGTCCAAAGCTCGGAAAGGGGATATCGTCGGCATGTCTTGTGGGTGCAGTCTCCATGCATTTCTCTTGGCTGGCAGAGCAAAAGCCGATGGGCTTGCGGAGTGCTGACGGTTCCATTGGTCTCCAGTCAGCGGAAGACATTTCTGGGGCGCCCGCAAACGCCGAAAGTGTGGGGAAGCTATCATGAACGTGTGCAAAATACGGCGAACAAGTACAGATGAGAGTCGGGGAGAATTGCCGCCAAGAGAGACAGCAGGTATAGCGTCTTCAGCCCAAAAGCCATGCCAAGAGGCTCGCCGAGGTAGAGCCTCCAAACTTCGACGTCGCTTTACGTTCCTTGATGATGGCTTGGTGGAATCTTCTGGCCCATTACGTACCGTGTCTTTGGAAACCAGAGCGGAGAGTTCTTCGGCACAGACGAACCAATGGCAAGGCAGAAGAATGTAACAAGTGCACTTCGGTTTACTTCTTTTGAGTCGGTAGTTTGGCTAAAATGTAGAGTTTGACAACACCGATCCGACCCCAAGTCTACCCTCAGTGTCTACCTAGGCCTCATGCCACGGGCCATCAATCTGACCTTTGGGCATCGGCCCGTTCCCCAGACGCACTCTGCTCCGTGTCCCCATCCGTGTCCTGCCTGTTCTCATCTTGTCTAATCGTGTGCTTTCGTGATTCTACTCTACCTCCAAAAAATGCCAGTAACAATACGTCGTACACTGCTTTCAGGCAGCCTGCCGCCACAAAAGCGACCCAGAAATGGTTGTTACCAGCAAGGAGACCAGTAACACTTGGGCCCATACTCTGACTCAGTATCTTGAGAATGTTGACAACTCCCATGACTGCTGTTCGCTCTTCTGGTAGCACGACAATCGAAAGAAAAGCCGACCGTGGTGCCTGATCCATGGAATTAAGCACAGAGCGAGCAACAAGTAGGAAAATGGTTGGTGCAAGCCCTGATGGAACCGGAAGGAGGGCCAGAAAGACCGACGATGGCAAATGTGTAAATACCATGGCTTGAATCAAGCCGAGGCGCTTGGCTAGACTAGACGAGAAGACGTTACCAAATGTCGAGACGAGCCTGAAAATCCATTAGTGAATTGAACAAAATCTATTACAGTGTTTATACTTGCCAAGTTGCCGACATGATACCACCCAGTTTCCCTTTTGGCAGATGAAATTTCCGCTCCAGATAGTAGTTGATTAAACTGAATGGAGCCATGCCAGAGCCCAGAGAATCGAGGAAGAACAAGCTACAAAGCTTGACTAGTACTATACGACTAGGTTTTGATATGGTACTGATTGAGTGCCAGAACCTCCTCCTCTTCTTCTTGTCAGAATCCACAGGCCCCTCCTCTTGCACAGGGACGTCTGCATTTTCAGTGTTGCGGCTTCCATCCAACAACGGTTCGGTCTCGGTAGCTGTACGAGCAACGTTCTTGTTGTCAATCTTGACGTGCTGCTCACACCGCCGACTCATGGAAAGCGCCATGAGCGCCTTGACACATCCCACACCTGTGTAAATCCAAAAAATTGCCCGATATGCATCCAAAGCCGTCCAGCCCTCCCTAGCTAGTAGCCTGTCGACCGCAACACCGCCAACCGCGAGCCCCGTCGAAGTGCCCAGTACAGCCAGAACAACATACCAAGTATACACATCAGCTCTCTCATTTTCATCCACCAAATGCGCCAACGTCGACTCTTCCACCGCTCTAAACGGCCCAATCTCATTTCCCGTCGGACTAATCACACCTACAATGGCCGCCAAAAGCAGCGCCAAATAGTTACTCGTAGTCGCAAACACAGCACCGGATATCGCCATGGACACAGCGCCCAGCAGCAACGTCCGCCGCCGGCCCAATGCATCCGCAACAAGCGTAAGCAGCAAACTAATCACCACATCCCCGAGCAGCGTCAGCGTCATAAATGCGCCAATCTGCTCGTCCGAGAACCCTTGCTCTTGGAAGAAAAGCGCCAGAATAAGTGCTACGGCGCCATACGCAAACAGTCGCAGGTAGCGCGCCAGAATAATCAGGTACACATCTTTGCCGCTTCGTCTCATAGTCGCGAGTCCGAATTCTTGCGAGAGCCATTGCGCAGCTTGGAGAATGCTGCGTTGGACGGACATGCTGGTGAGGCGTTGTTGAGGCGGGAACGTACCAGGGTCGTCATTCACGGATAATATGTATACAACGGCAGCGTCTCGAAAGCGAATGTCAGTGTCGTGGGGACGTATACGATGAGTGAGGCAGGTAGAATGGTACAAGATATTGCAAGTTCCAGTACAGTATTGTGAATAACAAAGTGAAAAGCGAACAAGATGAAAAGGACTCAAAACGCGAACTGGTTGTTTAGACTCAACTCGGGATTCAAGCGTGGACGGATGCCTGAAAAGGACGCGCAACGCCGACTTTTCGACTTGTTACCTAAAACGGGAAGGGGCGAGCGTTAAATATGTATTATACATCTACGCCGCACATGTCACATAGCCAAAAATGGCGTTATTGCAGGGCACCCAAAGACAGGTCCAGTCTTGAAAAAAGAAGAAAAACAAAACGCATGCATATATAACTGCATTTGCTCATGTCAAGTCAAATGCAGCAGGTGGGGTTTTCGGTGAATCATGGGTACAAAAGCACCGCGTCCTAAGAACTTGCTTTTGAGCGCCACTACAAGGATGTGTCGGCTGTGTCAGTACGTCATTACACGTTGACATGCTAAGCAACAAAGCAGCTCTGGGATAAAGTATAATTGTCCGTATTAAGAACACCTAGAACGCACCGAAGGAAACAGAGGACCTAGCGGCCATCACAAATTGCAATGCAGAAACCAGCATATCCCGAAAATCCAAACGAGAGCCCCCATTCTAAGCGAGTTGCGTCGCCATGCTAGCACAAAGACCGAGACGGAGACGGAGAGATGGTGACGAAGGGGAGAATACGGCCGTCTTGTATCAGTGCGCACCAAGGTAGTACCACTCCACTTCTCGGAATCGCATCTAGATCCTAAATCAGGCGCCCATGTCGTATCTCGTTCGTCCTTGAACGCTTATACGTTTCTCCGACACATTTGAACTCTTCTCTTCCTTTCTCTAGCAGCAGCCACCGCCGGATCCGCTTTGCACGCCCTGACCTTGCCCGATGGGAACTGTGGGCTTGGTGTTGGCGGTTGTCGTACCCATGCGCTCCTTGATCTGGCGGGCCATGGTAAGGAAAGCTTGCTCAACGTTGGTGGCGCTCTTTGCCGAGGTCTCAAGGAATGGAATGCCCAGGCTGTCTGCGAATTCCTATTGATTTTGTTAGATGCCAAATCTGTAGTCAAATCAAAGACATTGACATACCTTTGCCACGGTGTACTCAACAACCTTCTTGTCCGCCATATCGGACTTGTTACCGACCAAAAGCTTGTTGACACCCTCGGTAGCGTATCTGTCAATCTCCTGTAGCCACTGCTTTACGTTGTTGAATGAGTCCATATCGGTGACATCGTAGACGACGCAGATACCGTGAGCACCACGGTAGTACGAGGAGGTGATGGTGCGGAAACGCTCTTGACCGGCGGTGTCCCACTGAAAACACAGTTAGCACTTGCAACTCAGAGCCCATACTTTTTTTTTAGCAATACTCACAATCTGCAGCTTCACAGTCTTGCCATCAAGCTCGATTGTTCGGATTTTCTAGTACATGTTGTTAGTTTGTCACAGGCACCAGTAGCGAGTGTCTAGGTAGACGCACAAAATCGACACCGATGGTCGAGATGTAGCTCTCAGTGTATGTGTCGTCGGCAAAACGGAGGAGCAAGCACGACTTTCCGACACCAGAGTCTCCGATGAGGAGGAGCTTGAAGAGATAGTCGTATCTATTGTGCCGAGAAGCGTCAGTAGGCTGTTCGTGCTAAGGGGGGAACGGCAGCGTCGAAGCTGGACTGCAGGGCAAAGAGAGCACTCTATAGTAACTCAAGTCAGCATGGGCTCTATGCTCGGATACATCGTCACTGTCTGTCGGGCTGTGGCGGTGGCCTTCGCACGGAGGTTACGTACCACTCGGGGTTCATGGTTGCAGCGTTACAGGGGGTATGGCAAAAGCAAGGACTAGAAAGCGTGGGTTGAGAAAAAGAGGTTGTCTAGAGGCAGAATCGTGGGGTATCGCGCGTCGTCGGGGGTGGACGAGGTGGAAGTGGAGGATGGTGAGGTGCACTGCGCGGACACCAGGTGTGAAGGAGCTTGGCACTCAGCCCGAAGCCGTGGTCACAGGTTGCCGGATCCCGTCGCGCCAGCCAGGGAACATCACATTCACAGCAGCCTGACCACCGCCCCTAGCCTATCCCTAGTGAGACTGCTCCGGCACTGTCTGGCATGTGACTTGCAATCCACGAGCCTGTTTACCACTCAAAATGCAATAAGCAAAACGGCCCTGGCGATAAGCCAGGCTACAAGAGGGCCGTGTCTGCGGACGCTCGCACGTGACAAAGGACGCAATCGCCATGGTTTCACATGTGTACCCGTCCACAACCAAGTCTTTGAGAGAATGGAGAATGTCTAGTTCGCTTCCAAAAGCGCCCAGTCTATCGTACGTCGTTACATTAGACGCAGCCCAGCCTGTCAATCCCAGGCGTCCATCGTGATAGCCCCGCGCTTCTCATCCCATATAGTACATACATCAGACACATCACATCCACCGCACAAAATTACATTATCTTGCCAAACGCAGGAATCAGCGTCTGTGCCAACCAGAAGGAGAAGACAAGCTTGGGACCAGTCATGAGCAGCTTGGGTGTCAGTCCCTTGAAGAAGGAAGTGAAGCCCTCGTGCTTCATCATGTTGGACACGATCCTGAAGCCGCTCTCTGGGTTGTCAAAGTTCTTGTTCTGGATACGCGTCTTGATGACGTCCAGAGGAGCAGAGACGACGAGCGAGGCGCTAGCACCAGCGATGGATGCGACAAAGTTTTGCATCCACGACGCCGAGTTGTAGTCTGACAGCTTGTAGAGGTATTCCTTGGCAACGGCCGAACCACCAAACAGCTGTAACCATGTCAGTCCTTGTGCCTTGTTTTTGCATGCATGATGGTTGAACGTACCGCAAACGAGCCGGGCGCGTTACGTGCTGCCGTCCATCCCCAACCACGGTAAAGTCCGAAGCCCTCGTCGGAGACAATCTTCACCAGTCCTCGACCACGGAAAGCCTCTGGGTTTGTTTGTCGCTTGATCTTGAGCACGTCTAAGGGCAGGAGAACAATTTCACCAATACCGATAAGCGAACCGGCGGTCGCGTGCATAATCGCCTTGCCATTGCCTTTGCCAAATGTGCGGTCAAAGCTGTCGCCGTGGTTTTGGGCAAGGTAGTCCCTGACGAAGGGCTGACCACCGAACTTGTATACTCGTTGGAGCACCTAGCATTGTCAGTTCAAGGCCCTCTTCCACTCCTGAGTTCTATCGTGTACCTTGTATGCTGCAGCGTATCCGAGACCGGGGAAAAGTGACAGGAATCGGCTGGGGACGGAGGCCGAGGCCATGTCCTTGAAGACGACCTTGTTTAAGTGCGATGCGGACTCAATCTGTATGCACAAAGTCAGATAGCGTCGCCCTGCATCGTACCAATGTATCGTACCTTGCCAATGTTGCTCATCAATCGCTTCGCCGTGGTATCGACTGGATGGAACACCATGAGCTCTGCAATTCCCGCGCATCCTACAACCGTCAGACTTGAAAATTGAATAGCTGGGAGACGCATGTACCTGCACCCAGAACTCTGGCTGTGTTGGACTCCCTCTTGTATACCTTGGCCGACGAGTTGGTGCCCGACGCGGCCTGCGCAACTTTCGCTACGGCTTCTGAAGGTGATGGCGTCATTGTAAAGGGAAAATGTGCGACGAGCAAAAAAAGAAGACGACACAGAGAATTGGCTCGGTGGAAGAGGGAACTTGCAGCGCAGAGCAATTGGGCGGCCGAACAGTGAGAAATCGGAGCTACAGATAAAAAGTTATCGGGGAAGCGAGTCAACAGTCCGGTGTCGCCCCGTCCAGCCCCGCTAGTCGATGGAATCCTGGGGTTCCCTACCTACTCTATCTTAACAGGAACACAGGCGATACCGGGTGACGGTATTCGAATAACAATCTTGTCGCATTTTTTATGCGTCCTCCACTATCGTATTCACTGCAAAATCCAACGTGATACCGGTTACCAGTATATAACCTTACTGAAATAGGACAAAAAGTTACAGGGACAAAGGTGGGGTCGATGCACCGAAGATAAACCATGTATACAGCCACCCTGATGAAGTCTTATAGCTTGGCCCTCTCGCATCCAAGCACAGCCTCAGTAGGCATGCCATGGTGAAGATCGCTGACAGCAAGACATCAGGTGTGCAGTCATCATTGTTGACCAGAATATAAAGCTGCGTCAGCCCCTAAGAGCTATTCACTTCAACTTCCAATCCCCAATCTCAACACCATCATCATGTTCGACAAGATCCGCGGAAAATCGCCATTACGGCACTCGAAGCATGAGTCCATGGATTCAAATCAGGACGACACAACACTCGCCCCTGGTCCCCCATCCTACACATCAGCATCCTCGTCCTCAGCACCCCCCTTCACAACGCGCTTTGCGTCCCTCTCTCTGCACCTGGACGACCGCATCCGCTTTTTGCGCTTCCCGGAGCCCGTAATTTCCGCCTGCCGCAGCACCATTTTATCCAACTGGCCCGAAGGCATTTCCTCCGAGCGGCCGTACGCAAACTCGCACGAGATCAAGCTAAAAGGCTATCCGTGGGCGGGCTACGGGAAAAGCGCCGCTCAGGCCCGTCGTCTGATCAAAGGCCTCTTCTCGACACTGCATTCGTGCGGCTGGATCCTGACGCTAAATACTGATGTCAGCAAGACGGCTACCGACAAGGACACGCTGCTTTTTCGCTATCAGTCTCCACCGCCGGCCCGCCATGAATGGTGTAGCATAGCTTTTTCGAGACAGAATCGCTTGAGGTTCATCGATTGCCCGGCTTCCCTCTACGCAACATTGCCTGCAAGAATAAACAGCGACTGGATCAAGGAGCAAAGCGAGTATGCCCCGGGAATATGGGAGTTTGAACTGCACGGCTATCCATGGACGCCTTCGGGGAAGACGACGATGCAAGTTAGAGAGCTGTTGATGTCCTTGATGGAGATGTTGGAAGAGGAGGGTTGGAGCGTGTATGCAAGTATCGACCAGAAGAGTGGTGCAGGGCAGGGGACGAGTGAGACAGACACCTGGTATTGTTGTAGATTGAAAGGGTGGGAGAAAGGAATGCCGGTTTACTGGAGGTGAACTCGATGAGCTGGCAAAAGTCTGGTCAATTCAATGTTCGGGCCATAGTTAAGTAATCAACCGTAGGATATATATATATATATATGTATTTTTGAACGATTTTTGAACGCCGCCCATGCCTTTTCTAAATGGGTATAAAAAAGTTTTACAAGCCTACCTCGTCGCACGCTACGCTGCTCACGATGGAGGACTGCCGATTTCCTTCTTGACCCAGTTCTCCAAACCACCAAGAGCGATGATTTCCTGAACATTGGGTGGCAGTTCACCAACCTTGACGTTCCACTTGGGGCCGTTTGGTCCTTCCTGGACAGTCACAGTGCTTCTTCGGACATCCCATTCTAGGGTCCAACCAGTGCGGCGCGTTAGTTGTTTAGCTTGGCTGGGCTGAGTAGCAGCAGCTGGTGGTGGCGAGTCGAGCGATTCGCGATTGTTGGTGGGCTCTTTGACGGCTTGTTGCGAAGACGAAGCATCATTTGATGAAAAGACCTCGCGGAGTCTGTTGGCTAGCTTGGGTACCTCGACACCCATCAAGGCGTTGTTGATACTGTTCCTGCTGAAGATGTTGCCAAAGCTGCCAGCAACTACTAGAGGAATGCCCTTGGCCAGAATGGCGGTTGCGGCTTGTTCACGACTGCTACCGCATCCAAAGTTGAAGCCTGTAACAAGGACATCGCCGGCCTTAGCTACCTGGCCAAAGCTGGGATCGTAATTCTCCATGCATACTTCTGCCATCTTTTCGCGCGTTACGTCGTCCTGGTACGTGTATTTACCAGGGTAGATGCCATCTGTGTTGATGTTGTCGGCGTCGCAGAAGACGATCTCGCCGCTGATCTTTTCCGGGAAGCCTGGCAGAATCTCGGTCAAGGTTTCAGCCTCCGATCCTGCAGTCGCGGATGCGTTCGCGGACTGAGCATCAGTTTCAGTGCTACCAAAAGTATCAATGGCAGCCTCAGCATCCTTGATTGCCTTCTCAAGCATGTCCTCGATGGTCATCATACGCTCTTCGGCAGGAATGCCATCGCCTTCTCCTCGTCGAACTCCCTCGTAACCTTCAGGAGCTTGGTACCATCCGGGGCCAGAAATCTTGCCAGAAAGCGCGCTTGCTGCAACGACTTCAGGACTAGCCAAGTATGCCTTTGCGTCAGGAGAGCCCATGCGACCCTTGAAGTTGCGGTTACTTGCGCTGATGCCAACCTCGCCTGGTTCAAGAAGACCAGTACCAAGACCAATACAAGGACCGCAACCTGAAGGGAGCGGCTCAGCTCCTGCTTCTAGAAGAGTCTGCCAGTCGCCAGCCTCCTCCGCAGCCTTTTGCTCTGGAATAGATGCAGCCGCAATGTAGAATTTGACATTGTCTGCAATCTTGGGGATTTTGCCATCATTCATAATAGCCGCATCCTTGAACACATTTGCGGCAGCTGCGATATCGGAAGCACGCGAGTTTGTGCACGATACAAGATACGCCTTGTTGATGGGGATGTTTTGGCTCTGAAGCTCAAGCAGAGGAGTCGCAACTTTGACAGAGTTGGGACCTGAGACATACGGAGATAAGGTGGACAGATCCAAAAACAGCTCTTTGGCGTACACTGCACCCTTATCCGCAGCTAGTGCAGGCTTGAAGATGTGGCCAAGCTTCTCACCAACGATGCCAGTGGCAGTAAACAATTTGTCGATGCGTTCGTGGATGAATTGTTGCTGGTGGTGGTCCTTGACCTGGCCTTCTCCCATGGCGGCCAGTGTGGCCCTGGCACGGAGCCAGCCGTGGAGTGTGGAGTCAATGGGAAACAGTCCAGTCAGAGCACCCCATTCAGTAGTCATGTTCGCAATGGTAAGACGGTCATCGATGGGGATACTGCCGAGCGTCTCATCGGTTCCAGTGAACTCAATGGCATGGTTGAGAACCTCGTCTTTATTGAAGAGTCCAGCCAGCGCGACGATAACGTCCTTGCCAGTCACTCCGGCAGGCATTGTGCCATTGAGCGTCACCTTTGCGACCGGTGGAATTTGCCACCACGTCTTGCCGGTTGCCCAGATGCTTGCAGCGTCGGTTCGCACGACCGGAGTACCCAAACAGCCAATACCACCGTACATGTTGGAGTGGCTGTCAGAAGCCACAGCCAGGGTACCTGGCCAAGCATAACCCTCCTCGACCATGATCTGGTGCCCAATGCCACGTCCTGCGGGGTAGAAGACGACGTTCTGGTTCTTGGCGAACTCCTCGATCTGGCTGTACTTCTTCAGGTTCTTCTCCGACTTGTTCTGGACATCGTGGTCGAGAGTCATGACAATCTGCGAGGGGTCGTTGATCTTAGTAGCCCCAATACCCATAAACTTGAGCGCCACGGGCCACGAGTTGTCGTGCGTCATACACTTGTGTGGCTGCAGTGTCACGTAGTCCCCCGAGCGAAGGACCTTGCCTGGCGCAACGCCCACAGCATGTCGCTGGACAATCTTTTCCGTGAGCGTCTGGGGAGTCTTGGGCGTCTCGTTGAGTGATGAGAGGAAGCTAGCCGCAGGGCTCTCCCGCATTGAGGGGAACACATCTTGGGACTCGCGTCGGCTTGCGAAGACAGAAAAGGCTCGCGGGGCGACGTGGAATCGAGACGGTTGCGAAGAGGCGCGGAGAGCAACGCTCACCCGGGGCTGAATGCAACGTTAGATGGTGGTGTTTCGGAAGAGCCGGAATACATACTGCTATTTGTCTGCGGCCCAGCAGGCGCGCTGCCCGTAACGACATTGCCATTGCTTGTGCTGGAGAGGGACGGACACGGCGACGGCGGCGACAATGGTGGCGGCAGACGTCTTTTCCCCAGAGTTTAGGCCAAAAATTCCGACCCACCGTGCCTTCGACCGAAACCGGCGGCAGTCATCGGATTCCCTGCGCCTGCCATTGGACACAACCGCAAATCTTCAACCGCTGTACCTGATGCATGCTCCCGCACGGGATACACATTGCAGCATCCAAGGCGGAGTAATTAACTTCATGGAACGCCTGCAAGATGAACCAGAGCCGAAATGACAGTTGGCCCGAGATCGGATGGATCCATGGTAGAGCTGGCTGGATGACTGGCTTGGTGTAATGGGAGTCATTCATATGACGCGATTCAAGACCAGACTTTGTTGTACAGACAGCCCCTCCTTCTCTCACCTCACTGCAAACTCCCTCACTCCTCCAATCCTGCGCTCAAGAATACCAGTCCCCCAATTCCCTTGCTCGCCGCCATGGTCAACCGTTCCGACGTCACCTACTTTGGGGCTGGCCCCGCACCCCTCCCCACTGAGGTGCTCGAAAGAGCCTCGCAGGCACTGCTGAACTACAGAGACAAAGGCATAGGCCTCTGTGAAATCTCCCATCGATCGCCCGAGGCCAATGAAATACTCGCAGACACCAAGCAAGCGCTCAGCCAGCTGCTGGAAATTCCCGACGACTACGAAATCCTCTTCCTGCAAAGCGGTGGTAGCGGCGAATTCAGTGCGACTGTGTACAACCTGGTGTCGATATGGGTAGAGAAACAGCGCGCAAAGATTGCTCAAGAAGTGGGCGACGACAAAGACGAAGTTCTGAAGAGGCTTCGCAAGGTTGTGGATGAAGAGCTCAAGCTCGACTACCTCGTCACTGGTTCATGGTCGCTCAAAGCATCGCAAGAAGCGGCCCGTCTTGTAGGAGCCAAACACGTCAATGTGGCCGTCGATGGGCGCAAGGCCAACAACGGCAAGTTTGGCAAAATCCCTTCCGAAGACCAGTGGAGCCTTACGCCACGCTCAAAAGGCGGGCCTGCATTTGTCTACTACTGTGACAATGAGACTGTCGACGGAGTCGAGTTTCCCTCATTCCCGCACACCCTTGAAGGCGATGACGCACCTCTAGTCTGTGCCGACATGTCGTCCAACTTCATTTCCCGCAAGGTCGACGTGCGCAAGTATGCAGTCATTTTTGGTGGCGCCCAGAAGAACATTGGCAACACTGGCATCGCGATCGTCATCATGCGGAAGTCGCTTCTTCCGCCTCACTCGACGCCGGCCTCGCCCGACCTGTTGAGAGAGCTCAACTTGGCAGTCGGTCCCATTGTGCTCGACTACCCTACCATTGCGAAGAACAACTCTTTGTACAACACTTTGCCCATCTTTGATGTTTGGGTGGCTGGCCAGGTCATGTCTGGACTCGTCAACTCGTACGGGGCTAAGCGTATTGGTGGCCAGGAAGAAATCTCCAACGAAAAGGCCCGGCTCATCTATGAGACGCTTGAGAAGTACCCAGAAATTTACCAAATTGTCCCAGACAAGTCAGTACGCAGCAGAATGAACATTTGCTTCAGGGTCCATGGTGGAGCTGAAGACAAGGAGAAGGCCTTTCTCGCAGGCGCAGAAAAGAAAGGTCTGCTAGGCTTGAAGGGACACAGGAGCGTTGGTGGTATTCGTGCCAGTAACTGTAAGTGCTCTCATTTACGTCCATCACCTGTGTGGCATTGATCGCGCTGCAAATCACGCATCAGGCCGTATTTTTTGGCGGAGTGATATGCTCCTTGTCATGTCGACAGCTTAGGAAGGGCTGACGTGCGGATGTGCGGGTATGCGGATGTGCTACAGCCGGAATACGGCCCAGTGAAATACTACTCAATGACTCGAGCTAACCTGAATCGTGCTACAGATAATGCAGTATCACTAGACGGTGCGAAGCTGCTCGTTTCATATCTCGAAGAGTATGCAAAGTCCACATAAATCAGGCTTTGTGCAAGACAAACTCAAAAGAAGAAAAGTTTTGCATATCCTTTTCAAGCAGACAGAGTCCTGCTATACCAGCCATTATCTTTCTGTTACATTTGCACCATTCAACAAGCCACCAACCTCCAGCAAAACAACATATATAACTATACTCAATCAATGTCTCTTCCTGGTAATGACAGTATCCACATCACGACGACCCTTGTAGAATTGTGGATTATCCATTGCATGATCAGCGAACAACCTGAGGCAGACGTCTACGCCACAACGCGCGTGATTCTGTAGTGGCTGAGGTAAGTTTGCTCGATGCCTAGACGTTGAGGGATGGTGACTAGGTAAACCATGCTCGCCGTGCTCCTGTGTACTTCATGCACTACCCTTTGCGTCAAAAATTAGCAAATCAGCCCAGACTTCTACTTGCTCTGAGCAGCTTCCCTGTTTAGATTGGAGGCACATGGCGACTATGGTACAACGAAGTTTGGCTATGCGAAAGAGAAAAGGTAGCAATGGCATCATGTAGCTTCTGCGAGAGAAGCTGTTTGGTACGCTTACAATGACAGATGAACGGCGGCAATTCAGTGACAGACGCTAGGGTCTGATTCTCCACAGGCTCAGTCCAAGGTTGAGGTCCATTCAAGTCCCCGATCTGGGGTGTCAGTAGTCAGCCATATCTCATGGTGCAGCGAGAGATGTTGGCGTATCCAGTGATTCATTTGCACAGCCTCTTGTATGCTCAAGGCGTGGCGTTGTCTCCGCAATCCTGCAATCTTAGCTTCTCGAATGTTTTCCAGAGGATCTGTAGTGATCCATCTCGAAGCCTAGACTCCAAGCGGAATGCACCCTGGTGGCCTGGCTCATCCGATGGGCTTCTGGTCAAGTATTGCTTATACGTTTTGGCTGGCCATGTTCGCTACGCACCGTGTCATGCCCCTGCAGGCATTCCCCGGCAACCGTTGAGCCGACCAGGGTTCTGGAGTTGTTCACGTCTCGGACAGGGCGCAAGCGAGGATCTGCGGCACAACCTAAACCAAGCAAGCATCAGAACTCTAGTCCGACCTCAACGACCTCACCACCACCACCGACTCGAGGCCATTCACCCACCCCAGCGCTTCCACACATCCAAAATAGTCTCTTTCCGGAGACCAATTATAGCACTGTGTGCCAGCAGCCAGATGTGACTGCGAAAGCAACCGCTGGGTCTGGCAGAAGACTACTGCACTCAACTTGACCCATGTGGGGTCTCCTCGTCCAGAGCTGACCTTGTAGAGGTGGGGACCATGCACAGCAGCGTGGAGCCATGACGTCTGACTAAGAGCTGGTCAACTACCCAGCTATGTATCTACCTGCCCACTGGGTAAGGTTGACAGCAGGAACCAGGATGTCAAGCTGTCTCCAGAAAGCCGGCCTTCCCACAGTGGCCAGTGAGGACCAGGGGGTCGAATGTCTGCACGGGTCTCGCTGCTTCCGCTGCCCTGGTTCCCTAGCACACGTGGCTCGCATGAAAGTGAAACTCGACCTCATTGAGCGCGCGCGCACGGGAAGATGCAACCTGTAATATGACAAGACCCAGCCATTGCCAATGCGGGCCCGCCTAGCAAGTGACCGAACAGACGCCTTAGGACCGCCACGCCGAAACCGTGCGCTGCTGCTACCGCCCAGTGGTTTTGTCATATACCGTTTGGAGTCTCATACCCGTCTCTCCTCTCTTACGTCTAATGCTCACGCTCTTTCCCCTTCTTTTGTTGCTCTGCTGGCAGGCTTAGGCAGTTTCTTTCTTTTCCCCTCCGAGCTGGTTTCTCTTTCGTTAACGACATTAGTCACGCAGTCTCCATGAATACCTAGTCACTTTCCTTTCTTTAGCCGCTGCTGGTTACCAGCGAGAAAAACTTCTTCCCTTCTACGCACCTGTTGTACCTGGAGCTGGCAAGATGGGAGCATGGGCAGACTACTTTCCCCAGCTTGAGGCTCGCTCCCACTTCAACCTGACCCTAAACACTTCCGCCGTTCGACAAGTTCCCTGGACGCAGACCAACACGACGAGGAGCTTGATTGCATCGCTACAGCTGCAGCAAGTCCAGACGCTCCGCACAACCCATCTGACCCTTGGAGCTTTCAGCCTTGCTTTGACGTTGTTGACGGTCCATCGAATCATTTCAGACGCACGACGAGCAGCAGCTCTTCAGGTTCTACCAAGGAAACAGTCAGTACAGTATTGCAGGAGCATGGCCAGTAACTGACTATGGTGTAGGAGATTCAACGCCCTTCACAATGTCCATCCAGCTGAGACCTTTCCACTTACCTTGGCTTGTGGTGCCGTCATACAGCAGGTTATCTTCGTATCAGTGCAGGGCACGACCCTTCAAAGCGTATTCTCCAGACAATGTCGAGGCCTCGCGATGCTCACGTTTCCTGGTATGTTGTGTCTTGTTTAGTGGTCCAGGATGGGAGCTAATTGTCAAAGCCATATTCCTCATTGGATACATCACGTTGGTCTTCGGTGTTGAGACGCTCATTCGAGCATATCGACAAGAACGTTTTGCCCCACGTGGTAACTCGAATACGTCTATATGCATTGCTACAGTAGCGCTTCTGCTTCTGTTGACATGGATACCAACCATCGTCTGGCCAATGTCTAGAGTTTGCTTTGGCAGTCTGATCTGGTTCCCTATGCGATACGATCTCCTGATGCTGTCTATCCTTTCTGTGCTCGTCTTCCTCTTGCTGCTTGTGGCAGCGCTCATCAGCATCCAATTAATGAGAACACCGGATCTGGACCACAATGAGCGTATTTCAGCCTCCCGCATGACCTATTTCCTGGTCGTCACTGCATTGATCTATGTGAGTCAGTACCATGATTCAAAGTTGCCTCATCTAATATTCACTAGACACTCGTTATCCCGGTCGAAGTTCAATCCCTTCAAAGAGAGTTTATGAGGGCATTGGCAGCTTCTCGGATCGCCGAAATCTCACTATTTTCCTCCGGCATGGTCATCACCTTCTTCCATCTCTTCCTTCGTACGAACGCCACGCGTATGGTCATTCGTCCCATCGATGAAATGAAAGGCCCCGCCAAACAACGACGCCCAAAGATACGATTTTTCGGCCCTAGCGATTTAGAGATGCAGATCAGTGGACCAATGGCCCTCCAAACAACTCAGCGTCTGGATAGCCGACAAGGCTTGATTGATGTTGGGCCTGAAAAGAATCGCCTTGATTTCGAGGCAGATTACTTTGAGCGTCCAGAGCGTGCTTTGACACCGTCAACAGCCAGGTCAGGAAACCAAATCGATCCCACGGATTGGCCCTTGCCCCCAATGCTAGAGAAAGATACATTGGGTTCTGAGCGCAAACAAAGCTACTCCTTGTTTCCTACACGAGCTGAAGAAGTACCGCGCCTTCCTGCAACTGTCTACGATCCCAATGCTACACAAGATCCTGCCTCGGTCTCCAAGCTTGCCATGAGACGCTTCACCCGACGAGGCTCAGTTACTAATGTCAGCGATGCGTTCGACTTTCTCACCAAACCAAAGCTACCCTTTGCCGAAAAACATAAACGCATTGCCAGCACTGACAGCAGCGCAACGGTTCAGATTGGCCTCCGCTTTTCAGTCGCACCTGCCACACTCGCAGCAGCCAAATGCACCCGAGCAGAGCGTGACATGCCACCACTGGAGCGAAGCGTCACCAAGGAGTCTCTGGGTCTCCCAATTCAAGGAACTTCTTCACCCATCGTATCGCCATCGAAAGAGACACTCAGCCCCCGTACCTTTCAACCGCCTGCGCAAGACAAGTCGCCAACGCCACCCAGGGCAAACAGCCCGAACCGAACCCCAGCATTTCCCCTCGTGCCCACAGCAAATTCAAGTGAATACCTGAAGGCTCAACGCGAGAAGGTATTGCAATCGCCACCACCTCGATTGACAGACCCTTTCCTCCAGTCAGAACCTCCTAAGCAGCCCGCAGTTCCCCCGCCAGCCTGTGTAAGCGGGCTCCGAATGAACCCTATCACGCCCACTTCTACGTCTGCTAGCTCGCCAACGACAGCATCACTGCCAAGTACACCTGGTTCAGCCAGCCCGCTCACACGCACATACAGCGGCAACAGTGCTGTTCGATCACCTACGGCGCGTATCCCACTTGGCGCAGGCACAATGCAACGCGGCGCGTCACCTACCAAATGGATCTGAGTGTTTCGGCCTGCGCTTTGCTTGAAACATTTAAAACATGAGGAGGAGCACATTTCCTTTCTGTCTCTATACCGAAATTGGCGACGAGCCGCTGTATGATTACTAGGATGTATTCAGGTTTTGGTTTTGTTCTCATTTTTTTTCTTGCTTTCCCTAGAGAGGAGGTGATTGGGCCTTCTGCGCCTTTTGGCGGTCTAAGGCCGAACTCCCCACAGGCGTTACGGCTTCGGTTTCATGTGGAACCCATGTTCATGCCCTGCGACACCGCGCCTCGCACAGGCCAAGTGCCTGCGTCAAAGCCAGCCTTGGGCATGCATATGTATCATGGCAGGATGGCATGACGCCTGGGTGCAGAAGCTTTGTCCTCAGTTACGTCCGCTCACGATACCAACACTCCTTTACGACTTGTCTGGTGCTGCGCACTATGATCCCTCCGAACCCCCTGATTCCCCCTACGGATTGGCACAGTACATCCACTCATTTTCATTCATGTCACTCCCCTATCGTGAGCAAGCCTCCCTCTTCCCTTTTTTCCTCTATCCCTCTCTCTCTTACAAGTATCTTACTTCTTTTTCCATGTCTCATTATTTTGCACCCTTTCCTCTGGCTTTTCAAAGAGTCTATTTAATCTTCATCAATGGAGGAGTCAAATACCGTAAAGGACTTTGTTTGACCTGCAGTTTTCTGTATAGTCATATGGTAGTCCGTTTTTTTCATAGCCGCTAGAACAATTCCCCTTTTCACATAGCTCAAACTATACAATCTATGAAAAGAAAGATATAAGAAGAAGTGTTTCTGCTTGTGTGTATGCGTGATGGAGTTAGACATCGCCCACCATGCAAGGTGCATTCACAGGAGCAAAAAAGGGCTGAAACAGTGAGGCCACTCTTGTTCCTTTCTTCTTCCCTTTGCCTTTGCCCATCTTACTTGTCTGTCTGTCTCCTTCTCTCTCGACCGGCCATCCAGCCAGTCCCTCAAGGGTCTAAGAAAAGTAAAGTAATCAATCAAGCGAACACCCGAGACTCAGGGTCCCACAACAAAGCCAGGCCAGCTGTAGTATGAACGGGCTCCAGGGAAAGACCTTGGTCTGCATTATTACCGGTGTACATACGCCTTTCTGTATCCAGAACAGACGCGGAAACAGAGACACAGGGAGTTGCTGGGCCCCACATGTGTACACAGTTACGGACCGAATGGCCCTGGAGTCACCGTTGGTTTTCAATACTTTTTGAAACAAGGACAAGGGAAGGGGGTAGGTAGGATGTGGGGTGGCGGGTTGTTAGGCGGCTATTCTTGATACGGATTGTAGGCGGTTGGCAGGTAGGTGGGTGGAAGCATGTAGGCGGTGTGATGGGGAGATGTTGACATGGTTTGGAA
This sequence comes from Curvularia verruculosa, assembly GCA_036172615.1. Lineage (NCBI taxonomy): Eukaryota > Fungi > Ascomycota > Dothideomycetes > Pleosporales > Pleosporaceae > Curvularia > Curvularia verruculosa. Next base: position 197,444 of record JAWDHC010000005.1, on the reverse strand, counting down.
GATGAGAGAGAGGGAATAGAGACGCAGGTGTCTGTCATTTCTTCATTGTAATTTTCTACGTATTAATAAAAAAGGGGCTGTTGGGTCGATAAGACAAATATCAAAAAGCGTTCAATTGGCATCATGTTTGTCCTTGCTAAACGATAAAAGTCATGACGGTCATCATCATCTTCTCCAACGCCGCCAGAACATCCAGCCCGTCTTTTCATTATCATCATCAGGCATGCGAAACTTGGTGTTCTCCTTACTTCTGCGCCTGCCTACCCATGCAAACCATATTACCAGCCCGACGACCATAAACGCCACAACTAACAGGGTCTGGAAGGGCTCTGCAAACACGGCTCTGCTGAGTAGAAACAAGCTGACACAACAGAAGATGATGGGTGTCGTAATCCACGTCTTGTATGGTCTTTCAAGATCGGGTTCCCGAACACGCAGGATGATGAGGCCGAGGACCGTCTGGAAGTAGAAGGCGTAGCCGGCAACACCGTAAAAGGTGACCAGCGTGTCAAACGAACCCACCAGGATGTAAATGGCTGTGAGTGCGGCATTAAGCAACATGGCGGATATAGGTGTAAAGAAGAAGCCAGCGTCCTCGTCTGCGAACCATTGTATCAGTTTCTTCGGGATCTTGCCCTTTCCTTGGTTTGCGTTCAGGGTGTGCAGCCGGATCGCACGGTGGTTCTTTCCAAGTCCAATGTTCCCAAAAAGCGAGGGAAGGTAGCCCTCCTTGCCTGCAGCGTACACGAGGCGACCAGAAGTAAATGTTGTTGCGTTCAGTGCACCGAAACATGAGCCGGAAACGAACAAGGCAAGTACCAGGGAGCCAATGGGGCCGAAGACTTGCGATCCAAAAGCGACAGCAACGGTATTAGAGGACTCGATGACGGAGCCGGGGAGCACTAGGAAGTAAGATATGTTGGCAAGGATATAGCAGAGTATGACAAGCGGGAGCGAGGTGTGGATGACACGGGGAAGGTCGCGAGTCGGGTTTTTGAATTCGGCCGTTACGTAGTTGACCTACAGGTGTTAGCAGATACCAATAATTTGGTGGAGGGGAGCGTACATTGTCCCAGCCGTCAAATGCCCACAGCCCAGCATACAGAGCGACGGCCCAATTACTGACGTTTTCGCTCGTGTTTTCGAACCAGCCGTGGTGCTTCCAGTCGTCATTGGCGTCTCCTTTGTACGACAAACCTGTCGTTGCGACGACGATGCCGATCACAGTGACTCCCAGTAATGCGAAAAATTTCAAAAACATGAACACATCGGCACTGCGCGTACCCAGCTTTGTGGAGATGCAATTGAGAAGTGTAACAACCACAAGTCCCACCAGCGCCACGCTCTTGTTCAACCACGTACCCGCGTCCACAGCCTCGGCTCCAATGACTGCGCGCACGACGTATTCACCAAAGATAATTGCGATAATGGCTGCCGAGCCCGGCTTCAGCACCATGACTGCACACCATGTGAACAAGAAGCCCGCCCATTCGCCAAATATTTTTGACAAATAGACTTGGGCTCCACCGTTCAGAGGGATGGCGCCTCCGAGCTCAGCATAGCTCGCTGCGCCCGTCCATGCCAATATTCCAGCAACAAGCCAGACCAACAGCGACGCGCCAGGCGATCCTGCGTTCTTGTTGACTTGCGAGGGCGATGAAAAGATACCACTCCCTATTATAAGTCCAATGACCAGGGACAGTCCATTAAGATAAGTTAAACTTTTGTTTTTCTCTAAAGAGCCGCCATTGAGCGCATTCGTTGGATCCAAGGCCGGGTTGGCAGGCGCGCCTAACGCTGTGTATCCCTGGGCGGTACTGGAGAGGGGGAAGAGATTGGGAGCAAAGTCAAAGGCGGAAGAGACACTGTAGGAGCGCGTATGTCGTGGCCTGTTTGGATCATGGCCGGCAGGGTTCAATTCGGACAAGGGGTCCTCGTCGTCAAAAGACAGTCTGCGCGAAGAGGGCGCGCCCGAGGACGAAGACTCGTGTGAGGAGCGGTTGGAGGCATGCGAAGACGAGGCGAGCGAGGCAAGTTCGAGTGAATCGCGGGACGGAGGTGGCAGGTTGGAATAGCGGCCAGCCATGGTGCGCGAAGAGTGTGGAGAGATTGGAAGGAATGCGCACGTCTACGTGCTCGCCATGAGAAAGGTTACAAGATGCAGAGTAGGGCCAAGCAGCGTCCAGGGGCAGTGTCCAGCACCCCTTTGTGCGGTATGTAGTTTAGCTGGTGAAGCTGCGGTGTATGAATGGCGGAGCGGGCATGCGCGGTTGAAACGACGGAGCTTCTAATGCCGTCATGGGATTAGCTCCCGCCGCGCTAGTAGACATGCAGGCCCCAAAAAAATGTGGGCATGGTGGGAGCAGTGAACGTGCATCATTTCATTTGGGATTCAGTCGGACGTCCTGGACGATGCATTCTACGCCAATTCCACGTCCACATGCGCTGAGCTGGTAGGCGATGCGAGGCCGACTCCTGCAATCCGTGGCCTGGCGCGCCCTCGTCTGCCGCCCCGCCATCCACCACACGCCAACGGGCTCGTCGCGATGGGCAAGCACAGCAAGCACACTGACTAGAAGGTCTAGAGTCGACGACGTACGCTTGGAGGGGCTGACGGCCAAGTGGCAGCCGCGCTGGGATGAGCTGTCCTCGCAATGGCACCAACTGCGTACTTCTGACCGCGGTAATGCATACGTGCTACCCATGTTTCCCTATCCCTCGGGCACCCTTCACCTTGGCCATCTACGAGTATACACCATTTCCGATGTGCTGGCCAGGTTCAAGCACATGCAGGGCTACAAGGTCCTGCATCCTATTGGATGGGACGCCTTTGGTTTACCGGCCGAAAACGCCGCAATCGAGCGAGGTGTACATCCTGAAAAGTGGACACTCCATAATATCGAGGCCATGAAAGCGCAGATGAAGGAGATGGGGGGTCGCTGGGACTGGGACGCTGTATGGAACATCCTTCAGGCAGGCAGCACGGGCGCTGATCCATCTCTACATAGGAAATACGAACATGTGACCCTGCATTCTACAAACACACTCAGCGCATCTTCCTCATGCTCCACGAACGCGGCCTCGCATACCAAGCCGAGTCTCTTGTGAACTACGATCCCGTCGATAAGACCGTTCTCGCGAACGAACAAGTAGATGCCAATGGCTGTTCCTGGCGCTCGGGTGCCAAAGTCGACAAGGTCATGCTGAAGCAGTGGTTCTTGAAAATCAAGGAGTTCCAGGAGCCTCTATTGAAAGACCTGGATGCCCTGGCAAGGGACAACAGATGGCCTGAAAAGGTACTGGCCATGCAGAGGAATTGGATCGGCAAGTCAGAGGGTGCCAAGCTATGGTTTGACATTGTATCAACAGATGGTGATGTATGCTTCGAGCCAGTCGACGTATTCACAACTAGGGCCGATACCTTGTTCGGAGTGGAGTATATCGCTCTCTCTTTGCGCCATCCAATCGTTCGAAACCTAGCTGCCCATGATGAGTCGCTTCGTACATTCATACACCAGGCAAAGGACCTGCCTCCCGATACCAAAGAAGGCTTTCTACTTCAAGGTATTGTGGCGAAGAACCCACTAGCTCATATCAACGGCTCTACTGGGCCTACTATTCCGGTTTACGTGGCCCCGTACGTACTCGACGACTATGGCTCTGGCGCTGTCATGGGCGTACCCGGCCACGATACGCGGGATCACGCATTCTGGCGAACCAATGTTGGCGGTAAGCCTATCAAGGTAGTCGTGTCAACTGAAAAGGATGCTCCTCCTCCTCCTCCTCTTGTGCCACGAAGCGGACAGGATGTACCCATAACCGAGAAGGGATTCGTTGCTGCTGACATTGAGCATTTTGGTGGTATGACCTCCAAGAAAGCTGCCCGTGAAGTCGTGCAGGCCATTCTCAACACCGGAAAACAAGCCGAGATAACAGCAAACTGGCGCCTCCGAGATTGGCTCATAAGTCGCCAAAGGTATTGGGGCACTCCCATTCCTATTATTCACTGTGATTCTTGTGGTGCCGTGCCAGTTCCCGACAAGGACCTTCCGGTCGAGCTACCAAATCTGCCCGATAGCTTCTTTGAAGGGCGCAAAGGGAATCCACTGGAAGACGACGAGGCTTGGAAAAAGACCACGTGCCCGAAATGCGGCTCTGCAGCTGAGCGCGAAACTGACACTATGGACACTTTTATGGACTCATCGTGGTACTTTTTCAGATTCTTAGATCCCAACAATGCCGAAGCCCTGGTTGACCCCGTCAAGGCCAACAGCAGTATGCCGGTCGATCTGTACGTTGGTGGAGTAGAACACGCTATCCTCCACCTCCTATACTCTCGCTTCATCTCCAAATTCCTTGCTACAACTCCGACATGGCCGAAGGGCTATTTGACGAATGGCGAGCCATTCACTCGCCTCATCACCCAAGGCATGGTACATGGGGAGACTTTTACCGACCCCGTAAATGGCCGCTTCCTTCGACCAGATGAAGTGGACTTGGCCAATCCTTCCAAACCTCTCATTAAAGCTACTGGCCAAAAGCCGAATGTCAGCTATGAAAAGATGTCTAAGAGCAAGTACAACGGTGTGGATCCTGGAGCAACGATTGCCAAATATGGTGCAGACGCAACCCGTGCACACATGCTCTTCCAAGCACCCGTAACTGATGTGCTGGAATATGACGAAAAGAAAATTACTGGGGTGCAGCGCTGGCTTCATCGAGTTGTGAAGCTCTCATCTGCTTCGTGGTTACCTGACAATGAGTTGGAGAGCTTTGTTGTGCCAACCAAAATCGATGAGACTCTGCTGCGTATCCTACAGAAGCTGCCAGGAACAAATAGTTTAGACATCACGTCACGCGAGAGTCTGATATCCAGACTCAAACCAGACGAGGCGAAACTATGGATCAAGACTCAGCAGACCATTGCAAGCGTTACTGAATCTTATTCACAGACGTATTCTCTGAATACCATCATCAGCGACCTCATGACATTAACCAACACGATTTGGGATACGTCTCACGTCTCTGAGATTACACCGTACTTGAAATGGTATTCTGTTGCACATCTCGTACGCATGATGGCTCCCATCGCGCCTGGCGTAGCAGAAGAAGCGTGGTACTTGCTCAATACCTGCACAGAATCTCCAGAGAGCGACAAGAAAATTCCAACCATTTTCTCAACAGGCTTCCCTATAGCAGACCTGGCAATTATCCCACTACTCACAACCACACGCAAATGTGTTGTTCAAGTCGACGGAAAACGCAAGTTCGAAGCCGACATCCCAAAGCTCCCCGGCTCGATCAACCCCAAGGACAACAAATCTATAGCAGAATTCGTGATGAGTGAGTTGGTAAAGACGAAAGAGGGCAAGGAGTGGTTCGATAGGGAGACAGGCAAGATCTGGAAAGCCAGTGGATGCAATGAAGCTAGTGGGGAGTTTGACGGTAGAGTGCCTGAGGGTTGGAAGGTCATTGCTGTGAATGGAGGCGCCCTTTGCAACTGTGTTGGGCCAAAACAGCCAAAGATGGAAAAGAAGGGATAGATTTGTATGATAGGCGATATGTGAAGTGTCACATTGTATAGTAGGCCCATTTAAAAAATCGACGTTCATGAGCTCATGTGATTCTGTCGCATAATGTCCTCCCTGGTGGTACTCGGGCCCGCGATATGATCACGGAGTCAGAATATTCAAGACAGTCTGCATATGATGCCATTGACTTTGACAGTTCATAACAGAGTCTATCTGGTTCGATTTTTATTGTCTTCAGGCAGCTACGGCGCAAGATATAAAGCCGGACCTCACCTCCGCTATCTCCGAGCCTTCAAGCGTCATCGCCGCGGAATACATTCCGAGCGCTTTATAACAATTTCCTAAGCCCACGCCCATAGTCAAGAGCTAAACACCCAGCGTTCTACCATATCTATGAAAAATGTTGTTAGCCCGGTTTCCTCGGGTCTTCCCCGCGCGCACCATTCGCTCCTTTTCCACAACAAGCGCGCGTCTCCAATCTTCACCCCTACCATATACTTTGACATGTCCGTCGCCAACCTGCGAATGCGCCTCTGCGCCTCCAGACCTGGACATTGATCGCAAGACCCCACTGCTCAACACAATGGCTTCGTATTCAGAGCAAGTCGTGTTCTGTACGGGAAAAGAAGACTGGGCCAGCAACATTGAGCAGGAAGAAGGCGAGACGGGGGACTTTGTCAAAGGATTGAAAAGTGTGATTGGTAAAGGCGCACCGGGATTTGATGTAGGTCCGTTTCTTTTCTTCTGAAAGGCCTGCAAAAAGAGTATGAAATCGAAAATACTGATGAGAAAGCATTTTAGCCCTTCACCAACGTTCTCATCACCGCGTCCTCATTACCGAAAAGTGAGACGCCTAACACCACTACTGCGTTGCTATTCCCCAGTTTCAAGCGCATACCGCGTATTCCGCATACCAGTTCTTCTTTTTCCGACTTTGCAACTGCGTACTTGAAGGCGAGGAACTTGCATCCTATGCACGATGGTTTGTCTGCTGAGCAGAAAGCTAGCCTCACGCGAGACGATACAAGAGCTGCGGCGCTTCCGGAAGCCCAAGATATCACTAAGCCTACCATCTTGATTTGTGGGCATGGCGGCCGCGACCAGCGCTGTGGCGTCTTGGGACCCCTTCTGCAATCTGCGTTTCGCAAGGAGTTGGAACGCAGGAGTATAGATGCAGATGTGGGGTTGATAAGTCACATTGGAGGTCACAAGTATGCGGGCAATGTCATCATGTACATCCCACCTGCGATGGCGGGCAATGAGCTAAAGGGAGCGGGTGTATGGTATGGGCGTGTGGGACCTGAGCATGTTGAGGGCGTGGTGGAAGAGACGTTGGTTAGAGGGCGAGTAATTACGGAGTTGCTCAGAGGTGGTGTCATGCAGGATGGACGGAATATTGGTAGGGCAATTGAGACACAGATTAAGAAGGACAGTGGAGAAGAGGACAAGGGGAGGTTGAGGCTAAAGCCTAGAGCGAGGACATAAGCAAGGCTAGACTATACAGTAATCTGTGTGTGCGAGTATAGATTTCATAGATGAGATAGCATTAGATAGACATCCACGGCGAATACATAGCATGAGGACCTTTAGAGGGTTACTGAGATCGATGCCTTCTTCCTCCTAGAAGATCCTGTGCTTGGCTGTTAGCACTCGCTTGAATATACATCGAGTTACTCCAACAAAAGGGTGATGCTGCTCAGCTTGGCTGTGACCTGGTATTAGGCTTTCTCCAGCGCAACTCAACACTCGTCATCCTGGCTAAAGGCTCGAATGGTAGCACACTACGATCGCAGGTGTCACACAATGGTAGGTCTTTTCTCGGTATAATAGACTTCTCTAAAGAGCCTGAGAATTGGACTCACTATCTCTTAAAGTTCAAAGGTTACTAGCAAGAGCTAGTAAATAGTTTGTAGAGACACAATGTTGTACTGAATTTCAAAGATAAGAATTATACCAGATAGAGTTAAGAACCAAAAAAAAAGAGTTTCATAAGATCAAAAGGAACGTTGTGCTGGTTTTATGTAATTCAGCAGCGGAGCTCTGGATACTGCGTTGATTGGGGGCAAGCCTTGTGAGGAGTCTATATCCAGTCCAAGACTGAAATACTAGTTTCTGAAAGGAAAGTATCTTGAGCACATTTACCTCTATAAGTCTTTTGCAGTGATTTAGAAACTGCCACCGTTATGTGACTCGAAATGATATCAAAAGGGTAATAATAGAGAATTTCGGTTTGCCGAAAATACATGATCAAGTCAGCATACACGCCAACCAGTCTACATGGCGTATACCACCCCGTCTAAAGGAGAAAAAAGATCCTGATTGATCAGAGAGCAAAAAAGAAACAAAAGCAAAAGGAAAGCCCGACGTGGGGGTCGAACCCACAACCTTGAGATAACCAATCGAGTCTGTTTAGGACGTGAAAGCTAAGAGTCTCACGCTCTACCGATTGAGCTAGCCGGGCAGTTACTGTTTTGATGGAAATCTGTCGGTGTGTATAATATATAACCAACAAAAGATTCATTTCACGAAGAGTGCTTAAGTTTTGTACCATGACCACTGATCGTTTTGTCGACGAAGCAGATTTTTTTTCACAGGAACTAGCCCCGCATAGGACCACTACAACCAACATGAAGACCCCACAGCACTAGTCTTGACCTTGCCCACAGATTCCGACATGGTCCCAAGTACTTAGTTGACATTCGCGCTGTGTACATTAATCGCTCTAACACTCTTTCATGTGCAGTACATATTCGTACATCTGGCGCAGACAAACCTGCCACTTCACATTAATCAATATCCCATGTCCAGTCCCGACAATGCAGTGATTCTGCATCGCGAAGCAATATCATGGAAAATCTGTAGTGCGTGGACGGTAGTATAAATATCGTTTGATTGACTAGAATTCCGTAACTACTAAACAGTCGCCTCAACCACAGCGACACGAATTATGCAAAGAAATAAAAGCTGACATACAGCACCCAACACCACGCTCTACCTGACAAATTCATGTAATTATCCACCACCCATAAACAAGCCTTTGGACTTCGGGTCTTCAATGCAAAGAGGCCGACCTAGTAAGCCTTGACTTTCTTGCCTTCTCCATTCGTTCCAATGTCTGCCTTTCTTTTGCCAAGTACAGAGTCTGGCGTTCCAGGCATCTCAATACCGATTCCCTTGCTATACTCTTCAAAACATGTAGCGTGGTACACCTTTCCACCAACACTCAAGGCATCCATCCAAACGAAGTCGTTCGCTTCCACATTCCACTGCGTTTCGAACTTTTCCTGGCAGATTGGGCAAGGCGCTTGTTGCAGTGTCACATCCTGTGGAACACTGACATATCGATCTTTGGTCTGTTTCTTCGGCTTGGTGACGTTGTTTGCTGAAGAGGAATGGTTGGAATGGTTCGGGGCGGTTTCGTCAGCCTCACGGTACTCGATCCATTCCTTCTCAGGAATGTACCAGCTGCGGTGCACGCCTCGCTTGGCCGCATCAGGGTCCTTGACTTTGAAATGCCAATCCATATGGCGAGCTTTCTTCTCTTTTCCTTCAGGCGTGTTCTCGAAGCGGCGACCACAAGTGGCGCAGATGTTAGGCTTGGCTTCATAGAGACGCGAAACAAGGTGTAGACGGGGTTTCTTCATCGATGCAGTGGTGAGTTCAATCTGGTCCAACAGGCCGGCTGGTACCGTTGCCTGTTCGGTTGGTGGCAGAGGTGCACCGGAGACTGGGATTACAGGTGTGGCACCAGATACACTGCTCAGGGCTTTGAGGAGCCATTCTGCGCTTCCCAGTGCTGGGACTGCAGTTATGGACTGCATTGGCAATTGAGGTATAGGAGTGCTTTGGACAGGTGGAGGCTGAACTGGAGGTGGTGCAGCAGCGGCAGGTTTGCTAAATTGGGCAAGCAGCTCAGCAAGATTGGTGGTTGGTGTGCTGGACTGTGGCGGAGGGGCAGATTGGGGCGCGGGTATTGGGGTAGAAATAGGTGGCGGAAAGCCTGGAAATGGTGGTTGAAACGGAGCTGGCGCAGGTACGGAATTTGATTGCGCAGGCGACGAAACACGCTTCAGCAATTCTGCCAGATTCAAAGCTGGTGCGTTGGGGGTTGGCGCAGGCTGCGGTGTTGATTGTGGAGGTCTGAAACCTGCAAGAAGCTGTGCGACATTCGGTGGGACACTGACCGGCGAAGCAGTCACAGGAGGGAATTGAGTAGGGTAGCTGGGTGTCGGTGCCTGCTGTGGAGGATACACTGGTGTGGATGGTGCAAATGTGGGTGTTGGAGCAGGCGGTGCCAAGGCGCGAATCTGTTGGCGTACAGCTTCCAGTTGCTGCGGAGGTAGAGTCTGAGTGTCTAATATCTGCTTGAGAGATAACAGTGCTGACAGTTTTGTGCGCAGGGCGGCATCAGCCGGGTTTTGTGCGAATGTATTTTGTGTAGTGCTAATCAACTGAGTGACTTCCGCCTTCAATCCAGCAAGATCAACGGACGACATGGGCGAAGGAGGCTGCTGAGGTTGTGCATATGGCAGTGGTGGTGTAGGGGCATGCGTTGGCGGCCCGTATTGGGGGGTCGGCGGGTATGACTGAGGTTATACGATTAATATTTCGGCATCATGAGACTTGAAAATGAGGACTCACTGGTCGAGCACGCGGGTCGTTGGGAGCAGCGTAGCGTGGACCGTTCTGTGGCGGCGTTGATGTACCTCTCCAAGCTACGTTAAGAGATGGAGGACGAGGCGGAAGCGCATGTTGCGGCCGTACCTGCTGTTGAGCTGCATGAAACTTAGCCAGCGCATTCTCAATATCTTGCGTCACTTCGGCTGAGAACACTGGGCGCGGATCCATAGACTCAGGCACAGGCATCTTCCACGTCTTCAACAAGCCCTCCATGTTCTTGCGAGTAGCTTGGTCCATGACAAGATAAGCATCCATGAATGTTCTGTACAAGTTGCGGCCAATGTAAACTGTATATGGTGTTCCAACATTCTTGACAATGGAATCAAGCACATAGAGAGCGGGAAGCTTCCATTCAGGGCGAGTCTATTGCAATTAGTCACCAGCATCAGAAACGTCAAAGGGTACAAGAGGATAATGTCAAATCACCCCATCGAGGTACGTATTCAAAGACTCACCGACTGGATGTGCTTCTGGAGCTCATTAGATATCGCTTCGGCGTACTCTGTGTTCTCTTTGGCGATAAGGGTTAGATTGCTAATCTCAGGCCTGCTGTTCATCCTCAAATCTTGCAGTGCATCTCGAAAATCGGCTGCCACTTCAGCGGCGGGGAGAGACATAATGGGCAAGAAGGCTTGGGGTTAGAGCAAAAAAGGAATATGTGCTGTGTCAGAGGGGGGTGATGTTGCGCGCAGAGGGCAGAACAAGCGGCTCGCTTTGTGATCGAAAAGGACCAACACTGCCAATGTCGATGACAGATGAACAAGATAGACGATATGCTTCCTCGCTCTCGACGAACACACGTAATGACAGTGCTTGTTGGATACTAGCTATGGCCGCGCCAAATGACGCAGTGTAGACTGCGCCGGTACAGCTAGGCAGTAACAAACTCGCTCCCCTCCAGCTAGTGCAATCCTCCTTCTGTCTGTATGTCCTCCCTCCTTCAAGCCCAAGAGCTTTTTAGCAGTGCGCAACTGCGGTACGATGGTCAACAAGATCCTGAAGCGACTCTTAGTCGAGTGCTGCGACAGCGACGCCAAGGTCTGCGCAAGGTGCTGCCGGTATCGTAAGTGCCTGCTTGTTTTTAGAGTGACAGTGAGAGTCAAGTGTGCTCTGTATAAAACACTCGTTGCTGTGAATGGAGCGGATGGCGTTGTGGGCCTGAGGGTGATAGTCAGGCGAGTGGGTGAAGAACGGAGGAGAGCGGTTCGAGACGTTGACAGGAATCCGCGCGAGCGGGTGCACGGACCCTACCAAGATCGGTCTCGGCGGAAAGTATGGCCGCGCGTCATGGGCAGTCGCGCTCCCTCTCCAACTTTCCTTTGGCAGTCACTTTGATCACCATTCGCGCCCTCCGCCACTCATACCGCGATCAATACCTGTTGGACGCTCCCCAAAACTCGCGCTACTCGGTCGATACTGTAACTTGGATAAATCAGCCCGGGCACACGCGATGGAGGACGTCGAGTTTACCAGGTCGCATTCGCGCTCGCCACTGCCTGAGGCTGGCAACGATCCAGCTGATCCTCTGCGCCCCGAGATTGATGAGGAAAACTCGACTCCAAACCCTCCAATCGGAGACCCAGATCAAGATATGGAGGTGACAGAAGACCGACCTGGCGACATGCCCGATCAGGATGACGTCGAAGCTGGCTTGTCCGACAACGAGTCGGTGCTTTCCGAGGCGCTCGACGATGACCAGATGGACGAGCAGTTTGGCGACTTTGACATCAACAACGTTGCCATCGATGAGCGTCCGGCCCAGATCATTGACGAGGACAATGTCAAGCAGATTGGTGTACACAAGCGCAAGCGCACCGCAGGTGAAGGCGAGGAACCCAAGAAGAAGAAAAAGCGAGCAGACAAGCCGCGCAGGAAGAAGAACAAGGATGGTGATGAAGACGGAGATATCGCTGAGGGTGAGAGGCGGAGCAAGCGATCCAAGAAGGCAGGCAGAGCACGAGAGGTCAGCCCAGAAGGCGATCCAGACGAGAATCTCACTCCAGAAGAGCGTAAGTGCTTCGGCAGATGGATTGACTAGTCGCGTATGTTGACTCTATATTCAGGAAGGAAGAAAGCCCTCAACGCCCAGATTGACAGCATTGTCAAGGGCAGTTCCAACCGTCGTCGCAAGAAGGATGGAATCGACCTTGAACAAATGGCTGATCAGGAAATCGAGGAAATGCGACGTCGTATGGCGCAAGCTGCCGAGGCCGACAATGAGGGCAGGAAGCGCAACGAGCCTGCGCGACACAAGCTCAAGCTTTTGCCAGAAGTCACGGCTCTGCTGAACCGGACCAACTTGAGGGACACCATCGTGGACCCTGAAGTGAACTTGCTTGAATCCGTGCGCTTCTTCCTGGAGCCCCTGAGCGATGGCAGTCTACCTGCGTATGATATTCAGAAGGATCTCTTTGCTTCATTGGCGAAGCTTCCTGTCAACAAGGACACGCTTGTCGCATCCGGCATTGGCAAAGTGATCATGTTCTATATCAAAAGCAAGAAGCCCGAACTGTCCATCAAGCGACAAGCCGAGCGCCTCTTTACCGACTGGACCCGCCCCATCCTCAGGCGGACGGACGACTACAGGAAGAAGGAGTTTGCCCAGGCTGACTACGATCCAAGGTATGTTTCAGCCTTTGTTAGAGATTGCGCATACGCTAACAATTCCGTAGTCAGGTCAACAATGGAGACAGGGCCGTCAACAGCCAACAAGCCGCCATCGCTGCCAGCCGAAAGAAGGCCCTCGAAGCACCTCGTGCTTTTCAACGTGCCCGCATGGAGTCTGGTCCCACCACCTATACCATTGCGCCCAAGAGCAACGTTGTATTCAACGAGAATGCTCGGAATCGTTCGACCAACGTGGATATCATGAAGCAGATCAAGGGTGGTCGTGGTGGCAGGCGTTGAATCGGTATTCCACCAAGCAGGCGTGCTCTTTTACCCAACCTTTTCTCTTTTCTTCGTCTTTGGCATTCATTAGAACTACAGCCTTTCTGTGAAGGAATCTTTGCGATCTGTTTCACATGCGCGACTGGGGGCCATATGGGGAGAATGCATAGCGGGCGTTACTTTGCGTATTGGGAGTGTTTATGAGATTCCGCCAGTTTGAAAAGCCTGCACTGTACACTATAGTTTCTGCATTGATATTGATATCGTTCGATTCTGGATCCTTTGATCTTCTCCTATGTCCATGTGTGTCCAAGGATGTCTAATCAGAAGTATGATATTGCATCCACAGTTACCCACCACCCTAGCATGGTTTAGTTGCTAAAATGTGACAACTAGGTTTTTCTCAAACCTCATATCTGTTTTCAATAAAGTACACACGGTCTTGTGTTGTCTAGCACAACTTACACATCAGTGACTTCTTCCAAACGATCCCTTCATCATGTTCTTAACAACAATCACAGAGTAAAAAAAAACGCCTGACAGGCAGTTACGGGATGTATGCGATATGGTCCTCATGTTGAGAACAAAAACTTTGTACAGGAAGCAGACAGAATCAGGACACAGTGCATATAAACTAGCAATTTTATCTTTCTATGTTGAGACTCTCATCCCAGATTACCTTCCATCTCTTACGAACCAAACACATCAATCCTATAAACATTGATCGTGTCAACAAAAGTACTGTTGTTGTCCGCACTATCCGCAACATCTACGCCATCCCTTGTGATCATCTGTGTGGCACCTACTGTATTGAGATTATATAGGCTGATAGCGTACGAATGAGTGGCACCCTCGATGCTCAGAATACGGCGCTGACAGGCAGTTTCAGCATTGATGCGGGAGCAATTTGTGCTGTAATTGTTGAAGAAGGAGTAGAGGCCTATGCCGTAGCCGAGGATGTTGTTGCTGCGGACGATGCGGAGACCCCATCCCGATGCAGTGTTTGGACTTGGGGTGCTGGAGTTTGTGGCTTGGGTGATATTAGGGAGGGGGATTGGGAGGAAGGACGAAGGAGGTGCAGAGGGAGGAGGAGAAGAGAGGAAAACTGGGTCGCTGAGGACGGGGTTGTTCGGGAAGGGTATGGTGGCGTTAGGGTTGGGCTGGTAGTATGCGGTCTCGGTTTGGATCTGGCCCATGAACACGTTGCGGGTGTCGACGAATTGGTACTGGTAGAGGGTGTGATGTTCAACTGACGTGCCGTAGCTGTTTTTTTAATATCAAGTTAGTTTTTTTTTCCAACAATGCGAAGGGATACGAGACTCACAGCCACAGTCGCCCGGTGACGCTCTCAACAAGCAATCCTCGACCAGCATAGAGGGTTAGTTGAGATTCGTCACCGTCAAGCTCATGGTCAGAAGTCCAGAGCCAGTTGTTCTCCATATACAGCCCCGCGCCAAACTTTGTCACATGCATTGTCAGGTAAGAAGCTATACAATGCCTGTCCAAGTTGCTCTCGGTGATCTCCACATCGGACGTCTTCTTACACTGTGCAGTTTGCAATTCCGATCCTGCAAATCCTCCAATACGCGCGTGTACATCCCAAAGACCGGTTGGCTCTTCGTCATACGTACCCAGGTTGTATTCGTAAAGTATAGCGCCGGCTTGCTGGCCTTGGGTGCTGACGATTACGTCCGAGATCTCGACACGGCCCTTTTCGCCCGGGATCGCAATTCTTACAACGGGCTGTGGCTTATCCATGGAATTGAAAAACGGGCCGGAGGAGAGAATGACGGACGTAAGCGGCTCACCGACAATGATGGAGCCAGGAGGAATATGGATAGTGGAAGTAACCCGATAGTATCCTGCATCAAGAAAGAGGATCTTGTTTTCCTCTTTGGCTCTGAGAATAGCAGCATTGAGAGCGGAAGTGTCATCTGTACGGCCGTTTCCAGTGGCTCCAAGATCGCGAGCGCTGAGGAACTGGGACAAGGGTACGTCTCCATAATGAGGTTTTGAGCGCTCATAGAAGTTTCCTTTGGCATCTATCAAATCAGCTGGTCGTTCCGTAGGGGTGAGACGGCCACGCGCGCTAATGGGCCCACGAGTAAGATAGCGATGCCCATCCGCCCAAGCATCGATGACAGTGGAACCGGAGGATCCAGCCAAGTAGGTTCCATTAGGACCAGCTACAGCAGTCTCCACGTTTTCGAATCGGACATTTTCCATGTACACGGCTCCGGCAGCGGCAGGTTCAGAGTAGTCAGTTCGGGCAGTGGCAATGCCAATCTGTGTGTTTTTGATTTCGCTATCGAGTAGCGTGATGGACCCTATGCTGTGTGCTGAAGAGCCGCCCGCAGTGATGTTCAAGCCAACGCGACAGTTGTTGATGGATACCGACTTGTATGTCCAGCCCCAGTCCCACCACATCTCGATTGCAGTGTCGATGTTATTGAAAGTAAGATTGCGAGTGGTGAACTGTTGGTTGCCAACAAGAAAGCCCCGGCGTCCTCCATTGAAGGTGAGATCAGCCATAAAACCACCAGATCCCGAAGAGACCATTAGACCCATGTGCGTCGTTCCGTTGTCGGCGTTCATGTTGAAGACGACATTTTGAATACTGGTGGCTTGTGCAGTTGGCCAGTGAATCACGACGGCTGAGAAGTTGGTCGATAGTTGGGTAGTGTCAAGGATGAGGTTGCGAATTTGACGGAAGAACGTGACTGTAGATCCATAACCGGAGGCATCGATGATGGTTGTTCCAGTAGGGGATGAAAAGTTAGCAGTAGCACGAATGGTAGGAAGACAGTTGGGGTTCCCAATGATCTGGAAAAGTCAGTCAAACCCAGTCTCAACAACACACCCTGGGGCACCATACTTGAGTGTTGTAATAGTCATAGATGGTACTGGATACCAAGTATGTTCCGCCCGGAAAATACACTATAGCTGGAGTAGTCGTAGAACTTGAGCAAGATCCAGGCGCACATCGGTTGCCTTCGGATATGGCGCGTTGTATGGCCGCAGTGTCGTCCGTGACTCCATCGCCAACTGCGCCATAAGACTTGACGTTCCTGAAGATGGTGTAGTTGTTTGGGTTAGAATTGAAGCTCGCAATGCCCTGGTGCTTGATGTCTTCCATCCAATAAGGGGCACATCCAGTTGTGGGAGAGTTTTGCTGCCTAGGCTTCACATGTGGATGAGCATGGGGCTCTGTACGAGCGGCAATGTGCACAGGTTCGTGGACATATGGAGCATGCAGCGCGAACGCGTATGTCGCGTAGACGCTCAGTAGGGCAGTTGTAGGATACAGCATCTCCAACTACTGCGACAGTAAGTACCGAGCAGCAAGAAGGGATTTTGGAAGGAACGTGTAAGGCCGAACGGTCTATTAGTACAATGCGACTTCAGGTGGACAGCGATTATAAGCTAAAAGAATACCACATGCATACCCATTAGCGTCATAACGCTAAGCCAACAAGCCGGGGAATGAAGATCGCTCTATGTGTGGAATGAACCAATAGTCTAAGAGAGGCTTATGTGCGCAGTATGGTCAGTTCGGGTTGGAGCCGCGCAGCATGGTGGCGTCATGTCAGCAACGAAACAATCGTTTGCTGTTGAGAGCAGGATGGTGATCCATGCTAGCTAACCCTAGATATTAAGTCGGCACCCCAATTTATGCAAGGACTGGCTAAGTCCAGATAGCTTATACTAACCTTTGGCGTTCAATGATGGAGGCGAACGGACGGCTGTCTCCAGTGTTGATAGAGTGCTTACCCCTATGATCCGATACGCGTCGCAAAATGACTCCATTACAAGCGGATGGTCAATACCACCGTAAGCTACAGAAGGTCGATACCAACTTAGTATACTGGGCATGTCGATCGTTTGGCCGTTCCCGTGTAAATTGGACCGGGAGCATGCTGACAGGAGACAGGGTGAGAAAATTAATAAACAGGGGTAAGCCAAGAGAGCATCAGACAGGCGGAGTTGATATTTCTTTTCAGTTGGTCAAGACAGTTCGAGAAGTGTTTGGTGACATAACATGATCTTGACTACAAGACCAAGATACCAGAACTGTATGCGGTTTCGAGAAAAGGCACAAGCTTAGTTCTTCCATCGATGTAGCGAGATTCACGCCGCTCATCTCAGTCCGCGGGGTATCAGCAGATGTGCGTACAAACAACATGTGTACAAACAACGTGTGTACGGGATTTCAAGGGGCTCAAATTTAGAGTTTGGTTCCTGTCGATCATCCAGGCGAGGAGCAGACGCTTGGTAGAAACAAAGCAAGTCCGTCAATGCAAATGCATTGAGCCCATCAACACGTGACCTTTACCGTGTCGGCAGCATCCGGCGCCCAAACTCCGACGGCCCTAAACTTTTGCATATCCACATACTTGGTGAACGTCATCTGCGACACAGTCCGACCAAGCCAACAAACAAACACTCTTGTATCAAGCACACATTAGCACAATGTTCGGAGGTTAGTCATGCTCTGTTTCGACAGCAAGACGAGGATGTGAAATTGCTGTTGCGGACGGAATGGAACTGACAATTGGCACAGCACCACCACAACCTTCCAAGCAGGAGCTGGCTGCCGCTGAGGCGCAGACCATGTCAGACATCAAGTGGACTGCAGCCAGCGCTGTTGTGCTGTACTTTTGTAAGCAACTCTGTTCTGAGCTGTACAAGCGCAGTTTGAACTAATCAGCAGCAGCGCCGCATCTCGTCGAGTACGTCTCCAAGTTCTTCTAAGCGGAACGAATCTTATGCCGCATGTGACGACCGTATACATATCCACTCTACATAGTCGAAGGCCGAGTCGGAGTCGGAATAAGACCGGCAGCTGTACCATAGATGCGCATGCAGCCAAGGATGCGCTTGTAACAATACCAGGGCGGGCGATACACCCGACGGAACGTACTGGCCACTGAATGTAATGATATCCCGAATACAAAAGATTCCATTGTCTCGAGTGTTTTCCAAAATGGGCATCAGAAGACGAAGTGTACAGAATGGTGGTAATGCTCGCTAGACGCTGAGACTATTATCAGTTTCTAAGCAGCCGCCGCTTGGTATCTAACAACGCCCAACTTTTCACAATATAACCCCCGACATCTCCAATGAATCTTACATGCTCAAAGCACTATCCTGATTATAAAATTATCGCTTTGCTGGCCTCGCCTGCTTGGTCGCCTCCCACTCGTCATACTCTTCTCTCGTGTCGTCAACCCATTTCTTGAGGTGCTCAAGTTGACGGTCGTAGTCTTTGAGGAGCTAGAAACCTTGTTAGCTTATAGTCCGTTGCCTACTAGGGGTACTCATCTTACCTTTTCTAGTGCCTTTTGGTCTTCCTCTGAAAGCAGCTCGCCGTTCTGCTGCTTATCCATGGTCTTGCCCAGCTTCTCCGTCTCCTCTTGCAATATCCGCGCACGTTCACGCACGCTGGACATGCGCGCCCATATTTCCTCTTGCCGACCTCCGAGCACAGGGTCAAAAGTCTGCTTCTCCAGCTCAATCAGCTTCTTCTTCAAGTCCTCCTCCTGCGGATCCATGACGTATCCTCGGTTTCGCAAAATCTGAACTTTGGTCGCGAGGGCCAGTGTTCGTTGGGTGAAGACAACGTGCTTCCGCTTGGCTTCGGTAATGCGCGACGCCACCGTCAGCTCATGTGCATCTTTGAGCAGCGAGAGGCTGTTGTTGATCTCGTGGAGACGAGTCCGCAGCGCGGTGACGGCAGCAGCTTGCTGTCGTATGCGCTCTCCGACTTGTTCGAAGCCGCGTGCCAATACAGGAATGGCACCTGGGCTCGGCTTCTTTGACAACGCTTCCTCCCATTTTCTCTCATCTTCACCTGGCGCAGGTCCGTAGAAGGGAACCTCTTCTGGCTTGACCGAGTTGTAGAAGTAGAACTGGAAGACACACTCTGGGCTTTGCGGGTCCCACTTGTTATTAAGAATCCGTATCTGCTCAACGACCGACTTCTCTCTGTGACCAATCATGGTAGAGCCAGCGAAAGGTTGTGCTGCAGACTGTCGTAGCTGTGGAAGCCCTTCACGTTGCTGTTGAATGCTTTGCGCCTGTACGCTGTCCAGGATAGGGGCTGGTTGGAAGGAGGCGCCAAAGAGGCTGTTGCTCATGTTCGGCTGCTGTTGCTGAGCCTGCTGCTGCTGCTGCGGCTGGCCGAACAAGCTCGAGCCAACATTCTGTTGTTGCTGCGGTTGTCCAAACAAGCTGGAACCAGTGTTCTGTTGCTGCTGCTGTTGCTGTGGCTGCCCAAAGAGACCCGTGTTCTGCTGTTGCTGCGGTTGTGTGGAGCCGAACAAGCTGGTAGTATTATTCTGAGCTGGTGCCGTGGACCCAAATAGACCAGAGCCCGTGGTATTCGACTGCTGAGGCTGTTGTTGCTGCTGCGATTGGCCGAAGAGACCGCCAGATGGTGCTGTGGTACTACCAAACAAGGTGCCAGTCTTCTTTTCTCCACCACCAACATTTCCAAAGCTAAAAGACATATTGGATCAGATGCGCGATCTGCGCGTGCTGTTTCGAGTTTGCGTGTGGATTGAACGGAAGAGTGACGATGTATCGAAGCCGCGGACTGTCGGGCGCTCAGTTGTTTGTTTTCGGTCGCGGCTGGAAACGCGGATCGAAGGCTTGTAGAGATGATGGCGCGAGATTAAGGGACAGTGTAGCTCAATGGGCATGCATGCCGGTTGATGAGCTGTAGACGCGGCTGCGCAAAAGTGCAGTTGGGATGCAGGCGCGAAAGTGAAGAGAGATTGTTTTGTCTGCTCGACAAAGGTTCAGGCACAGGCGGCGGCCGAACACATCCCTGCCAGTTTTAGTGAACCGCCAAGCCGACTTCCGCGACGACCTGACGAGCATCATCTCCAATTCACAAGCCGATAACCCGCCATTGGCACCCCAACTTCACCATGTCGTCGCGCCAGCCCAGGTGAATACAGTCCTAGATCCCTCTCCAAGCTCTAGAGCCTAACCAGCCCCTTCCAGGTTCAACCAGCAAGCCCTCATCGACACCACCCCTCTACCTGACGACATCCCCAAGGTCCAAGAGCTCGGAGCCAGTTCTGCACCGCTCCTCAGTGCTTCGTACTTTATCGGAGCGCGATGCAAGCCTTACAACGATGACTACATGATGTGCAAGACCGAGGCCAATGGCCGGGGTGAATTTGAGTGCATGAAGGAAGGCCGCAAGGTCACCAGGTGTGCCGCGAGCGTGTGCGTAATTGGAGCCGCAGCGGATCATGATTTGAATCGCTGACATAGGCGGCAGTATCAAGGACATCAACGAGAACTGTTTGACTCAGTTCCGTACCCACTGGCAGTGCCTGGAAAACCACAACCAGCAGCTTTGGAACTGCCGGTCGGAAGAGCGCAAGCTGAACAAGTGCGTATTCGATAAGCTAGTACGTCTCAAACGCCTTTGTACCACTCTCGTTGCTTATTTTTTGCAGAAACTGGAGAAGACGATACCAGATACGCCCAAGGGAGAGACCCCAGTCCACCTTCGCACACGCAACACTTTTGCAACTCACTAACCGCTGTATTTACTGCTGGGTGCAACTGCAAGGGAAATTAAATACCATTTCAAATGTGAATATGACGGCGTATACGAGGATTTGCATTGTGATGAAGCAGTATTTTACGGAATTCACATTCAGCAGTTTATCTGCTACATCTCAAACCTGTTCTCATGCCAAGGCCATCAGCATAGTTGTTGCTTTCTAACAGAAAAAAAGCTCATGAAATTCGCCAATCTACAGTTAGAATCACCATAGCTAACAGTGCAAAATTTGGGTGACAGATTGTCTTATTGCTTTTGCTTTTCCGCCTTTAATTTCGCTTTCTCTTCTTTCTTGTATCTGCCCCAGTTGTTCTTGCAAAGAGTGGTTGCTTGTTGAATCTTTTGGGTTGTCTAAAGACACGAGACTAGCAAAGCTATTTGTTGGCGCAGTGAAATGGGTCGTCGAGCCTAGTGGTGTGTTCACGTTGACCCAAAGTGCTTATTGCGGTTTGGAGGGTTCTTGTTTCCTTGGCTTCTTTGAAGAGCTGTTGCTCTCTGGATTTACCGGTTTCCCCAGTAAGTTGGTCATTGATCGATTTCATCTCTGTGATGGACATACGAGCCAGAAATTTCTCCACCAAAAACTAGTTGCTTTGTAGCTACACGTGCTACATTGACATTTGGGTTTTAGCAAAGTCGCACGTAGAATAATTTAAGTGTTCAACCGCCGAAGAGGTCTATACGTCTCTTGGTGTCCCAAAAGAGTCGCAACGAAACTATTCTAAGGAAAGCCAATAGTGATATGCTGCTAAAGCGACAATGTCGCCTACGTTCACGATGAGCTCTTTAGTAATACGGAACCTCTCGCTTGTGGGGGCGGGATATAGACTGCCCTCGAAGTTATGTTCAAGAACAAGAAGCCGAAGGTGACGACTAGCGTTGCTAGAACACTATGGCGCTATCAGACTCTTCGCGGCCCATTGCCATACGATAGCATGCTGCAGTGGCCTTTTAGGATGGAAGAATGTTTTGGCATTTTGTTTTAGGAAACGAAACATTGTGCAATTAATGAAAATCTTTGGCAATCAACATCCTTCTTTTCTCATTGTTCACAAAATTACCATAATGCTACGACTTTTGTGTAGTAGATGGTGCATTTATATAATGATTAAGTGCAACCAAACTCTTTAGAAGGGTTTGTTATAAGTCGCTTGTTTATATTTTACTTAGACCTAAGTTTTCACTGTAACTCGCCGATCATCGCCTGTTATTAGAAGCTTTTGTGTGTGCTGTCAACTTATTCATACGTTCTCGCAATATATGGTTCTCGGTAACTAAAATGTTGGCCTTCCACTTAGCTGGAAAAATCTCAGAACTGCGTATACGCCATAGCGTACCAAGTTTATCGTGAACTGAGAATATACTGAAACTTTCTTGCTTTATAGACCTATAAATCTACTACGATAGAAATATTATAGTACATAAAAAAAGATATCTCTTTGTAATATCTACGCGCATAGTATTACCTTTCTAGAATGAAGTACAGAATAAAATAGATGTAATATTACTTATACAAAGCGCAAGGCATTTCGCGTTCCTGGTATTCTTTCAAGCCGGGTGTGCCTTCGTGCTTCAAGGTTGAGGTGGGGCCATGAGCTCACCGAGCACCAAACACCAAACACCAAACAACGCGTGCTAACGCGACCGGCAGCTGCAACAGGTGCTCCTCAAGTCCACGCACTGCCTCTCTTGTAGCATAACGCCGTATCGGGCGCAAAATTCACCATGTTTTCTTTGCCTATGATTGCACCGCGTCCAGTAAGTTTCTACTTTCAATGTCCAATGCTTGCACACAATGCCGAGCGTCGACGTCTGCGAAGCAAGTCAAATATAGAGAACAAGCAGCTAAAAGAATGGATAGGATGCTAGTCTATGGCCCTCACTTCACAACACACATACTGCATTCGAAGACATACAGTCACAATCCCCGCCCAATGCATCACAAAACCAGCGTCGCCCAGGCTCGCACCACACCCCGCACCACAACCACAACATGCTGCTCTCCAGCCTCACAGCCGACGAAAACACAATAGCGCAGCGAAAGCTCAATGTCCGTCGCTTCGGTGCGGGATGGCTGCGTCCTCCGGGTGTGACAAAAACGCTACAAGCACTCAGAGACGAGGAACTCGAAAAGGAGGAGCAGGAAATGATGCAGCGCAGAGAGCAAGTCATGATGGACCTAGCCGCCGCGCAGCAAGAGGCAGCAAATGAAGAGGAGCGTGAGAGAGGTCAGATGGAGGAAGAAGCCGGCCTAGTTGAAGAAGAACGCGACTTGGACGACGAAGTACCAGAAGCAGAAGAAAGCATGAGTGACTCGTCTTCTGGAGTCGAAAGCAGCAGTGTAGACGAAGAAGAGGAGGATGAAGAGGAGGAGGAGGAAGAAGGAAGTGAAGTCAGCGGCGAGGTACAGGAAGAAAGTACGGTACCATTCAACGAGGACAGTTTCATCGAGGGCAGCATGATGGAGGCCGAGGTATCACATATGCTTGAAATGGAGGAGGCGGAAATGGCAGGTGTGCTACAGGATGAACGCGACCTTGACGACGATATTCCCGAGGCGGGCAGCTACGAACACACAGATTCTGAGCTTGAAGATTCTAGCGACTTGGATAATTCGGCGCTTCCGCCTGGTCTGGCGTCCGCTCGCTCCAGACGATCCACTCGCCGCCGCTCAAGTGGCAGACGTGGCTCTGTTCGTCGTAGCTCGGGCCTCCCAAGTGGTATGATGCTCGGTACGCAATCCACGATAGGGAGGGTCAGTCTGGGTGTCGATCTGGGCAATGGGAGGAGCAGCTTTGGTATCGATGGGAGCAGCTCGTTCCTCGACGAAAGTTCCTTCTTGAGAAGTTCACCTGCGGGTAATGCGGCGGCTAACAGGGGATCATTGCGAGATCGCTTCCTAGGCGCTGCAAGAGGAGGCGGTAGTAGTGGAGGAGGAACTGGTGGTGGGGGATGGAGGGCTTGACGCAGCGCTGTCATGATTCCATGATTCTTTATTACGTAGATACCCAGTAGCGTGTAGCGTTAAAATGACGTGCTAACGAGCACTCAGAAGTTGTCATTGTTTTGCACATGTCTCATGTGTGCATTTGTAAGACTTGTACATAATCATGTGTTTCGCCACTTCTGCTACCTACGGCCGATGAAGTTGGATCTTAAAGACGCGAGGCAGATACAAACACATTTAGGCATGCACCATCTACAATACAAAAGTCACAGTGTGTCAGTGATTTCGAGAAAAGTAAGAAAAAGAAGATGATTGCAAAACATTTCTATTAATTGCTTGTTGTTGTTGCTGTTGCTGTTGCTGTTGGCGGTGGTGGTGGTGGAGGCAGCGGCCATTGCCGCCGCCAGGGCATTGTCAAATACCTCACCTCTGTACGAGGTACAGATGGCTTGGAGGTGGCCCCTCCCACCACATCTAAGGCAGTGTTAGCGTTGTTGCTGTGAGGTTGTGCAGGGGCAGACTTACCGGTAGCAGACGCGCCTCTCGACCCACCCATCCCTCCCTCCCCTTCCCCCTCCTCGTCCTCCTCATCCTCCTCGTCCCCCTCGTCCTCTGCCTCTGCCTCTGCCTCCTTGTCCTACTCGGACAACTTCCTATACGCAGGAAAAGTTAGTTGTCAAACTCAAAAACAATGATGCAAGCGGAATGAATACTTACCCAGCTGCCGTCGCTAAAATTGAAGTAAACTGTAACAGCTGTTAGCAAAGAGTCCCAAACATGTATGAATGTGTTGTGGTTGGGAATGAAAAGACAATGGTAGGAGAGAAAGCATGTGAGAAGCAATAGGAAGACCAAAGAACAGTATTCAATGGTAAGAATTGGGATTGGAAACAGTAGAAGGGGGCACTTACAAGTTGCCATTTTGTCGAATCTGGAAGAAGAAAAAGAAAAAGAGAAGAGAAGAGGGCGATGAGCACCCTTATGTACCTGGAGGTGCTCCGTGACCACGTGCCATCACAACCCAGAAGGCAGGCACGACGGACACTAGCGCGGAAAGAGCACATCAATGCCAGCATTGATAGAAGCCCCTCGTTATCAACGATCAAAACATAGCGTGGATTGAGTAAACCAATGTCAAGGTTTATAGGAAAACTCTTTTCTGAAAACACTGGCTGGTTAAGCGATTGCATAGCGAAGGAGGTCAAGATACACTTGAAAGTATCAACACCGACAAGACTGAATCGCTTCTAGCCTCCCTAGCAAAGAAAACTTCTCAATCACAGTGTTCTGTAAGCAAGGCCACTTATGCATGGTATAGTCAAGAAATTTCATAGTTTCAACGCAATCTCTGTGTTTGAGAATGGCCTGCCGCGTTTATGACAAGCACACGCGCTGGTGTAAGGTCTGAGGCAACCAAAAGTTTTGTGACTAACAGAGTATTGGGCGAAGCGTAATGTCCGGAGCTTGTTATATCCGTACAGGAAATAGGCATGGAACATGTGCTTTGACTGCAAACAGCATAAGCATGTTCGTTTGCCTACTGCTTAGACGAACTGTGCATCTTTATTAACAACGAAACAAGAATCTTGCTATTGGTTCGCGTGAATGATATGATAATTGTAAACAATTGTAAAGTGTATGTTTAGATAAAGATCTTAAGCTAAAGCTTAATGGCAGGTACGGAATCAAAATTCTGGGAGAAGTAACATCTTTCCTCGATATTGGAACTCTCCACAACAATAGGGACAAGAAGCTCTGAATAAGCTAACATGGGTATATTAGGAAGATATGTATGAAGTTCAGTATACATGGATATACAAGAGCAGATATAACGCCCCTTATATCGTTATAATACCTGCAGAAGCATAGGTGCCAAGCCTTAATACAGCAATTATCGACATGTAAGAAAAAGTAGGATTGATACTATACATAGTGGTAGTATCACAACCAGGCGCTGCTTCCACATCTAGGTAGTTGAATTAGTGTACTATGACCCCTTTACTAGAGCACTTTAACGGCACAAGCAAGACTACTTGGATCAGTGTCGGCAGGTAGTGTCACTCAGAGACAAATGGAAGTAAGTGGGTCAGCAGAAAAAGTCGAGTAGTAATCGTCAGTAATTGATTGAGTGAAGAAGGTAGCCTATCGGCTCAAAAAGAAATCTCGATAAATATCTACAGTCTAGTCACGTGCCAACATACCACGAAATGCTACACTACAATATCAGAGGAACAGGGTTCAGGGGCTGGTGTAACCACCTACCACTCTTCCTCGCCGTTGTCGAGGTTAATTATGATGTCCATGCCCCATAGTAATCGGGGTCCTCCAGTTACACGAGCACGGTTTGAATCTCGCTGTTGAGCATTTCCACTTTATTGTGTGCCATTGTTCCCATTCTGACTAGCTCCATACCCGGAATCATCAGCCGTAAGGTCGATAATGTTGTCATCGTTGTCGTCCTCACCACCCTCGTTGAAATCTACGGGTGCTTCCTCTTCCTTCTCTTCCCCTGTCAAGTCAACCGATCCAACACCCTGTTCTCTCGATGATCCAGCTGGCCGTCTGTAATCGAATCCATCGCCTGGGTACCGGCCTGATGCCGACGATGTCATGTTCCCTTGTATGGGAAGATGGAGATCCTTCCCCTGTCTGAAAAGATGGAGACCCACAGGATGTGTTTGCGTAGCGGTTGATGACGAAGGGCGCCATCCAAGCCTTGCTGGCAAAAGGCTTTGCGGGCTGATTACAGTGACGAAATGCCACTGTTTGGGCCATGGAGTACCCATGTACCTCGAAGTGTTGGGCCTGTTATCCAGTGTTCTGGGCTCTTTCATGGCAAGGATTTTGGAACATAAGAGTTGTGACCGAAGATAGGCAGTGGGTGGAAGGAGAGTTGGGTATGAGAAAGAGACAGTAAGAGACATGAGATGGGGCAATAGGGGACCTTTATATCTAGCGGGAGGTGGCACAGATAGCCAATGCCATGGCTATGAGGCAGTAGTGACACGATATCACCAAAACGCAGTAAAGTTGAGTTCGTGAGGTAAGAGAGCAGGTATACTCCACAGGTAACTCTATATGCAAAGTATGTTCGCTCAAGCAGATGCAGCAGCGTGTGACCAGGCTTTCAAATGTCAAAAGTGAACTCAGAAGACGCAGTCACGTAAAGTCATCTTCTCAGCCAAGTCAACATTGTTACCAGCAAGTTCATTTCTTCACTAGACAATACAGTGCTTGCATGATATCTCTGCGGCCGTATGCGTGACCTGAACTTCGAGTTTGTCCGCCTGTCTGCTTCACCCGAGTAACGAAAACTTACAAACATGTTCCCTTAGCACAATCAAACACACAATGTCCAGATGTACATCATAACTTGTATGGTGGTTCTTCTACAAGCAGCTGGCGTTGCCGCATGTAGCTTCTCTGCTGAGCCTTTGACCAGATAGATGCTGAATCCTGCATTCAGTTACACACGCTACGAGATTGAAGTTGCCACACGACTGCCAGTCACACCCGCCCATACAACAACCATCACGACACAAGTAGCGATGAACTGGAAGCACTGTTCGTTGAACAAGAAAAGCTGATTCTTCATGTAACATCGACTACAGAAAAGCCACGCACGTCAGAGCACTCGCTCATAATCTCGAATATTCGGAGGTATATCTTTTGTACAAAGTGAAACTACCAGCGAATTGCCCTGGACACACTTGCCGACTCTTCACCCACCATCGAGGCCCGTTTATGACTTCTCGAGATCAGCGAGAATCTTCTCTCCCTTGGCGCGAGCAGACGCGAAGTCACCGACCATGTAGAAAGCACCTGTGGTTGTTAGCATGATGTGATTCTCTATGGTTGTAGGCGGGGGAATAACATACCCTCGGGAAGGTCATCACCCTCACCAGACAGGATAGCCTTGAATGAGCGGATGGTCTCCTTGAGGTCGACGAGCTTGCCCTCAATACCAGTGAAGACCTGGGCGACAGCGAAAGGCTGGCTCAGGAAACGCTGGATCTTACGGGCACGCTCGACGGTAAGCTTGTCGGCCTCAGACAACTCGTCCATACCGAGAATGGCAATGATATCCTGGAGCGACTTGTACTCCTGGAGAATCTGCTGGACGCGGGTGGCGGTCTGGTAGTGCTCGTCACCAATGACACGGGGGTCCAACATACGGGACTTGGAGTCAAGAGGGTCGACGGCGGGGTAGATACCCAACTCGGAGATACCACGGGACAAGACAGTGGTGGCGTCCAAGTGAGCGAAGGTGGTGGCGGGAGCAGGGTCAGTCAAATCGTCAGCGGGGACGTAGACGGCCTGGACGGAGGTAATGGATCCCTTTGAGGTGGTGGTAATACGTTCCTGCATGACACCCATGTCAATGGCGAGGGTGGGCTGGTAACCGACGGCAGAGGGGATACGACCAAGCAGGGCAGACACCTCAGAACCGGCCTGAGTGAAACGGAAAATGTTGTCAATGAAGAGCAACACATCCTGACCCTGGTTACGGAACTCCTCGGAAACGGCAAGACCTTTTGGATGTTAGCATATATGCGTTCGAAGTGTATGGTGATGATGAAACAAGGAAGCGAAATGCGGATATATACGCCACAGCGACATGACAGATAGAAATCAAAGGAAACAAAGGCACGGATGTGTCCGAAACAAGGCTACAAGATGGTGCAGTAAATGTAAGAAATGTGTTCTCGTGTACCCCACAACAGCCGAACAGATGGGACGAGAAGGCCTGGAGGGTATTTGGCGAGGCCAGAAACAAATTGAGGCAGCCTATTGTATCTGCCACAGCGCTACAACAGACGTGTGATGTTGCCAAAAGAAGTTTCGACGAGGTCAGGTGACTGGAGTGGCTTATTCGATGCGGGTGATGCGACACTTGCTCTCTTTGTAAGAAGCCAGGCTCCAGCAGATCGCATTACCATTGCTGCCAACGGATAAACGGTACGTATCGTAAACTGTACAGGCGCATCCAGGGCTGCCTTTCTGTTGACCACGTACTGTCCGGGCGTATGCAAGGGCGTGTCTCTGATTCTGTAGAAACAGAACGAGAGACCGGTGATGAAAGCGCCCCATGGTTGTTGCGTTGATCTCGACGTTGCCGCGCTGATTGGTGCCTCAAGTGTGCTTCGTCGCCTCGTCTTGCATCTGGTAGATGTCGATGTCTTTGCCTCGCTCCTTTCTGAAGGCTCGTCTATGAGACGAGCCCCTCCTCGTCGAGATGCCAAGAAGCACCATCGGGTGGCGCCGGGAGGAATGTACACGCAAGATGTGGTAGGGGAGATACATGCAGAATCTTGAGATAGGGGGATGGAAAATGAAAGAAAGATGCAAGTCGGTGAGCCAGCCAGAATGGCGCTGTATGCCCTTGGACGGGACTTGCGGGAATTACATGTTCATAGGAAGAGGTTCACTTACCAGTAAGAGCGACACGGGCACGGGCACCTGGGGGCTCGTTCATCTGACCGAAAACCAGGGCGACCTTGGATTCACCATCAAGCTGAATGACAGAGGTCTCCTGCATTTCGTGGTACAGATCGTTACCCTCACGGGTACGCTCACCGACACCGGTGAAGACGGAGAAACCACCGTGGGCCTTGGCGATGTTGTTCTGCCCCCATTGTTAGCAAGTTGTTGATCTTGGAAGAAATCGGTTTCTTACAATCAGCTCCTGAATGAACACAGTCTTGCCGACACCAGCACCTCCGAAAAGACCAATCTTTCCACCACGGGCGTAGGGGGCCAACAGGTCGACGACCTTGATACCGGTGACGAGGACCTCAGCGGAGGTGGACTGCTCGGTGAACTCTGGGGGGTCGGCGTGGATAGGAGCGTACTTGTCGGTCTTGATGGGACCACGCTCGTCAATGGGGTCACCAGTGACGTTCATGATACGGCCAAGAGTACCGTTGCCGACGGGAACCATAATAGGGTTACCGGTGTCAACGGCCTTAGCACCTCGGACGAGACCCTCGGTACCGTCCATGGCAATGCAGCGGACGACGTTCTCACCCAAGTGTTGCTGTTCCATGTCAGTGGTGGCGTACTGAGGACTCGATGCTTGGCGTCCTTACAGCAACTTCGAGGACCAGCTTCTGGTCGCCGTTCTGGGTGGTAACAGCATTGAGAATAGCGGGAAGCTGTTCAGTGTCGAACTTGACTGGATTCCGTTGTCAGCGGATTCATTCATCTTCCGAGCCACAATGCCTCAGATAGAACTTGTCTATCTTCAGCAAGAAAAAGTTTTCGCAACGACAGAAAGCTTTAAATTCGTACCATCGACAACTGCACCAATCACTTGGTGAATCTTTCCTTCTTTCTGAGCCTCAGTGCTAGCGAAGCGAGCCGATAGAGCGGGTGTGAAGCTCTTGGTGAAGGGTTGGAATGCGCGCACTGGGCGGCGGAGGGACGCCGCGCGAAGCGACCGCTGGAGCCCACTATCGGAATTGGCGTCAGTTCATCTCAATTCATCATCAATTGATATCAGCAATTCGTCAGCTTACCTCTTCAACATTGTGAGACGTTTGTTGGACTTGGTGGTGAGTGGAGAGAGATGGTGTAAAGATGGAAGGAGCTGGGTGAGAGCTCTTTCCTCAGAACCGATGAAGCGATCCGTGCGCCTAGCGCCATCCGGTTAACCCCAGCACCACTGTCATACCCTACCCTCCACTGCGCAATTGAATGGGACATACATGCGATTGTTGGGAAAAATTCGATTCTGGAGAATCGGATTGGGTGCGTGCTTTTGCCCATATTTTTTAATTTTGTGTTGCGTATGATTCTGTGGTGCAATGCCGCCTTTGGTCACAGAAGATGTATTTTTGCTTCTCCTATGACATCGGAGTATATCATTCATAGCGACTCTGATCTATTTCAGGATACATACCCCCATCCTTCCATCCCTCCTCCAATACTGAATTGCAGTCATTCTCACTAGCCAAGGGCTATTCTACATTCGGAGGTTGCTGGACTCTTCAAGGATGGATTTGCAGGCATGAGACTCAGCCATGTCGGAGCGGCCGGGATACCGAGGGACTTGGAGAGAACAACGGTGAAAAGGTTTGATCGACAAAGCCAATTTTTATCCAGAAGAATGGGTTGATATGCAACCAAGAGGACCAACGTGGGCGGCAGGCCTATGCCTTTGACATGAGGTTGACGAGACCAACACAGCCACTCCGAAAACACCAACGACCATGTATTGGTCGGTATTAGCAACACTGTCAATACATACCGCAGGGTAGTTTTTCTAGGGAAGTAAAAAACACTGCATACATTGGTCGGTAGCAGATACATGGTACCGTTGAAATTACAGACTCACATTGTGTTGATCCCAAACGAAGTATCCGAGACCATTTTTTAACTCGTTAGAAGGCCCCTATTAGCATCTAATCAGCTAAAAATCAAGACTCTGTATATGCAACAGCGTACCAAAGTCGTAGTGATTCCAAACGAAGCATATAAGATATTGTTTTGACTTGGCAACAGGCAACTAGTAGCATTCACCCAGCTGAGGAAAAAAAATCAAGACTTCGTATACTCCACAGCGCACCAAAGTTATAGTAGACTAATCAACAGGCTTCCAGTAGCATCCATCTAGTCGATAGAAGAATTAGGACTTTGTATACGCCATAGTGTACCAAATTCATGGAAAACTATTCAAAAAGCTTCCAGTATCATCCACCTAACTGAAGAAAAACACGAGGACTCTGTATACGCCACAGCGCACCAAAGTCATAGCAAACTAATCAAGAACATCGGAACTTTTTTCCTTTGTAGGCCTAGGAATTCACTACAACAGAAGACACTCTAGTACAAACAACTAAATATCTTATTACAATATATCCAGTTTTAGTATCACTAATATAAATTGTGAAGCCTTTCGTGGTCCTAGTGTTTGTGTTGAGTCGTGTGGTATCCAAGAAAAAGGCGCTTCACACCCACTCTACCGGCTCGCTTCGCTAACATTCAGGCTAAGACCGAAAACAAGATTTTTTAATAGTTGATTAGATTATAAATAGTATACAAAGTTTGCTTTCTGACGTTAAGAAGACTTTTTCTCTCACAAGATGAACAAGTTCTTCACAAAGTACTGCTGCTTAACCACCCACCCTCCCCCCTCTCTAGCAATTATTGCATATGCATGCGGTGTCTCATGTCTACAACATACACAACAGAGGTCATGGAAAAAACCTTATTCTCATTTACAACCCACGCACATACAGAGTTATAGTCAAACTTTTCGTTCCATATTAATCTATCTACTCTACCAACAACAAAATTCTACGCGCTGCCCATATCAGTCTACAAAGTGTTCTCGAGTGCAAGTACCTATATTTGTCAGCACAATTACTTTCAACGAGAAAGAGACGACTTACAATGGCAGTCCTGCTGGGAATGTAGACCTGCAAAAAGTTCTTTCTGTCGTTCCAGGCAAACGGAGTGGTGAAGAACCTGGTTGTCTCATCCACGTTGCCGTGGCCACCGAACGTCTTGCTGTCGGTACTGATGACGATTCTGTACGTGCCTTCCTGCTCAACACCAACACGATAGTCGGTAAAGCTGTTTGAAGGATGGAAGTTGAAGATCCAGAGTAGGCCGGCGCGCTCAAAGACAATGACCTTGTCGCCCTCGTGCTTGAGACTGACATAGGCTTGCGGCGAGTGGAGCCAGCCGTACTTTTCCTCGGTCCACTGCATCTTACTGTCAAAGTCGTTGAGGAACTTGTAGCGGAGGAGGTCGTCGTCAGGGAGGTTGAACTGACGACGGGCATAGTGGAAGCTGTTGTTGTTGCCTTCACGGGGAAAGTCTAGCCACTCTGGATGACCAAACTCATTACCTTCAAAGTTCAAGTAGCCTTCGCCTCCAAGGCCGTGCGTGATGAGTCGAATCATCTTGTGCAGCGACAGGCCTCGGTCAATGACGGGAGTCAGCTCCGTGAGTACCGACATGTTTGTGTACATTTGCGCATCGCAGAGCCAGAAGAGCAGTGTCTTATCTCCCACGAGCCTGCATTATGTTAGCGTGGTCACATGCATATCCCACTCAACATACGCTTGATCGTGACTCTCGGCATAGGCAATCGTCTTTTCGCCATGACGGCGGTTAGTCAAGGTGAAGACGAGCTTGCCCATGTCCCAGTCAATGTCTTGCTTCTCCTTCAGCCATTTGATGTATAGATCCGGCACCGCCATGGCCAATCGGTAGTCGAACCCTATTCCACCCAGCGAGAGTGGCACACACAGACCGGGCATGCCAGAGACATCTTCTGCTATGGTGATGGAGTCAGGGTAGATGGTGTGCAGCAGCTCATTGGCCAGCATCAGGTACACGACGGCCTCTTCGTCTACAGAATCACCAAAGTATTCGTGGTAACCGCCCGAGAAGCCCCTGCAACAGTTAGCATGTGGATACATGAAGGATGTGCTAATACGTACGTTCCGATACCATGATGATTGTACAACATGCTGGTAACACCGTCAAAGCGGAAGCCATCAAAACAGTACTCCTCCATCCAGAAGCGCAGGTTGCTGAGAAGGAAGCGCAGGACCTCATGGTGACCGTAGTTGAACAGTCTGCTGTCCCACAGATCGTGTCGTCCCTTTCCGCCCTCATGGAAGTAGAGATGGTCGCTGCCGTCAAACATGTTCAGGCCGTCAAGCACGTTCTTGGATGCGTGGCTGTGCACCATGTCGAGCAGCACTGTGATGCCCATGCCGTGTGCAGTGTCAATGAGCTCCTTGAGGTCGTCTGGAAAACCATAGCGACTGCTTGCAGCGAAGAAGCTGTTGATCTGGTATCCGAAACTGGCATAGTAGGCATGCTCCATGACTGCCATCAGTTGTATCGTGTTGTATCCCAGGCGCTGGATGCGCGGGAGGATGTTTTGGGTAAACTCCTTGTATGTTGCGACCTTGGGTTCGGGCGAGGAGATACCGACATGTGCCTCATAGATTCGCGCACTCTTTGGCTTTGGCGGCCGCTGGTTCTTCCACACATACTTTTGGGGCGGGTTCCAGAAGCGCGCGTCGTATACAGGGGAGACATTGAGGTCTTGGGTTACTCGGGTAATCCAGGCCGGCAGGCGTTCCTGGCGCTCATGATCGTTGGGAGTCACAAACGATACCTATCCTGTCAGTTCTGGTTCGGACTAAAAAACAGCGCCGACATACCTTGATCTTGGAGTCGTGGGGAATGGCGGGCTGGCCGTTCTGGTTGGGCACCGTCACCTCAAAGACACCAAAGTCATTCTTGGTCATGGGTGTCGCCTCACGGTCCCAGTTGTTGAAGTCGCCAATGAGATAGGCACGCAGGGCATTTGGGGCCCATTCGCGGTATACAACGTCGCCATTGGGCTGGACATTGAAGCCGAACTTCTCAAAACCCTGTAGGCTGTCAGTGGCGCGGCTGCCGCGACATATACGAGCAACGTACCCGCGAGAACTTCTCCATGCCGCCCTCTGTCTCTTCAATTGTCTTTATCCATTTCTGTGCCTTGGAAAAACGGCTCTTGAGCGCGTCCTTGAAGGGCTCGAGATAGCCGTCGAGCTGGATGATGCCTGCACAGGACAAGGAGATTAGTCAATTGAGCACAGCAACGGGACCTCAACTGTCATACCAGTTCCGTCATTGGGTATCTTGCCTGGAGCGTCGCTCATGGCCGAGTTTGCTGAAGCGTCGGTGAGGTCCATGGCGTGTGGTGAGACGGCAATGGCAAGCGCGCAGAGGGTACAGACAAGAGAGGATTGCTGCTGGGTCAACAGCTTTTGAATGAAGAGTCGTCAAGGCAGAGGCAAAGGCAAAGACAGCCCTGCAGGACGAATGCAGGAGAGATCATTTCCTTTTTGCGGGGTCATTAAGCCTTTTGCAGAGGGACGCTCTCAACACAACGGTGATTAACCTGACTTTCCAACGTCATAGCTTGCTGGTGGCTGTAAGAGGCAACGCGCCCCCGCCACCAGTCCCAACAGCACAGCCGGCAGGATTCGGGCACAATTGTCGGATGCACATTGAAAAGTCGCCTAGCCCTTGACAAGATTCAGATGGCTAACTGCAGCGGGCCTCGCGCTGGCGCTGGCCGCCCGTCCCTTATCGGCATGGCTTGGCCCATGGCCACTGGCGGCTGCCGTGGGGAGCTTCCCCCGCATCTCAGCTCAATGGCGTGGGGACATGAGCGGGCGGCTCAACCACGGTTAACCTCACGAGCTCGTGACTTGGCTTTATATACCTTACGCGCTTCCCAGTCATGTGAAGTCCTCCTGCACGCCATCCTCCCTCCCTCCCTCCCTCACCATGCTGCTCTCGCGCTCCCTCCACCGGGCTCTCCCGCTGCCCGTCTCCCCGCAGGCACGCGCCTCCTACCTCGCCCTCTATACCATCTCGCGCCGCGCCCCTCTGCCACTGTCACGCCCACTGCCACTGTCCCAGACACACACACGCAAGTCGTCGAGGTTCCACCGCTCCGATTTCAGTGGCCAGGGCTACTCGTCGTTTTACGAGCCAGACCAGCCAACGAGGGGGCCCCTCGGCAACGTAAGCAATGTAGGCGCCAGTCACATCACGCCCAAGGTGCTCCGGCAGCACCTCGATCAGTTTGTAGTCGACCAGGATCGCGCAAAGATAGTCCTGAGTGTAGCTGTCCATGAGCACCATCTCCGTATCCAGGAGCTCAAGCGACAGCAGCATGAGCAGGCGAGACTCGAGGCCCAGGCCCAGAGGAGGGCGTCCGTCTTCCGGCATCCAGTAGAAGGTAGCTCCAAATCCCATCTTGGCTCCACCCCCAGCCGTCTCTGTACTTCCTAGCCTGAACACAAGACTAAGAAACAGTAGACGAATTCCCGGGCCAGCAATCCACTGTCGAGTTGCACAATCATAGTCCCCCGTCGTTTGGCGAAGCCCCAGCATATAGACCAGCGTCAGAATCTCCGGCAGACGCTGACTCGTTGCTCGACACCAGCGAGCGCCCACTGCTGATAGAAAAGTCCAATGTGCTCATACTCGGTCCAACAGGCGTGGGAAAGACGCTTATGTGCAAGACGCTGGCAAAGACGCTGGGCCTTCCCATTTCCATGTCCGACTGCACCACTTTTACCCAGGCTGGATACATCGGTGACGACGTTGAATCGTGTGTAGCTCGCCTGTTCTCTGCTGCAAACTATGATATTGAAGCCACTGAGCACGGCATCATTGTCTTGGATGAGATTGACAAGATTGCCGGCACAAAAATATCCTATGGTAAAGATGTGGGTGGAGAAGGTGTTCAACAGGCGTTGCTCAAGATCATTGAGGGCACTACGGTGCAGGTGCAAGCCAAACCAGAGAAGAGCGCAAACAGACCAGGCGGATCGCATGGTGCTGGCAGGATGGACACACCTCAACCTCCTGGCCCAGGAGCCACCAAGGGCGAGGTCTTCAACATCCGAACCGACAACATTCTCTTCATCTGTACTGGTGCATTCTCCAACCTCCACAAGATTATCCTCGACCGCAAGTCAAAGAGCAGCATGGGCTTTGGCGCATCGATACGGTCGTCCAACGCACACGCGGCTGCGGATGGCGTCATGCTGAGAGGTGCAGAGGCTGAGGTGTTCCGAAAGGACTCGCCTTTTTTCATCCCGCCCAAGACAGAGATGCCTAATCCGTTTGGCGTCAGGCAGGTTGAAAAGGAAGAAAGGGTTAACGTGCTAGACCATGTACAGCCCGAGGATTTGCAAAAGTTTGGCATGATACCGGAGCTTATTGGCCGGATACCTACCGTGTGTGCAGTGGCGGCTCTGGATGAGGATGCGCTAGTCCGCGTACTCACTGAGCCCAAAGACAGTCTCATCCGCCAGGAAGAGCACAAGTCGTATCTCAGGAACATTGAGCTGCGCTTCACCACCGGAGCCCTGCGTGAGATTGCGCGGAAAGCAAGTAAAATGGGAACGGGTGCGCGCGGGTTGCGACACATTGTGGACCAGCTTCTCCTCCAGGCCAAGTACGAGACGCCTGGTACGTATTCTTGTCAAGGCGAAGAGCGAGTTTGTAAAGTTTCTAACAAAAGATAGGGTCGAGTGTCAAGCATATCCTCGTGACGCAAGAGGTTGCTCTCCTTCAGCGCGCGCCGCTGTACTTTCACCGTGGGCAGTCTGCCGCTTTCGAAGCCACGCTCGCCCAAGAAGAAGAGAAGTGGGAGGAGGAGCTTCGACGTCATGAAGACCCCTCAATCCCCCCTGTCAGCAACTTTCAGGAGTATAGAAAGGCTGGTGCTGCAGGATTTTAGCCTATGCTCAGGGCCTGGCTTTGTGCCACACCCTTTGCAACTGCCGTGCACCGCACATGCATGGTGGTATGTCGTATACGCGTAACTGACACGTGAAGACGGCTTCGGGCCGTTGCAGCTTTCTCCGGGTGGATGCTAGCTTGGCCTTTTGGTTTCGCTTTGCAACCCTTGAAGGATGGAAGGCGCCGAGTCGCGGCAGTTTCAGTGGTCACTTGCCCACTTCTTTAGTTACGGTGTTTACACGGAGTTTATATCCTTGAGGGTTTGTCTCTTTTTTTTCTTGTCGTTTGTTTCTTCCCTTTATGCATGGGTATGGTTTCTGGTAACGTTATCGTTATGCCGTCATGTATCAGTGAGTGCATCTCCTTTTTGTCCATATCAGGACCGATTACGTATTTTGAACAAGTAAATGGGTCACACAAGGCCTGAGTACCTTGTGGATGACGATTGGCATGTGTTTTCGGATACGATACTTTCTTTTTCGTAAATCGCCGTAAATACAAGCATTGAATATGAAGTGTACTGCATGGTGATGGTGAGATGTTCTACGCGGTGCCTCGTTCATGAACTCAATAGTCTACCCCGGCAACCCTGTTCCAGTGCCGTCTCAACCTAATCCAGTAGACACTACCAATCCGCTAATACTCGACCAGTCAAGCACATATCACACTCCTTGTCTTCCGCTCTCCGAACAAACCCAAACCCATCCACCCTAGGTATCCAGTCCCCTTATAGACAACAAGACCCGGACCTGCGTACAAGCACAAATCCACCCTCCACACACAAACACTACTTGACACATGTACGAAAAGAAACATGCATAGTGACAAAAACCTGACAGACAGGGGTAAATGTACATACCACCGCAGTCCAAGTACCCAGCAACACTGACGCACACACACATATATGTGTGGGAATGTGCGTAACAACATAACACAAGCTCTCGCCACCGCTGCATCTCATGTAACAACTAGAGCCAGCATACAGGTAAGGAGATGGGCAGATTCTCTCCGCCCGGAACGATACAGTGTCTGTACGATTAGGGGGGCAGAGGTAAGATGACGCACGCATGCACGTATATAGTTTCCCCCCCCTCCTTTCTTCCATACATATATAATATAGAAAAAAAAAAGATGAGAAGATGCATTGTAGAGTAGTCCCAAGAGAGCTAGCAGTAAGACAGTCATACATGTCGAAGCCATTCAACTCCCTCTTCTAGCTCACACACATATATACACGTACACATATACATGTGCAAAAAGACCTTTCCATCATCACCATTGTCTTCGTGTTCTTCTTTTTAGTCTACAAATTGCGTGCTCAGATGAAGAACAAGGGTACTGTCTGTGTGGGGGAGACCCGAGTTATGTAGATTGAGACTAAGCTGAGATGAGATGAGATGAGATGACGGATGGACGAACAGACGGGTAGCTGGGGTGGAAGAGCCGGGTGGGTTTCCGGTGGGGGATGGGGGTGGCGGCGAATGTAGCTTGTCGTGTCATGTCATGTCGTTTTGTGTCGTGGTGTATCGTGTTGTGTGGGTAGGGGAGAGAGAGAGGAGAGGAGAGATGGAGAGAGAGGAGGCAGGGGAAGAAGAAGAAGAAGAAGAAGAAGCGGGGGGAGCGAGCTGTAAGGCCCCACGAAAAAGATCCAACTTGATGGAATATGTCTGGATGGTATGTGAGAGAGGACATACGGGCACTGCACTGCTCACAACGAAACATGACAAGGCAGGCAGGTCAAGGAGAAGTTTGAACTAAGAGGAAGCCTGGTTATGCCTATTGAGGAGTATAGTTATAGCTTGCATATGCATAAAATTCGTTAGAGAAGAGAGCAGAGTGACGAAAGGTTAGGTAAAGTAAGTAGATAGATAAGTAGGTCAAAAATAGTCTAAGAATTATAAAGTCATAAGTTATCCCAAAATCCCATTCATAAGAAGGATTACCCGAAAGTTAACCAAAAATATCTATGGCTCCATGAGGCTTTCCACGTCGTCAAGAAGAACAAAACCCAAAGAGGCCAAACTAAGAGAGGAAGATGGAATGCTGGGAAAGGAAAAGAGAGAGAGAAAGAGAGGAGAAGAAGAAGAAGAACAAAAAAGTGTTGTATGTAAGAGTAAAGAGTCCAGAAAAGCGGCGATATAAGCATAGCCCTTTTCTCTCTTTCTGTCGCTCTCTCTCTCTCTCTCTCTCTCTCTTTTCCTTTACTCCCAAGAAGAGTAATTTGGCCAAAGCCCCTTCCTTGCAAGAATAAAAAAAGTGCCGGTAATATCTCCAAGCGAGCCAGCTGTTGCAACCCGAGCTGGCCCCCTTTTCCGTTTCCAGTTGATGAAACATGCGTGATTCCCCCGTCCCAGAAGTCGTCACCCACTGATTACAATACAGAGCCCTTTGTGGTAACCGAAGAAAAACAAAACGCCGCTCATATGCCCGCTATATGCATGGTGCCATGCTTTTGTATGTGTGTGTGTATTTCATAAATCGTACTGTCGTGTCATGCACATGTTCACTCTTCAAAGTCCTCGTATAACATGAAACCAGGCTGGGCACGCAACTTCTTTGCGCCCCGCCCTTGGTCCCATGTTGGGGAAGCTGGTCGCGATGTAGCGCGCGAAGGTGGTTGTGAAGAATACACTTGGGGATACGATGGCTGTGTCGGGAACTGGAAGTTGAACGTCTGGGGGAAGCTGTCGAGCGAGTGAGGACGCTGGAGGGCGTAGCCGTTTTGGCTGGGTACTTGGTCTCCAGTGGGGCTGAGCATGGCGGGCTGGAAGTAGCTTGCACCTCGCTGGTGGTTGGGGTATTGTTGTGCTGGGGGAGGTGCAGCCATAGCGTTGGCATAAAAGTTGATGCCAGTCTGATTGGTGGCTTGGGCCGTCATGGCAGAGTTCATCATGCGAGAGTATTGTGCCTCTCGTGGGAAGAAGACACTCTGCGAGTGGGGCAGGCCGGGCGCTTGGGGAACAATGGGTGTGGTGGGTAACGAGTACTGGCTGCTGCAAACGGTAGGCGAGTACTCGGGTATGGGGACGGCGTACTGCATGGGCATGGCCTCATGGGGGCCCGTGGGAATGGTCAGCGCACTCAATGCATCCGATGGGTTTTCCTTGTTCTTGTGGTCGTCTGTGATCTGGACAATTTCAGAAATGTCCTGGGCGAGCAAGTTGTCAGATGCATCCTTGAAGGTGAAGATGACGCGATAGCCAACGGGCGACTTGTCCTCTTGGTGCCTGCAGTAGCACGTTATCCGCATGACGAATTCGACCTTTTTCGCGGCAGCAGAGAAGTCTGGGCTATCATTGTCCTGCCAGCGCTTAAACTCCTTTTCGTTGATCATGATGATGCGGTCGTCTTCGTAGCTCGACCACTCCTTTTCGTCGTCGGCCTCGCGCTTCTTCTTGCGGTTGAAACGCTTGGCCTCGCGCTCTTTGCAGCCCTCGCAGATGATGACTGCGCCGCCGTTTTGCGGGTGGCAGCGGTCCTCTTTGGCAATGTCGGTGATGGCGACGCCGCGTGGACGGCGCGGGGTGGGCTCATCGCCGCGGGCACGGCGGAAAGCGCGCTCGAGGCCGTCTGGCTTGTCGACGGCCGTGGCCAGAACGAGGGCAAGCTGCAGGCGGGTGGTGCAGTTGTTCTTCTCGTTGGCGTCGACCTCTTCGGTGCTGGCCATTTGCTTTGGCTTTGCAAGGTTTTGGCGGGGAAAGCGTATCCATTGGTAGTGCGGGGAGAGGGGGTCTAGTGTGACAGTAGTCTTGATTTGAGTTTCGGCGCGGTTCTTGTTCTTGTCAAGGGCAATCGAGACCAATGGTTGCTTGACAGGCTGGGGGATGTGGATGGCGGGCCAGCTGTCGTTGGTCAGGGAGTCGTTGCAAGTCTCTGGGGAGCTGGTCTGGCTGTTCTCGCGGTTGAAGTCGCCGGGCGAGTTTGCGTTGCTAAAGATGAAGTTGTCGTGTGGTGAGGGGGTGTTTGAGGTGGGTGTGGACTGGGCCGTGTTTACAAACGAAGTGAAGTCGTCCTCTGGGCGGATGCATGGGTATGTCTGGTTGGAGAAGGAGGTGAGGTCGAGGGCCGAGTCCTGTTTCCTGCTTGTGCGGTCGCCATTCGAGGCGAGGACACCCGAGTCATAAGGCTGGGGGAAGGCATGGGGGTCGAGGCGCATCTGCTGCCACAGCGAGTCCGGGAAGTCTGCGGCACCGTGGTTCTCGAGGTCCTGTGGATTGACAAACGAGGTGAAGCCATGCATTGTGTCCATGGCGGCGGGGTGTAGTTGGGGTGCCGTGAGAGTAAGAGTAGTAGCAGTGGTGATGGTAGTAGTGGTAGAGAGGTAGAGAGGTAGTAGTGGTGGTGGAAGGAATAGTGGGCCGGGAGAGGGTCCCGCGGCGGATCGACGGAGATAAACGAAGGTGGACGGGAAAGCAGGCAGTTGGCAAAGAGGCAGAGATGGAGACAGGCGTGGGGCTATAAGAGTATGGCGGGCGTCGGGATGGGTGCCAATGGGCGGTGGCCTCTGCGGGTGAGGGGTGTGGGAGCAGAACCAAGGGAGGGCAGAGGATAAGGCCGTCTCGTAGTGGCCTGGAGGAGCGTGATAGGGCCCGTCCGGCTATCGTCCAACCAGACGGGAGCGCGAGCCAAGCTGCGCACCGCTGTTGTCGGCAGGCGGGGGATGCGTCAGGGGCAGTAGGGCAGAGTATGTGTAAGAGAGAGAATAGGGCAGGGCAGCGTCAATGGCCAAAGTCGGTGTCGGTGCCGGTGTCGATGGGCGGTGGGCGGAGGGATCAGAGAGTGAGTGGGAGAGAAGTGGGCGGCGGGGTGCGGAGAGGAGAAAGGCCAGAGCAGAGGGAGCGAAGGGAAAAGAGTGGATTATCTTCGCCGGCCCTGCTATTTCTCTTAGCAGCCGCTGGCCCACTGATGTTCGTCGCCGCCGCCGCCTCCAGTCAACGTCAGCAACCCCTGCCCTGCGAACGACACCACCTTCACCACCACCTGTCCACCACCACCACATCCATCCCCATCCACATCCTGCTGGTATACCCGGCATGGACTCGACCATGCCGGCCCACTTGGATTCCTGTTCCCACCGCGCTGCGACGGCGCGCCGGTGCGCCAGACGGCTGGGCCCCCGTCCGACACCTACATACGTATGTACCTACTACGTCCTCCATGGCTCGATGCAGCCTGCATTATGCCCCAAGTAAGTCTTTTTTTTTTCCTTCACTCGCTGCATTCGCTCACCTCCCAAGGGCCCTGCCAGCGCCTCGAGCGCCGCGTCGCCTGGCGCTACGCTACGCCCTTTGATTGCGAATCTCATGCACTCCACCGCGGGAGATGTACCTGAAGCTCAGTGCCCACGGGCCCCCCGGCACCCCCCGCCCATGGCTAGCTGCAGACTCTTCCCTGTTCCCTGTCTGGCCCGACGACAGCCTGAACGGGCGTGGGCGCGCGAGAATCCAAACGACATGGACCGACACGCCCAGGGCGGCTGCTGTCGGCTGCGAGTCCCACTCTGCCCTGGTCTGCCCTGGTCTGCTCTGCTTTGCACTGCGCTGCATTGCGCTGCTCTGCCCTTCTGCTCTGCCTGCCCCTGCTCTCGCTCGCCGCGCGCCCTCAATCAACCCACTGCAGCGCCGTGCAGCATGCCAATCAGAGCCTCTGCCTCGAGCCCGCCCGGCCCTGCACCGCTGTCCGATCCAACCCCCAGCCGACGACTTGGCCGTGCGCGGACTCGCATCCGGCAAACCGAGCCAAGCCTGGCCTCGAGTCCCCTCGTATCGTGCCAGCAGCACAATCACCACTGCTACTACTACTACCACCACTACCAGGCCAGGGCTACCAGCAACATCACAAACATGCTGTCCACGCGCTCCCGCCTGTCTCGTTCCCCTCTCCAGGGTGTGCCTCGCCTGCCTCTTCCACTTGGGCCGCGACGGGCCCGCTCCATGCTTCCCGTCTGATGCTCGTCAGCCCTGATAAACTTTGTCTGGCCACAATACTCTTCTCAGTCTGTCCACCCGGCCCATTCTGATGCTAACCATCCGCCCCGGCCTGCCATTTGCCCAATCCCCACCATCCACTCCCCGCTCACCGCTGAGTTTCTCGGAATGCATCCATTAGACTCCATCCCACCTTTGGGTCATGGTTTTATTTATTTTATTTTTTCCTTTCCTTTCCCTTCTCCCTTGATCGACGACGCTTCGGTCTGCCATTTTTGTTTGGTGACCAAAAACGCTTATTGGCCCATTGTCGGCATGCACCACTGACCGTCTCGTTCTGAGCGAGGCATGGAAGCTCCTTGTGCCATTGTCGCTGAGGCCACAAACTACTTTACTCCTCCACCTTGGACAACATAGAGGCCCCCTCTCAGCCCCAACTATATCAAGAGGCAATTATACATGGACGGCAAAGGGTACTATGCCCACTACAGGCAAAGCCACTGCCCCCCCTCCTCGTACGTCTTTTGCAAAGCGGGCCCTGACAACCACCTCCATGTCTGCTTCTGCGTGAACCCATCTCCAAGTCTGATTCGTTTTGGCTCCACATGGCCAGATATCTCCATGCACGTGCAGTCCAAGATTGGGAGGCCTCACCCACCTCCTCCAGATAGTGGGCCAACATC
Source organism: Curvularia verruculosa (assembly GCA_036172615.1). Classification (NCBI taxonomy): domain Eukaryota; kingdom Fungi; phylum Ascomycota; class Dothideomycetes; order Pleosporales; family Pleosporaceae; genus Curvularia; species Curvularia verruculosa. The sequence goes on along the minus strand of JAWDHC010000005.1, from coordinate 153,927 downwards.
GGGTCGGTAGCTAGTATCACTGCCAAGCCTGCCCGTCGCACACTGCGGGTAGATGGCTCATCGATAGCACAGCGCTTGCGAGCGAAGCTGCCTTGACAAGTGGACCATGGCTCCCTCTGCAACAACTGACTGCCAATTGACTGTTTGCCGCGGACCATGTATCGCTGCATGAACCATCCATGGATGGATGGCTACACACGATGGCCGCATGCACAGTCAGCCATATGGAAATACCGCGCGACAATCGTCCTGTCTATGCGGCTGTGAAAGGATGACACGCAGTACAGTAGCCATTGCGTCTCGCCCTCGAAACGTTTCTCGCCTCTCCCCGTCACGTTGCCTCTCTGTACTTGATTCGATACGACCATGGCTGGATCATCATATTGCGCTTCCGGAACCGTTTCACCAACACCTGCAAGTCATTCACAAGGCCCAGCGCCAAACGGACAAATGATAGTCGACCTCGACGACTCGGAGAATTTTTCGCACAGCCATGCTGCAGCTACAGCATACTAGCTCTCCCTATCTACGCATGTTACGTACAGAAGGAGAGAGAGAGATATCCAGAGTGCCATCGAGGCTGTCGTATCGCTAGCGCCTCTCCCTCCGCCTCCCCCGGCAGACCGATCAGTCGTGGGTGGAAAGGCCCATGGAGACACTGGTGCAAAACGGTCAATCGGTTCCACTCAAGGTAGTGGTTTGTGTATCAACTGGGCAGACAGGTGTCTTGTGCCATGGCCAAAGACATGTTGTGAAACATGCCAGTCGTCCATCTACAATACATTGACCAACTCCAACCCCAGGCCAGACTTAGGGCGTCATACGTATGCTCCATGACAGTACGCCTCCTTCTAACCCCTATGGTATCGAGAATCGTCAGATCAGATAAAGTGGACTCGCGGAAGGGCGAGAACACCCGCCCCGCTTACGTGTTGCCGCAGCACAGATGCAGCATGCATCCAGACAGGGTGCCTTGCCTCAGCATCATCAGCTCACCAAAGTAAGCCGTCATCAAACAGCTGTATGTGCGGACACTACAATCTTTTGGAGTTGGCCTGCGCAACCTCAGACAGCAAAATGTGTACAGAGAGAACCGTTATGCGCACGGTATGGCTACTACTGACTCGCTTGCCGAGCCCACGAATGGGCTTGCGTCCCGGGGCACCACTTTGCCCACCCGTAACAAAACCCCTCAGCTGCCACAGCCTATGTACGGCTCGCTAGCCAGTGGCGTACCCGATCTGGGCTTCCGCTCCCCCCTGCACGCCATCGTCACGAAGCGGGACCGTCGTGGCCTGCCACTCTGTTTTGAGACGGACCGCTTTACTCAATCCAGCTCCTAGATGGTGTGATTGTGAACTCAACGGCATGCCGACCTGCTCCACGGACCTAGCAAACATGCGTCTAAGTGGCTCTGCTATAAAGCAAGCCGTTGCAAGTACTTGGTACATAGGATTTTACCCCTCCCACCCCCCCCTTCCTTCCTCGCTCTCGCTCGCAAAACTGCACCCACCCTGCTTGCTGACCGTTTAACAGCGTTTATTGTCGAGGCCTATTTTTTTCCTTGGCGAGCGAATCCGCAAGCCACTCATGTGACCTAGACCCTAGGCCCGCGCCTCTTACGTTTCGCTGCAAAATTTGAATGCTCAGATCCTATCTAGCGCTTGCGCGCAAAAGAGATTTCTGCAAATACGCGTCCGTGGAGCGTGGAGCATGGCGTTGAAATGCCTCCTCGACGACGGCACATGAGTAGCTTTTTCTCCACCTCTGGCGTTCTCCTGTCTCGTGCTTTCTCGCACTATGGCGCTATGCAACCCGCTGACATGGTCGCCCTGTCAAGTTTAATGTTGACCGTCCTGTATGTAGTACATACGTATACTGTATTATCTGCCGGGAATAGGAAAAAAAATAATGTATGGCCGTGGTTCGTCTCATGGTCCGTCGCCGCCGCCGCCGGGCTGCCTGCTCTAGGAGCCCCGTTCCGATGCGCCGCCTTCGTCTCCATCAAGCTCGTATCACATCACACCCTGATTCCGTCTGTTTCATTATCCCACTTGCTGCCTCAAGCGAAGGATGCACGTCCGAAATCTCGACCCAGGCATGGCCAAAGCCGCCAAGATGCGCCGTGCTGTTGCACTTTGCACTAAGCTTCTCACGCCAAGTGACCGTCGCGGTCGCGACTCCGGCTTCAGCGAATGGTAGACTACGCGTCACCGACAACGGAACGCCTCACATTTGCCTTGTTAGCAAACGTTATGACGCTGACCAATTGCCGGCGCGCTCTGAACATTAAATGTTTGCTAAACTGTGGCTGGGGCCGCCCTCACCCCACGCCTGCCTTTGCAGAACCCACCCAAAACGCCTCGTCGCTTGGGGTCGGAGTCGGCCTTTGGACTTCTTCGGTTACTGCCCATCGGCGTGGGGTGAAGGCTAAACGCCGGAGTCGTGCCGGCTACCATGTTGCTATCTTAAGCCGACGTACAGTAGATTTGCACGCTTCCACACTGCGGGAAGAACAGGATCGAGCCTCGCTTGGCAGCGCAGCGGTAATCCTACGGGAGCGTCTATTGTAGGGGTAGCCAGTACAGTTAGCGGCCGCGGACGCCGGCCAGCGCCCCGTGCTGGCTTGAGGCTCATTTTCCTGGTCGTCTGTGTAGGTATTCTGTATAGAGCTACTGTGTAGAGCTACTGTGTCGAGCAACACTCGCTAGAGATTGACACGTTTGCACTACAACGACGCGGATTTCGGGACTGACCGCTATGAACAAGCACATGACCTGAAGTGGTCGAACAGGAGACTCTGGCGGGCACTGTCTGCTGAGAGGTCATAATGGCCGTGAGACCTGCATATCAGGGAAAGCCTTGGAGACCGAATGGTCTTCTTTCCCAACTGTAGTAAGACGCACGGAAAAATCCATGGCTCAAGACGATGTGATTGTTGGTGCTTCATCATCTATTGTAGACGCATTTACCACCTACCCTTGACTAAAACGGCAGTGTATGGCTAATCATATCACGATGGTCCAAGTCAACTGCAAAAACTTCCCCCACTTCTTCTACCGCTGGTCCAAAGGAAAAACCATAGGCCATGAACATCTCGGAGAGCCAGTCCGATCATGCATGACACACACGGTCCTATGTTGACCGTCGCCCGTCAGACACAATCAACGTCCGTGTGTATGGAGGGCCAAATTGCGGTCACCTACTACCACCACCATCCAGACACCGTTGAACGTACCAAACTCTAGACAGAGATACCTGGCCATGTGACCCGTTGCCATGGGAAGCTTTAACTACGACCATGTTGCTTTTTCGGCTCATGCCCGATCGTTGCTTCTTTCGTTCACGGACATTTATGCTAACGCAGAAAAACAAACAAGAAACGCACGTTGTACGCACCGGAATACTGGTTAAGTATACGTACGCGTATCTGTTTCTGGAAAGCGTTCAGGAGAAAGGACAGAGAAGAAAAAAGAAAGATAGAAAGACGTCCTGTGACTCTTGGATACATCCAAACAAATAAACAAAACAGAGAGTGTAGAGAGAACATGAGCAATTGTTCTTGTTCTGGGGAAGAAAGAGAAAGGAATAAGAAAAGAAAAGTGTCCGATGGGGAGAGCGTTGGAAACGGGGAGCTGTTTTAGTCTGGAGTAAATACGTCACATACGTCAGTGTAACCAAAACACACGCTGCTTATCCAACTCTCTCTGCATGTGTATCTATTTCTGAGCAAGTTTTATCCAAGTTCAATGCCGAAACAATCTCACTATACCAGCATTCCTCGCTCAATCGTCCAGACCGAGAGCAAGGCCACCAACTGTCTCTCTCTCTCTCTCTTCCCCTCCCCTTTCCTTTTTTGCTTTCAGGGGAAATTAACATCCACAGCTCACCGTATGCCCTCTTCTTTCACCATCCAGGCACACACGCAAAAAAAACCTCCCAATCGGCTCCCTCCCCCTTGCACCGTTCCCTCAACCCCCTTGCACGCTCGCGCCCTTACACGATCCGGCGCACGATCGAGAACCCTCCAAAAGCACTTCACAGAAGAGCCGGTATAGCATGTCCTTGAGCCAACTAGCCAGGAAAGAAAAACCTAGCCTGGGCATGGGCGGATCGGCATCAAGTATGTGTAAGAGAGAAAGGGAGAATCCGGTAGAACAGTAGCAGTAGTTTCGACAAGAGCACAGGAAAAAGAAAAGAAAAGAAAACCCCACACCACCACGACGAATCTTCTTCTTCTGCCCTATACCTATGTATGTTACACAGATGCACATATACTCTCCGATCAAGCTACAATCCATGACCCTGGTCCGCACGCATGCACGCGTGTCCAAGCATGTTTTTCTAGAAACCTTCGTCGTTTTTTTTATTTTGTTTGTTCAAACTTAGTTAGCTGGGCTTGGGTTGGGTTGGGTTTTAGTTCAAGCAGCACACAAAGCAAATGCAGCTACACACACACACACACACACACCCTCTTCTCTGCCAAAACAAGATCACGACGGATTGGGAAAAAAATGAAAATGGAAGGGAAACGGGGAAGGGGTGGTGGTGACGCAAGGATGAGATGACGACGATGGTGCATAATGTGGCGGTGAGGTCTGAGAATAGAGGCTGTTTAAGCACTGTTTGTTTGCTTTTGTTTACAGAGAAAGCTGGGTGTATGGTACAAAACGCTACTTGTCTCGTAGGGCTAACGGTATATGCTAATGGTGTGTGGGTGTGTGGCTGGGCAGATAGGTAAAAGAGCGGAGAGAGAAAGCAGAAACAGGAAAGAAAAACAAGCAACTTGGACACACCGGTAAAAAGCAAACACTACCTTTCTTCCCATGAAGGGAAAGTTCCGTTCTGGGGGGACATGCTGCCGTCTTTTTGCTTTTTGATTTTGGCCATGAGGTTACGGTGGTGCTTGCTTGCTTTTTGGTCGTGCATGGGGTCGCCGGTGGAAGAGAGTTTTTCATGCCTTGCGGGGGGTTCTTTTGGTCATGGTGGGGGGACGTAGGGCCAGGCTTGGACAGGTAGATGGATCGAGATGTGTGGGGGTCACCATATGTGTGTTTGTTTCTTTTTTTTCTGGGGAGGCTAGGCTTTGTACATTTTGTCCGGTGAGGGAGAAGTTGGTTTGATGGTTCCGGGGAGCTTGGTTTAGTGTGAATTCGAGTGATGACAGACCGGAAGTGGAATATGCGGTGGAGTGTTGTTTGGGTTTGGGTTGGTTAGGTAGTTGGTTATGGGGCTGGGGGAGCACGTGGTTTTCGGAGGTTGGTTTGCATGTGCAGGGGGTGTGGTTTGGGTCGGCGATGGGAAGCTGAGGATGCCGTGCCATGCTGGGTTGATATCTTTCTGACGGTGAAGAATTTATGGTCTTCGCCATGGAAGATGGAGAGGCTGGTAAAGTGAGCAAGAGCCATTGTATGTAGACAGCCTTGCTATACAGTCTCTTTGATTCGTGGATACTTGACTCTCACTATTCAGAGAAATGTAGTTCACAACACCAAATTTGTGTCGGCTTACGTAACAATCTAGCCCTAGATAAATACCTCACTTCACTTTCACTATAGTTAGGACTAACCTCTACAGACGTGTTTACTGCGGGGATCACGACAACGCTGCTCAATTCTGCATTCTCCGCTCTCCCGTCAGAATTTCTGAGCTTACTGAGATAATTTGTCGCGGCAAGTGTCGAAATGGCATTCGTAAAAGTGGTGTGTTACCATCTCGTGTCATAGCTAACCAGGTATGCAATATCACGTGATATGATTGAGACCCTATTCTTTCGTCTCCGCTCCGCACAACAATCTTATCTTATGCTATGCACCACGTATACCATACCTTCACGACCCCAGCATTAAAAGGTGGTCCTGAGAAGAAGTTTTGTCAACATGACCCCCTATCCAAAAATCTCACTTGCGGACCTTCCAGATGGCTCCCAATTGCAAATGGACTTTCCCGATACAACGTGGCCAAAGACTCATGGCCGAACTTGTCAATTCCCGACACCTGAACACATACTCTCTCTCCATTCAGAGCCTTTTACCCCGAGCACAGTGAAATTTGAAGATCTGGACCTTATTGTCAAGTTGGGGCAACGTGTGACTACAACAGAGGCGATTAATCTTTGGGCTATTCGCAGAGTGTTCCAGGGAGCTATTCCGGTACCAGAAGCTTATGGATGGAGAGTTATTGAGGACGAAGGAAAAGACCGCTACGTTTTCATCTACATGCAACTCGTCCAGGGCCCGACGCTTAAACAACAATGGCCGGAGCTGTCTTGGAACGACAAGCGAGCGATCTGTAGCGATCTACGTGCCATGGTATCTTCTCTTCGGAGTCTTCGGGACTGTGAACCAAAGCAAATCATTGGTGAGCGTTTCCGGCAGTCAGATAAAACTGTGCTAAATGATTACAAGAAATATATATCATGGTCCTGCGGAAGACTACTGTATGGAAGAACTACCTTTGTTGAGGCCATTTCCTTCTCGGGCTGAGTTTCATGACTGGTACTCTTGGTTGTGGCGCCGACATGCTCCGGATCCACAAAGTATTGCAGACCCGTGGAGGGACTTACTTCCAGATAATGGACCTATTGTTTTCACTCATGGTGATCTCCACCGAGGTAACATCATCGTCAGCGCCATGAATTCTTCAAAGATTGTCGCAACTGTTGATTGGCAAATGTCAGGTTGGTATCCAGACTATTGGGAATACTGTAAAGCCATGTATACAATGGAACATGGTGGAGAATGGTGGGGATATATTGATCAGTTCTTGGATACTTATCAACCACAATTGGAGGCGTTTGATCACTACACATGGTCCCTTGGCAAGTTTTGAACTTTGCCACTTCTACTGGAGATTATGTTTTCACAGCACCTTACGGACCGAATGAGAAGCAAACATGAAAGAGGATAGAACTGCATAGCAAGCCAAATACAATAACCTAGCAACCTAAGCTTGCCCACTACTGCCAAACCTATTTGGCGTCGTCCCAGCGCCTGTATTGTTTTTGCTCATTGTCCCAGGACTAACCTGTAGCAACAGGTACAGATTGCTGTTGGCCCTGCTGGGCATTCGTTTGCGTTTGCTGGGTGTTCGTTTGTGCCTGCTGGGGCTCGGCTTTAGCAATGCTTACCTACTACATGACGACTACGCTGCATCTTGGTAGCTAGCCAATGATGTCCAATCAGAACCTACTAGCGAAGCTGGAATATCATAGACTTACGGTATAATTACATCTGATCTATGGTATGAGAGATTTAGCAGGTAGAAATAAGAGCAATAGGATAGTATTACACGAACTTTCGAGGAGCTCTGAAATGGTTAGATAAGAGCTACATATACTATACGTGCCCTAAGTGTCTCTGGTTCTGTCTCGGAGTCGTATGACAAATACACGCGTTTGAAAATCATAGAAAATCGCTGGATGAGACAGGGATTATGTCATTTGTTTATCAAGTGAAAGAGTATAAGTTCGTTTGCGTGGCAGCTCATTGGGCGCTCGTCCTTATATAAAGGTAAGGGTCCACGCTGGGTTTACATATTCTGTGAGCCTTTATCTTATTAGCTGTACCAAACAGTCACTCTCTTCTCAAATCTTCATTATCATACGTACAATCTCACGAAATTCTACATATACCACCACCCAACATGTCTTCTCGCACCATCCTCCTCATTATTTATGTTGGCGCGGCGAGTCAACGTGCTCATTTTGCTATATGGGTCCCCGAAGCGGAAGGTGCGCTGGAAGGAACCAAAATCCACGTGGTCGGTTCCCCTATGGCAGGATTCATGTTGGAATTCAAGAGGCAATATGCACCAGCGGACTCTGGGCGTAATAAATAAACGATCCCAATTGGATCCGTCTTGGATCAGCATGTGCATCTCTCGGAAAGCGATTCTAAGGAGGACACGCCAATCAATGACCTTGAGCGAGCAGCGACGCAAGTCCAGCCGCCCAGAATCAACGCTAACTTCCTGGATCCAACGCACGATGTAAGTGTAAAGCTCCTGGCGAAATGTGCGTCTGCTGATAGATATAGACACCAATCTATGATTGCCAGTCATGTATTATAGACTACGTCCGTCATCTTGTTGCCCTCGGGTACCTTGATGAGGCTGCTATAGAGATAGTGCAGTCGAAGGAAGGCCCGCCGCAAGTCGACGTGCAACTACGGCCTGTTTGTGCTCAGCTCTGATAGGGCTAACAATAATCTGTACCTGCTGCTACTGGTTGGTTCTGGGACAGTGAGCGAAAACGATACAGGTGCTGGGACGGCACCAAATGGGTTTGGCAGTATTCTACAGAGTTGTCAACAATCAAGCCCAGTCAGACTGGAGGACCGGCTTGATGTGGCTCGATAGAAATCTCTTAAGGATTTAGCCTGACTTGATATATATATTGACTGGTTTGACATGATGAGTTTGATCTCAGCTTGAGTGTTGCCAAGTCTGGTAGCCCAATATCATAGATTGTTCACAGTATATTCCGAACCAGAATGTGAATATAACTTGTATGTTGGCGAGTGCTTACATCGCACGAAGGTGTCTACACATTCCCCGTTATTCAACACCATGAACCATTGGCTATTTGCCTTATGTCACAGCAGTCTCTCACCAGTTTTACCACGCTCGTTTAAGCATTACTCCCATCTAACAGTCACAACTAGCTCGAAATATCCGTATACGCCTCGTCACACCAAGAGCGATTGCTGTATTGCATCCAGAACGTGAAAAGTCTAGGGATTAATGTCTCAGAGACTGTGGCCGTACTTTATCACCAGCTATGATTTTTCGTGACATTTTCATACTGAATCATGCAACAGGAAACGCCGACATCGATATCGACATAGACATCGACATCGACATACCCTACCCCACTCTACCCAGGCCCACCAGCGCTGCCTATCGACCTGCTCCCACACACTTTTCCCACACCCTCCAGACTATCTCCGCTCTTTCGAAAAAGTAAAATGCATCTGCCATCGAACGTTTGGAACAAAAATTATGCCGTGGGCAAGTGTGGAGTCGACACCAAAAGTCATGTGCACTAAGTTTGACATTTGTCAGGCGAACCTCAGCCTCAGCCTTTGGCACGGTCAGATGACCGGGCGGCTTGTATTTTTTCAAATCCACAGTATCTCGCACACTCTTGCATATCCTCGATAATCTCATACCGATTGTTTGGTTTCCTTCTTTTTTTTTCTATCTAACATGCGCCTTCTGCGCCGCAACATCGACGGCGGCTTTGTCTTGGAGGAATTCATAGGCGACGGCATCCCGCGCTACGCCATCCTGTCTCATACATGGGGTGCAGACCGCGACGAAGTCACGCTCGCTGATCTGGAGAAAGGAACGGCTGCGTCAAAAACTGGTTACAGGAAACTTGAGTTTTGCGCCGATCAGGCTGCGAGAAATGGTCTGCGCTATTTTTGGATAGACACGTGTTGCATCGACAAGTCGAGCAGTGCAGAGCTCACCGAGGCTATCAATTCCATGTTTGCCTGGTATTGCGATGCGACTCAATGCTACGTCTATCTGTCTGACGTTTCGAGCGGTATCCGGACTAGTGGCCCGGTGGAGCAGCAAGGCTGGTTCCCTGCGTTTCAGCAAAGTAGATGGTTCACAAGAGGCTGGACACTTCAAGAGTTGGTGGCACCCACGTCGGTAGACTTCTTTTCAGTCGAAGGCCAGCTGCTCGGCAACAAACACTCTTTGTTGAACGAGCTTCATAGCATCACCAAAATTAACCTTGAGGCTCTTCAAGGGAGTCCTCTGGACGAATTCAGTGCTGATGAGCGCATGTCGTGGGTGGGCCAACGCCAGACGAAGCGTGAGGAAGACTTGGCCTACTCATTGCTGGGTATTTTCAATGTGCACATGCCGCTGATATATGGGGAAGGCAAGAAGAATGCGTTTATGCGGCTGCAGAGGGAGATTGATTCGTCCAACCAAAGGCCTTCGTCCTCGCTTCAGGAGAGGTCAAAAGAACAAGGCCAAACATCGAATGTGTATCAGGGAGCGGTGTTCAACGGGAAGATTTCTGGCAACTATGTCCTCGCAGGAACTAATGTTACTGGAGGTATGGTCAATTTTAACTTTAGTTGAAGATGTAGTTTCGGTTGGCAGAAATGAGCAGCAATTTGATCGGTTGGCTCGACAGTGGTAGTAGCCATAGAGAAGGGAGATGTAAGAGAGGAAGAATCGCGATAGTCGGATTTCTGGAATGGTTCAATGTCACAAAACTGTACCTTATCCAATAGTTTAAATACAACATTTACAGTAAACTGGAGTTTCTTTGACATGTTAGCCCACTACAGCAAGATTCGTGAACAATATCCATCTTGTGTAAAATAGTCTTTTCGCGACACATCGAACCAGACAACTCTTATCCCTAGACCCTATTCTACTTGGCTCTCTGGCCTAACATCTAAAATCTCAATGGAATGTTGTCTTGGCCTATCGAATATATTGCCCACCTGCTCGCGCGAAAGTCCCTTGGTCTCAGGTACATAAAAGAAGATGAAGTTCATAACTGCCACGAGCACACCCACATAAACCAGGTAATATCTCCAGGCAATCTTGCTCAGTGCCACAGGATTTACAAACTGGTTGAAGCAAACGGCGACTGCTTGGGTTACCCAGAAGACGCTAGTGCCTTTTGTCCTAAGATGACCAGGCCATATTTCGTTGACGTAGAGAATAGGGATGGGCGTGAGTCCAATGACGTAGCCACCAAGGAATAAGAAGAGAAAGACGATTACTGCGTAGCCAGCGGATACTGAGCCCGTTTTCGAGTACAAAGCCGAACAGATGGTGACGAGTACCATGAATAGGAGCATGGTGCTTGTCGACGTCAGAAAGAGGCGGCGTCGACCCGCCTTCTCGCAGAGGAGCGCCGCACAGCAAGCCAAGAGCCAGTTGAAGATTTGCAAGCCACCATTGATGCCCTGTTGCTGGAAGGAGTTTGTGATGCCGACAGTTCGTAGAACAGGTGCTAAGTAATAGCTAACGATTCCATTTCCGACCCACTGTGTTGATATTGCAATAACCATGGACAGGACAAGGCGCTTGCGATTCCCTGGTGTAGAGACAAGGGCCAGCCACCCAGTCACTGTAGTTTGCCTTACCTCGTCAGCGGACGCACGCATGCGTGCCATTTCCGAACAAACCAACTCGTCATCTTCGCGGCCATTGGCATGGTAGTGAACCATGATCGCCTTGGCTTTTTCCTCGTTTCCATGGCGGACAAGCCAGCTGGGTGACTCTGGGCAAAGTGTCCGCAAGGTAAGCTGAGAGACTGACCAGAAGAGTTGAACAGCAACCGGCAGTTTCCATGACCACGCACTCTGAATATTCATTGACTGGTAAGACGTCCATGCTGCGATGGAAGAGCCAAGGAAGTAGCACGTATTGAAGAGCGCGCCAGCTATGGCTCTTTGTCGTGGATGGGCAAGCTCAATCAGCAGTGCCGATGACGAAATGGTGTTTGGCATACTCGAAAAGCCAACCAAGAAGCGCATTGCAAGAAATTGGCCAAACGTGGTGCAGAATATTTGGCCTGTGAACCCGGCAGCCTTGCCAATGTTGCCAACGAGAATGCCTGCCCGGCGACCATACCGCTCGGACAACCATGGTGCTGGCAAGAAGCCGGCAATGCAACCCATGGAGTGAGAAGCGACGACAAGACCGAGTATTCTAGTATCAGAAAGTCCCTTGACGTCGCGGAGATATCTGGGGTTCGCGATGAGGCTGGAGATGAGCGAGTTGATATATCCGTCACCTGTGGCACCTAGGTAGCAAGTCAGAAGGAGAAGATTGAGTCTCCTTATTCCAGGGTCTTTCCACCATAGCGGGTTGGTGTTATTTGCGAGTGTACTCATTGGACAAAGGCTTATGAAAGGGCAGTTGCCAAGTTTTGGCAAGTGGAAGGTGTACGGGAGGTGTTGCCCAAAGCGCGGTGAGCAATGTCAATAGCGGGGTCAACTTAGCGTTGATGCTCACTCAGCAAGGTGAACCTTGTTTATTCAAGTCCTGGGATTGACGCTGAGTGTTGGTAAGAACAATTCAGCTTGGTTGATAGTCTTGGAAAGACATGTATCGATATGAAGCAATGCTTTTTGTAGTATACAACGAGTGCCACACGTGTTTGTTGCACCGACTCTTACTCTTTCCAAAGATTAAGAGCTCCCGTGAGCTTTTGAGACATTCGTAGCCCATGATGTTCAGTCTTCTTCTTTGAATACCTCATCTCAGAAAGTACTTTCTGGCATCTGATTTTCCATGATGCACATACCCGAGAGCCTGGACGGTATCACACCGTTTTCGCAGGTCCTGCTCCTGCACGTATTTCTTTCATCCATACTCTTTCTCTCAAGTCATAAGCAATAAGGATGCATTAGGTCGTGTCGCTCTCTCATACCTTAACTCTTTCTTTACGCCTTCTTGCTCTCCGCACCATCATTTGCCCACGCCAGCCTCCACCTCCTCTTCAACACATCCAAACTTTCTTGCGTCGATCTTCCTTTTTCCTTCTCTTCGCGATTAATCCGGGTGATTGCTGCCGCGAGGCCAATTGAAATGGCGAAAATGGGATCGAGCCGTCTATTTGAACAAGTGTACATGTAAGTAAATGAAAACATCCGGAACAGCATGCTTGTTTTTTTTATTTTTAAGGAAACACAAAAAGAACAAAAGATGGGTGCAGTGTGAAGAAGGGGCCGTACTTTGAAATGATAAATTGTGGCGCCATGACTTCACGTGGAGGGGGAAAGAAGGACAGGAAAGAAGACGGAGCGTTGTATTGGGTAGGCTCCAAGATGAATACTGTTCAACGGGGACCAAGCAAGTATTTGACTTTGGGAAATGCAGGGTCGTTAGGAGCCGACGTTTGTTGGGGTGGTTATGATAAACTTCTTCCCAAGCTCGCATCGGCTGAAAATACGATCCACTCGACTGCACCCTGCATTTGTCGTGGTCCGTGCCCACGGCCGGCGCTGGAGCTTTCCCCACGATCTGTCGAATGCGGGTGTCTCCACGCAGGCGGCTTGGTCACTGGAAAGCTAGTCTTCACGGGAACTCTATTGCAGTCTCTGTCCGAGGGTATCCTGTGTCCCTTGCATGCTCGTGCTGGGTGAACGACGTGTGACAATGGTGGGGGCTTGTGCATGCGGCTCCTTATCAGGTGAGCCATGTCGTCATGGGCTACAAAGGCACAACCGGATGAGCCGCAGGTCACGCTGCCGTGTCAGGTACGAGACGGTACATTCACGAGGATAAGCATGTCATGACGCACAACAGAATAGAAAGAATATGTCCATGTAATCAAGTCAGATCAGGTCTGGTACATTCTGGCTAAAGCGGGTTCATCGAACTATACGGGCATCTCGAGAGAAGGACGCCAATCTGCCTGGCCACCACTCTGCATGGCAGCGAACCTTGCTTGTACAAACGGGGGTTGTTATCGTGCCGTGCCATGCCGTGTTTTGCCACCTTCGCTTTGCTTTGTCAATCCTCCCAGACCCCGGTGGTGGTTGACTGGCCTAGGATGCTGGGAGAATTGCTATTGCACCAGCCATCAGCCATCAATACTAATCAATCATCCTAGCCCGGTATACTGTTGCCATGAATATCAAAGAAACCCATAAACCGAAAACGCCCGAGTTCGCCGCAGCCTCGACAGCCGATAGATAAGGGAATGCGGGATGGTGCAAGCTGCTTAAAAGGCCTCGCCGAACGTGTTCTCGCCAGAGTACCTGGTGTATGGTTAGCAGCTGCCTTAGTTGAACAGATATGGGTGCAAGTAAAGAAGGACATACGTGATGTACAGGAAGCCGTCCTCATCCTTGTGTTCCTCATATATCGAGCTCATCAAAGCTGCAGTAGGTGGCAGGACCTCATCGACAAAGATGAAGATGGCCTTCTCGGGCGACAGCTTGATGCGCTTACGGATCACATAAACAAACTGGCCGACGGTGAGGTCTGCAGGTACCAGGTACTTCTTCTTGTCAATGGTTGCAATATCGGACTTCTCGACCTTCTCGCAAATGACCTGGCGCACTGTTAGCTGCTGTTCGATGGCGGAAGAGTGCGGCGTCTACGTACAGGAATGCGGTCGTTGTACTTCTGGCGAATGCGCTCAGCCTCGGCCTTGCGCTTCTCAAACGGGTGCTCGTCCTTGAACTTGGAACGCATTTTGGGAAGCTGGTAAGGCTAGCGGGTGTGTGTCTGTGTAGCTGAGGGGGCAAGGTTATATGTAGTGTTGCGCGAGGGTACGGTGCAGTTGTTGTGCGGTGGATTGGGCGTGGCGGAGGTGTAAGTAGGATGGAGGGCGTAGGTGCGGTGTGGGAACCTTAAGCACAGGCAGCAGAGCGGGGCTACTACCTGCGAATCATTCCCGCCGCCTTACCTAACCAACCACCAGCCGCAGGCACCACCACTACACGACCGGCCAAAAGGTCACTGGCCACGCACCAGACGACCAGCATTTCACTCGCCAGTCAAGTGCCCGTTGTGCCTGCAACACCATTGTCACAGCCCTTTCGTCATGGCATCATCGCCCTTTTGCTGCCACGGCCCGGGGTGTGACTCGTCTGGATGGCTGTGCTGACCGCCTCGCCCCAACCAAGTCACTTGCTCAGCTCCCATGACCTAGGTACCTGGGGACTTTGGCTACACACTCATCTGCCTGCTCCTGACTCACCCTCGTCTCTCAATATGCCAGTATTCACTACACTGTTACTTCACCAGATCTGCAGTCGATTGCTGGGAGCGTCCTGTAGCTGCCCGACGCGTTCGTAGTCGCGCTAGCTGCCATCATTGCCTAGCACACCATCGTCTAGCCGCTCATGGCGACGTGTCCATTCCCATGGCTGGACGTCAGTAGACACTAGCAAATGCTTCTTTCTGAGGTATCTGAGAACGTCATGATACGAGACATGATGCACACGTCTCTCCAAATCGGCAAGACATCAGGTAACAAAAAAAAAGCAGTCGTGCTCAGGGTGCAGCGACACTCGAATCAAGGGCCCGAGACATGACGCAAACGTCCGGGCGTCGCTAGCCCTGCGATGCTTACTAAGGCCCGGTTGGCTACTCTGGTACTCAAGTCATGTGTTTGCAGTGTTTGCACCATGCAGGTACCGATACCGCTAGTACCGAGGCGCTCCGCCGACGATGCGCCCACCATGGTGTGATGCGCGACCGGTTGTCAGCATTTCTTACTATACTCGCAATTCGAATATAATTCAATTCCTCTTTCCTTCTCCTCCTTCATGATTCAACCCTAGTCTACTGCCAGCTACCGCCCGCCATGCGTCCTTTCCGGCCCTCGTTCCGCATTCCGCGGGCTCTCGAGCGTCCACACAACTACACACTGCAACGCACACTACCCACAAGTCGCATTCCTAGCAGGCAATTGCATTCCTCTCCAGTTCGCCGCATAGATCTGCCTCGAAGCAGTAAACCAGAGAAGCCAGATCCTTTGGAAGAATGGCGTAACCCAGAACCCAGCAAATGGCCCAACAGAATAAGATTGCTGTTTGTGCCCTTTGTTGGAGCTCTCGTGTATTCCATGGTAAGCTTGCTTCTCATGGTACATGTTACCATTGACTTATCAAACCCCATGCTGACCCACTTTCCAGTGGACAGACGACTCAATCAAGACTGACACGCCCACTATTGCTGAAAAAGATGCCCTCCTCAAGCGCGAGAATGGTGTCTCCGACAAATCCCCCATGCGTCTGCGGATGGAGCAATTCATCAAACAACACCAGAAGCAAATTGTAGCTGAGCTGGAAAAGGTCGACGGCACAAAGTTCAAAATTGACACGTGGGAACGGCCAGAGGGCGGCGGTGGCATCACTTGTGTGCTGCAAGACGGCAAGGTCTTTGAAAAAGGCGGCGTCAACACGTCCATCGTGTACGGCCGGCTTCCCCGAGCAGCAATCCAAAAGATGCGTGTGAACCACAAGGCGCTTGACCCAGACGTCGACTCTCTCGCCTTCTTCGCCGCTGGCCTCTCTATGGTCCTGCACCCCCACAACCCCAACGCGCCCACGGTCCACCTCAACTACCGCTACTTCGAGACAGCAGACGAGTTCGGAAACACAAATGCCTGGTGGTATGGCGGTGGCTGCGACTTGACGCCTTCGTACCTTTACGACGAGGACGCCATTCTCTTCCACGGCACCATCAAGCAAGCCTGCGACAAGCACGACAAGGCCTACTATCCACGCTTTAAGAAGTGGTGTGATGAGTACTTCAACAACAAGCACCGCGGCGAGACCCGCGGGGTAGGCGGCATCTTCTTCGACGACCTCGACGAGACAGAAAAAGACCAGGAACAGCTCTTCTCCTTTGTCCAAGACTGTCTCTCGGCCTTCCTACCTTCCTACATCCCCATTATCAACAGGAGAAAAGACATGCCATTCACTCCAGAAATGAAGCAGTGGCAGCAAATTCGCAGAGGCAGATATGTAGAGTTTAACCTCGTCCACGATCGCGGTACTGCTTTTGGTCTCAACACCCCGGGCTCCAGAGTCGAAAGTATTCTCATGAGCTTGCCCCTTACAGCGAGATGGCAGTACATGCATGCGCCTGAAAAGGGCAGCAGAGAAGAGCGCCTGCTAGAAGTGTTGAAGAAGCCGAAGGAATGGGTGTGAAGAAAGACATCAAGACTAGAAGGATGTTTTGTGCTTGTATTTAGCAACATATTTTGTTCCCATGTAAACCTTCTTTAGAGTTCTTGTGTAGAAAAGAAAGCATCGTTTTATTCGTTTGACTGAAGGATTATGGGTACCAATATCAAAGTATCATTCACCACATTCAATGTTTAAATGTATACACACACGCGCGCGTCGTGCTTCGATCCTCCCAGCATACAAAAACATAGTGGCGCAAACACAACATCTCAAAAGGAACAGAAAAAGACTTTTTTTTTTAAAAAAAATATGAATACATGTGTATAAACGTCGCGAATGCAGACTCCCATCTACACAGGTAGTAAAGAGAAAGAGAAAAGAGAAAGGAATATACAAGTTCTACAGTGAAAAACCCACACACTGCGCCACCCGCAATTTTTTGTATCATCATCACTCAGAAAACCTCAAACAAAGCTCACCCCCTAGCATCCCGATGACCCCAACCAGGAAGCCCACTTAACCCGCGGCCCATAGTCCCTAATCCTGCTGCACCTTCTCCTGCACCGCCGGCACCACCGGCACTACCAAACCCACCAGCGCTAGTCGCGTATCCCCCACGACCATGAGCACCACTACCCCCACCATTCAACAGCTTGTCAAACTGCTCTACACTGACGACTGCCCGCTGTTTGACATCGAGATCCATATCGCGACTGAGCTGCTTGGCGCCCTCTTCAAAGCCCAACTGGCGGAGATTGAGTGCGCGTTCGCGCGTAGCAGCTTCGTCGGTGTGATCTTCCACCCAGACGAGATTGTGCAGCATCCAGGCGCAGGCTACACGGATGTCGCGACGCGGATGGGTGAAGAGCGGGAGCACATGTTGCATGAGGGCTGTTTGTGAAATGAGCAAAGAACGGTGTTGGGGCCGGCCGTTAGCTAGGTGAATGAGGATAAAGATAGTCGCAAGGATGAGTTCTGAAGCCGGGTATGTGGCCCAGTTTGTCTGGCCGAGATGGGTGGTGGACGCGGAAAAGGGGGCGCGCTGGCTGCCGCTTTGCCAGTAGCTGGGTGTACCAGGGCCGCCCTGTGTTTGTGATGACGAGGCCGAAGGAGAGTTCTTGGGCCGGATTTTAGCGTCGAGAATCTCGAAGAAGCGGCTGTGTCCGAATGCATTGAGCAAATGGTCAATCATTTCGCCAGAGGCCTTATCCTCGGACACAAAGTTGCGAATAAAGTCAAGGGCTTGTTCTTGTATGCGAATGTCATCGCGCTCGCTGTTCAATCGGTGGTCTTGCTCATCGTTCTTGATCTGTTGTAATCGGTCTCGGATATTAGTTGCGCTGGTGTATCGAGATCCGTGGCGCTGGTGCCGACGCATTGATGGTATGCTTTCGGTCATTGCATCGTCGTCATCCTCAGAACCCAGTTCATCGTCCACATCCATATGCGGCTCATCGACTGCGTTGAGGATATCGACTTGCTCTCCTGCTGCATTTGGTGTCCCCATAGCAGGCTTCGAGGGCTCCCCATTCAGCACCTGTACAAGCCAGCCTACCCCCAGCTCCTCTAGACACTGGATCTTCATAGCATGAGGCAGACCAAGGCATAGGTGCTTCAGGGCCCAGAGGCTGCCAAACCGGAGATCAAAATTGGCTGATCGACATTGCTCGCAGAGTGTACCTAGAACTCCCGACTCAAGAATTTCCTGCTCGTTGTCAGCCTAGAAACAGACAGGGTCCGGGATCTGCTCACAGTTCGCATAGGTGATACATCGAGCACCAGGTTGGTAATAACCTCAGTAGCTGCAATCTGCACCTTGACGTTCGCGTGTGTCAAGAGCTCAAAGATCGGTTGCGCGACACCGTGGTCGATAAGGCTCGTTCGGAGGACACTGACCGATCTCGACAGTGACCGGGTAAGCTTGCACGCAGCAATCAAAACAGCGTCAGGGTTACCATCCTTTGGTGAAGGCGACGTGCCCGGTTCGTTACTCTCGTTGTATGGGACTAGAGCTTCTATGATATGCGTTGCCACGCCCATCTCAATCACCATCTTTCTCAGCGAGTCTTGATCACCTGTCATTGCTGCCAATGCCAGCAGAACGCTTTCACGGTACTTGAAGGCATGTAGGATATCAGGGCTAAGCCCAGCTCTACCCAAGGTCGACGAAGCTGGGTCGATATTTGGATCCTTGACTTCATGAGATGATGGTTTGGGTTGCCAGAGAGGCTTCGACGACGTTGCCGGTATGTCGAAGGACTTCTTCAAAATCTGTATCAGAGTTGGCAAAGTCCGAGAATGAACAGCAGCTGTCTGAAGCGTCTTGTTTCCTGTAACCAGCTCTGCCAAAACGATGGGTGAGCGCTCCAGTACATAGCGCAGCTCATCTCTAGCCACCTTGCTCATAGTGCTTGCTTTCTTTGCTTGCTCTGATGTTGGACTTGAGTCTTCAATCATTTTCTCAACTAGTGGAATGACCAGATACGAGAAATGTCTCTCGCGTGTTGCCTTTGATGGATCATTCAGCGGCCACCGCTCGCCAAACTTCTTGAGCAACGCTAACAGCCAGCAAGCAGACAAGCGCTCTCTAGCTTCTCCTCGCCGTGCAACGTACATGAGCCATATGAAAAGCGGCGACTCAGACTCATCCGAGATGGTGCTCCTGCTTGAGCTGTGTTGTAATGACTCCATGCTTGGAAGCCGAGAATAGTCGTCTCCAGCACCTGAAGAGTACGCACCAAGAGCCGGCCATTGCTTAATGTACGGATCTGACTTGCTTGCCATGGTCTGCACTCGTGGTATCAGTTTGTCCCACGATGCCGACTGTGAGGTGTTGTTTCCCTCGAAAGCTGCTGTGGAGCGTTCCTTTGGCCAGCCAAATAGCTGTTGTATCGACTGTGAATAGAGGAACCGAGCAGTGTAGAAATGGGAGTCCTTGATGATGGCAGAGATCGCCTCCAAAATGTCTGATAGATAGGCACGGGGAATCTGATCACGACTCGACCGCTTCGTGTCTGGCACTGGGATGCGATCGTCCATAGCTGCGACAACCGCAAGTTTCTCAGCGAGCAGGTCAAGTACGTCGTTGTCGACTAAGAGTTTCTTGTGGCTCTCTTCTCGGCACGTCTTCATGACCAACTGGATTGCTGATTCTATTTGCTGGTTGACCTTCATGGTACCTCCTGATTGCGCCAAAATCTCAGACAGACTCTCAACAGCTGACCTTGTGTATATTATCTCATTGACAGCAGATGAGAGAGATGATGTTGACGAGTCTGACATGTCAGGCCAGGGCTTCTCTTGCGCCACAGCATCGACAATCTGATTGAGCGTCTTCAGAGTCGCGGTAACGAGTTTGGAGGGCGTTTCGCTCGGCCGCAGCGCTTCGAGTAGCGGAGGTAGTACATTGCCTGCTAGCAGTGGCGCAACAAATGCGGGTCCCCCTATACGTCTTGTACATCAGCCAAAGTGCTCCTTTACATCATCTTTTCATACTGCGCGCTCACCATTCGCAAGGCTGCCGACTACGAGCGTGGCTTGAAACCTCAATTCATCTTCGTTTGTCCAGTCTTCTATTCCAGCCGTTTCACCGAATAGGCCAGAGCTGTTTCCGTTTCTGATATTCCTTCTCCTCTTCCCTCCCTTTCTAGCCTCCGCTCGTAGTAAACCAGCTAGTGGTTTCACAATACCATGCGTGACTGCCAGTTCTTTCCTCTGTCCGTGTCCAACAATCTCATTCTTAAGATTTTGAAGCGCGGTGACCTGCGTCTCAGGTGTATTGGGATTAGAAAGCTCGCTGAGCGCGGAGGGAATGGTTGAACGGCCCATTGTGTCGGCTGAAAGGAGGGCAGATAATTGGTGAGGGGCGGGTGTCAAGACCGGTTGTCGCAGATTAACAGTTGTCGCGTAGGCTCATGTGAAGAGGGCCAGTGGCGGTTGCTCGAGCGTATGTCAAGGATGCGAAGAGACAGTAACGGATGCTTCACCGGGAAAGCACAACTTCAGAGTCGGAGTACCGCGAAGAGAAGGCGCCACGACGAAGTTGATATCATTGACTGCGCAGCATTTTATGCATCAAGGCTTTGATTGCTCCACAAGTAGCGCAAAAAGCTCGTCAAGTCGTCGAAAGTTCCTTTGCGCGGCGTGGCAGTACGTGGCCGTGAACGAGTTTGAACGACATGGGACGGCCGCGCTCCAGCCCGCAAACGTCAGCGCAGCATTGATACGCCTTATCAGCACGTGACTATATCATTCACAGACAACCCTTGTTGCCTCGCTTTAGATACGCCATCTGCCTTCGTCGATACACCGTCGGGCTCTTGCAAACCAAAATTAAGTTAATTTCTTCTCAGTGTCCATTCTAACCCACGCAAACAGGTCTCATTGAAGATGATTCAATTTCAACGTTGATTAATTCCAATAACCAAATAAAGCGAACGCGTACATTCACTATGGCTCTACAAGTATCAAAGATAACTCCATAATCCCATGAGTTGTCATTAGTCATAAGTTCCGCCTCGCACCCTTCATGTTCATAGACTCCGCCTGAGCAGTACACCTCTCTTCCCATGCCCAAGACCAACGAGATATGCATGTAGTTGTTGGGGTTGCAGCAAAGCAAGCCTTCAACAAGTCTGTAAAATGTATGTCAAAACACCAATCCGTAAAGTCGTCCAAACTACTCAAAAGTTACCCGTTCCCTGCCCAAGACCTGCTCTTAAAAATCACTAAGTACTCCCACATCAGTATCGTTCTCTTTGACAACGCCGCCTTCGGTCAAGATGACGACCGAAACGCATGCTGCATATGCCTCCCTGATAGCGCAAGACATGCATGTCTCTTTGATGTTCGCCACAATAGCACTGTGCCCATGGTGTGCGCACCAAGCTCGGGCAAACACCTCGTTGTCGCTCACGCCAAGTGCCTCGATGGCCAACACTTTCATAACCTGCTCATGAGCACTCTTCTTTTGCTCATTCATGATTGCCAGAGCCTTTTTCCCAGGCGATGATCGAGATGAGGTAGGTCGAGGCGTGCGGCCTGACTGATGGCCCCAGTCCTGGATGTCTACGAGCCCTTCATCGATTTTGATTGCTTTGTAAGAAAAATCGTAGAAAAGCACTGAACAAAGTTAGTTTGAGGTAGTTGCCTCTGCTGGTCTGCTTGCTACGTACCATGAGGCCCTTGGTGGCAAGGGAAGGCATTGATAAAACTGACGTCGTATCGCAGCTTCATCGGCCAGCTCTCCCCGCCACATGCAAACGAGATTGCAGCATCAAAGACCATTGGCGGACCAGAAGCATTCCTGGTTCCTTCAGGTCTCTCTTTGATGGGCACAAAGCGAAGCTTCTCCATTCGTATGAGGTCTGTGACATCTTCCGTATCCGGCATAGGTATGTCGTAGTCCTCGATCGGATAGCTGTCCTCTACTGTTCCCAGGGGATTGGTGCGATCATCCATACTCTCCACATCAACCGGGACGAGCGGTGGGTCTGGAGATTCAAGTTGCCTAATCTTCACACACTCTGTTCGTTTGAGTTCAGGAGTGTAGATGCATGGCCCGATCCAGCCTGCAATCTGTTTTACTCCACGCGCTGCTCCGAGAACCTTGCCAACAATACATTGCGAAGACCAGTACGTGTTGGCTCGGTACTGAAATCCAGATGCTTGATGCATATGCGTAAGATATTTGAGTGCATCACCAGTATCCTGATCACAATCGATCAAGCTATTCATGATGAGCCACGGGAGTGTGCGACCTGGCAAGATTATGCCTGAAAACCACGACATGGCATCTGCAGACCTGTCCTCGACGGCCTTCTCATTCGGGTCCCCCTCTTCTAGGATATACTCGATCTCATCCATGTTGGGCCACTTGAGCGTCGCAGCAAAAGTCCTTAGCGCTTCTATCTGCCTTCTCTTGCTCCTCAAATCGAAGCTAAAAGTGCTTTGGGTAGACGAAGTGCGTGTCTTGGTAATCTCCATATTTTCAAGCCATCGCTGTGCAAGAGCTAGATCCCATGTAATAACAGGAGGGAGCTGCATAATCAGCTTGCGCTTAGACTTGTCTGAATGATGCTTAGAATGGATGCGGAGGTAAAGCTCTACGGAGAGCAACAGTTGGTGGAAGAAATCCTGCTTCTTGCGCTGGTCGGGCGAGTCAAAGAACTTTGCTACAACCTGATTTCTCGGCTGTGAAAAGTCTATCCACTGGGGGTTGCTCAATACAGTAATGAGGTCTGTAATTTGCTGATCAATCCGGATATGGCGGTGGTCCTCATCGTATCGTTCCGGATCTTCGATGAGGGTAGTATACAGGTAGTGGTACATCTCCTCCGGATCCTGTGAAGAGCAAAGTTAGGGAAACGAACCGAC
Source organism: Curvularia verruculosa (assembly GCA_036172615.1). Lineage (NCBI taxonomy): Eukaryota > Fungi > Ascomycota > Dothideomycetes > Pleosporales > Pleosporaceae > Curvularia > Curvularia verruculosa. The sequence continues at coordinate 130,918 of JAWDHC010000005.1, read as the reverse complement.
ACAAGAAAAAGGAAAATACCCAGCGCGTGGCGGTTGACTGACATCTTCATTAAGGCCGCTCTCTAGCTTCTGTAGCCTGTCCAGGATCTGTAGGAGCTTGATCTTTCGTGGTTGCAAGTCGCCAGCAAACTTGATGGGGGCATGACTTGTTCCAGACTTGCTCACCCAGTAGTTGAGAGTGGTGGTTCCCGGGCTCTTTCCAAATGCATAAGCATGCATGGATACTCATGAGACAGCCAGGGGAACTGGTCGTCTTTGGTGCCTGTCATATTGAGCGATATATCCCGGTATGCCTGCTGCTGGAAAGATGCGCGGTCGGTTCGACTCTGATGCTCGGCTTCCAGCACTGCGTAAAAGCGATTGTATCCGTCGGGTGCATTTGGTATTGCATCACGGTATCCTTTGAAAGTAGATGCCCCCGCACAAATGAGATCCTCTGCTTCTGCCGGGTCCAACGCATCCTCCAATCTGTATCCTTTTGGCGGCCATCGTCTCATCCTGCGAAAGTCGTCCAGGGGTGTCGGGTGGGAGTAGGAGCCGGCGCGACGAGAGGGCGAAAACTTCTGGTAGGGGACCATGTGGACTTCGCCTCCACTCGACGAAGGCCGAACCGGATTTGGCTGGGAGCCATGTCTCGAGATGCGGGTACGGGAGACAACGGGCGTGGTCCGTGTTCGTGAAGCTTTGGTGATCTGCAGCTGCTGAAAGTCGTCGTGGAGCTGGGGGAAGGGCTCAGCAGCGAAGGCATATGGCAGGGCACAAGAGGCCGAGGATGCTTCGGAGCGGCGTACCCCCCATTGACTATCACGCTGGCGTTTGCTAGCATCCCAACGGGTGTATTCAGAGGTCATCTCTTATGCATAGCACTGTAGAAGAGAGAGAGAAGACTACATCCAACTCTGTTGCAAGTAAGTGCGTGGTCAATTAACCGGGGTAGATTCTGGGAGCATGTCGCGACGCTGTTGGCAGGCTGCCAGGGCACGCGGGGGTGGTGTTTCTGGCCATGCCGGGGGAGGTCAGACTGGTAGCAAGCGAGGCGCGCCCTCTTGACAATCACCAACTGACCTTCATAGTACGATAGTATTCACAGTCGCAAAACCGCTCCGAGGTCTCAAGCAAAGGACGCGTTCACCGCAGGGCGTGATGGAGTCTGGTTGGTCGCGAGGATGTCGAGGGATGCACAGGCACACGACCTCTCTCAAGGTGCGGTTTCGTGACAGGACACGCGTGGAGTGGTAGTGGGGGCGGGGGCGCGATGATGGAGGAGCAGCGGTTTCACGCCACGGCCAGAGATCAGGTCAGGGTCGCTAAGCTGATGTTGTTGACGGAAGGCGCGCATCTTTGTCCTTTGGGAAACCCTTGACCTGCGCCCTTAGATTTGCACCTGGCTGCCGTCACAAGCATGTTCGATGGCACGTTCAGACGGCCAACTACAAGGCGGCCTCACTATTCTCCAAAGGTAGGGCGGTCTATGGACTAGGCCCGGCTTGCACCGTCATATTATTCGTCCACGTAACCTCACGGGATACCTTTAGCGGCTGGACCATGGTGCGCTCACCAAGTGCTCTAACTACGCGGCATCGGGAGCATGGAGCAAAGAGGGGTTTTCTTCCATGATTAATACTATCTACCCAATAGCATGGCTGCTCGTTTCCATTGCACGTGGCATGCACTCGTTCCATCATCGAGGCTATAGGCCAGCACCTTGATATCACACCGGCCCTGCTGCATATGCATCGCTCTCTCCACGCTCATACTTCCGTATTCGTTTACAACAGCATCGGACACTGCTGCCGGTACTTGTAAGCATGCTGTGACGAACCAGTGGAAAATGCAGTGATAGGGCGGGGGAAGCTGCCCATCCATCACACTGGATACATGAGCCTGGCGCGGATACGGCCATGTCTTTCCGCGAGCCTCATAGGGCTCCACGTTGTGGCCATGCTCTGTGAGATGCCCTGCGGCCGAGCCATGGCGCCAGCTCATCCTTGGACCAGTCTGTCTTTTAAGACTCCCATACAGAGGTGACCACGAGGTGGTTCAGGCCAAACAGGCAAGCTAGCTCATAAATGTGGGAAGCACCCATTCGCGGTACACACGGGAGGTGCAACAGCGCACACATGGCTTGGAAGCAAAGAAAAAACAACAACGACGCAACGTGGAGGATGTTTGCGCGGTAGTGGTGCGTGCAATCACTATGTGTCTGATTCGTTTGTGCGAATTCCCGTAGCTGACCCATTAGGTAAAACGTTGGGAGATGGACTGGCGCTTGGAGCAGTGTTGGTGTGCTTCTCCATGGTGTATCCCGTTCCCCGATCGACCAAGCCCTTGTAGTAGTCGACGAGTACTTCTGGCTTTGGAACGATGCGCCAATCCAGCCGCCGTAGAAACTCAAGTTCGAGCAGCGCCAATTCACGGACACTGACGCCGCCCACCCTCGCATACAAGCTATTGGTCCAAAAGCTATCGCTCAAGCCTTTGGCTGCAACCGTGGCAGCCGTTATCAGAAACCGGTGTACAGTCAGGCTGCTGATGGTGAAGGCAGGATACATGGCGCACAATTTGTCGACATAGAAGACCATGGAGAGAAGAATTGGCGGCGACAGGGTAGCATGTACGATGAGGCGGGAGAGGTAGTCGCGGACGGATATGCCAGGCGGGGCTCTGTAAAGGGTGAAAAAAAAAATCAGCAAGAAGCAGACATGGTCAGCCACGGATGAACGTACCTTGAATGGAACCTGGTCAGAGTACCGTCCCGCAATGGATAGCCATCGTTCAAGCGGACCAACTCCATGAGCATGTCGGAAATGAGCACGCCAAGGTCTTTGACGTCGCACAGCTCATACCGAATGGGCATGACTTTGAGGCTTGGTTCCTCGCCGCGGGCTCTCTTGGCTGGTGAGGCGGGCACCCGTAAGACGGTACTTGCCCCCGCCGGATTGGACTCTACTCCAGGAGGCATACTCTCGCGCGACGCAGACGGACTGTGAGGCAATGCATGCTGGACAGACGCAGCAGGCTGCGGAGGTTCCTGCAATTGAGGCTCTGCAGGCTCCGTAACTAGGGGCGCGGCGGGGGCGGAGCCCCGCTGTATGGGCGAGATTGCAGATGTGGTCGCGGGGTGTGCAGCAGCAGCAAGGGCAACAGCGTCGTCGCCGTCGTCTCCGACTGGGTCGTGCTCGCTGGCGGCGGGGTGGGCAAGGGCTTGGGCGTCGGCGTCTATGATGGGCGGAGGACGGTAAGTAGGGGGGAAGCCAGGCGGAGTGTACTGGGTGCCGTGGTCTGCGTAGCTCCTCTTATGGCCGTGTGGGGAAGAGGAGAAAGCTGGGACGGGTGAAGGGGCCGAGCAAGAGGGTTTTGGTGTGGGCGGCGCGTCAAACCGCCGTGCAGCGGAGGCACTCACGGCAAAACGGGGCGAGTGTGAAGTTGAGGAAGCCGAGGTGCGTCGCGAGGCATGGTACGGGCGGTGGGCAGAGGAGTGAAAGGCGGTGCTGGGCGAAGGAGGTTGCGAGATGGTGGGTGAGGATGTGATCATGTCTGAAAGCTGCCAGAGGAGCGGGTCGCGGGTAGCGGGAATGCTAGGGCGGAGGAAGATGACAATATCGGGCAACTGGCGTGTGCATCATAGTCGGAGCGCTGGACAGCCAAACAGAGGATCTGGCGGCAACGTGGAGAAGAGAAAGACGAGTCTGGCGAAAAAGAGGCTTGATGCGCCCAGGATAACGGGCAGCGATGCCGCTCGTGGGAGAGAGAGAGGCTTGGCTTGGCTGGCTGGCGTGCAAACCATTGTGGCAGCGCGCACGTGTGACGTTTCGAGGCTTCAGTTGGCGACGGCAACAGTACTACGTGCCCTACAGCTTCCTATCCTGTAAGCGATCAAGTAATTCTTACCGCATAGTTCAGCGATTGGTTGCGGACCGCCCGGCGGTCCAATGATGCCGCGCTGCCGCGCCCAGGCATGGAAGGGAACATGTAGAGGCCAAAATTTCCGGAAGACGAGATGACGACGGTTTGTTAGCGGCCGTCGACCCCCTTGCCGATATAGTGGGTCACAGAATTTGCATTTGCTGTGTTGCTAGTCATGGCCCTCGCCTGTCTATGTCCGACTTTTGCTCCTGTCGGCGAACCTGTCATGCCGCTATACCAGTTTTTTTTGTTTCCCTCTCTTTCTCTGTCCTGCCAGCTGCTGCCTGTCCCCGCAGACTCGGCCACCCAACTCTGGTTTCCGACAACGCAGTGTGGCTGTTGTGGCGGCCCGAGGATTGGATTAGCTAATGCGTACCACGGTCGTTCTTTCCCTGCGATAAGACCAAGACCAAGCCCAAGACCCCAATCCGCACTAGCCCAGCTAGGAGTAGTAGGGCACGTTGTAGAATCCCACATCCTCACTCGACAACGCCTCACGCCTACGTGATAGGACGCCGCACGAGAAGGCCCGACACTCGAAATGCCTCGTAGCCATGCCATACGCCTTGCCTCCATCCTCCTTCTACGCACACGACGAGCGCGCCCCCGTCGAGACCGCTCTTCTTTGCCGCATCTTCCGACCGTCGGTCGCCATGCGGGGCTGCCTACCGCCCATGTAACCGTTCAACTGCAGCCTTCATGTCGGCAATAAGTTTGCTTTCGTTGCATGCATATACACATACATGGTCAGATTCCTTTTCTCACCACCTGACCCGCAGCATTTGCACCCACCGTCAAAACCCTTCTCCTTGCCCGGAATTGCCTACTTGGGTCAGAGTCAGGTCTTCTTCCGACTAGCACCATGACCATGCCCCGAATGCCCAAACTGCCCAGGCAGGTAGTAGTGTGCATCTGGCTACACCGGCCCCGGCCCACCTCGTCCCCACGATCGCCACAAATCTAAGGCCGTCACCGGCGAGCACATCATCTTCTAAAAATTGTATTATCATATGGTAGTTATACTAACTCCTCCTGTTGGCCTTTCAACCTGAGGTCCTGGTATCGCAGAGTTTCCCTATGCAAAGATTAAAACCAAACCGCACATACATAAACACACACACACACAAAAAACGCCCCTTGCGAAAATGCTTTCTTCTTTTGTCTTGTCCCCCGGCTTATCTCGTCTTGTCATTGTTAGGCGCCTCTAGCTCGGCCGAAAAAGACTGTTGCTGAAGCGGTGGACTATGCAACTCTGCCGGAGCTGGCTGCGCCGTCATGTGCGCATACTTCAATTGATCGATTCTACAAGGGAAAACACGTCAGCAACCATGCAATCTCGACAAACTCGCTCATCCACTTACTGTTGTTGGCTCATGCCACTGATGCTGCTCATCATGCTCAAGTGTCCTTGGTGGACGGCTGGGCTACTCCATCCGCTTGGGTACTGTTCACTAACACTGTGCTGGCCATACTGAGGCGGCGAGCTAAATCCATGCTCGCCACGGTGGCCAGGTGGCGGCGTGGCATATCCAGGACGAGCTGGTTGGAAGCCAGGCGACGGAAGGCCTCCATCGCCATACGTCGTTCCAGGTCCATACTGATGGCTCATCTGCGGATCCCCATGGTTCGGCGCATTTTGTTGCTTGAGTGTTTCCTTCAGCGACCTCGAACGGCCGACGAAGAAGAAAAGTGCCGCGCAAATCACCAGAAATGCGACACTGCCCACGACGATACCGGCTATAGCCCCACCGGAAAGTGACGTGCCATGGTTTCCTCCATTGCTGCTCGGTGCGGGTGCTCCGGTCGGTGTAGAGTAGCTAGAAAGAGTGGATGAAGCTTCTGCAGGAATCGGCTCACCAGGTGCTATCTGGAAGTCCGCCTGGGCAGCAGCCTGGACCTGTGAAGCCAGTGTTTGTGTCGAGTTGGGGTTGATGGCGCCGACCATGTGCTCACCAATACAGCTGTTTGGTGCCGCACAGTAAAAGAAGATGGGCTCGGTCGAATTGATGGTGATGTTGAAGTAGGTAAGCTAGACAACGGTCAGTATATCTTCAACACCTCCCACACACCTTGGGGTTGCAAACCTCATCTGTATTGTTGACCCACTGCGTTTCAGACCAGAAGCCTACTTTATCCTTTCCTGTGTATTCGTATGGCGTACACGCTGAGCCAAACTCTGCTCTCGCAACCGAATGGTCAGGCGGATAAAACTCCCAGCTCACAATGTCGCCCACGGATACATTGTGGAGCTCTTGTGGTGTGAACTTGAAGCCTCCTGCACCTGCTTTGATGAGATGGACCTTTGGCTCTCTCGAGGGTGTTGGCTGTGCTGATGATATCGACGACGACGCCGAAGCTGTTACTGACGCCACACTAGGTAAGACGGAAGATCCGTCAGGTAGTTGTGCAACAGTGAAAGTGAAAAGAAACTGGCTAGCAGCAATTGCCAGCCTTGTACTTGATGAGAGCCTCATGATGAGGCAGTTCTAGAGTAATCTGACGAAAACAAGCTGCAAAAGTATTCCAAGTCCAGTCAAGAAGCCTAAGATCCAAGGACCAACCGCATTCGATCCACAATCCTAGTCGTCGGTAATGGCAAAAATTGGTTTATTTCCAGGAGTATGTTTGTCTAGGTAAGACAGACGATGCAGAAGGAAAGGGCGAGTGGGGTAGGGGGAGGCACAAAGTACCCTATACTCGCAGTGTGTGCGCCCCAACCTTAAAGCTACGATGCCACTCCCCAAGCCTCAGCCCGCCCCCGCCAGCCGCCCAAGTCGCCTACCAGTCACGGCAATAGGCCACCAACACTTATTTTAGCTGGCCGCTACAGTAAGCCCTTCCTTCTTTGTTGTCCGCTACTCGCGCCAATCACCGCTCTCGCTTGGTGCCGCTTGTGGCAGGATTGCCCTTGCCCTTGGCTGAACGCCTTGCGGGTCAAACGTCAGGATGAGCTGGTCCAGCCATAACAGCGGGGCCTACTGCGCCCGTCAGCAGTCAGCAGCGCATCAAGATGGAGAGAGAGAGGCTCAACATGGAAGTTGTTGTGCTTGAAGGAAGATGGGTGGGTGGAGGGGTAGGGGATAAGACATGGCTAATTCGGCATCGCATTTGCTACGTACTGTTGCAATGCTACTATTTCTGTACCTTTTTCTGCTTTTATTCCCCACAAATATGTATCTGCATACATGGAATACTACACACATGCCACCTGCATAGATACAGAGACACAGAGAGAGATATTCAAACGACCTAAGAAAGAAAATACGGTATAGTCCATCTTTTTCCCCGCCTAGTCAACACCCGCTTCCCAAGCCTTTTTTTTTCTTCACGCCACAAGCGACTGGGCCCTGCTCTCCCCTCTCTCATTAGACAGATAAAATACATAGAATTACGGTGAGTCCTGTCCTTGAGCGCCAGCCACCTGGTCTTGGGCCTGGCGCTCGCGCTGGGCTGAGCTAGCTAGCTAGGCTGGGCTGGCATGCAAGTGGGGTTAGCAGTTGAATAGTCGCGAAAAGGGAAAAGAAAAAGAGGAGCTGAGCTGAGCTGAGCTGGCACATGTACATGCGCGCACACGCACATGAATGAGCGTCGAGAAATCCTAATTTTTTTCAATAGTTTTACTGGATAGCGAGCGAAACTAGCACTACTGGATACTGCTGCTACTGCTACTACTGCTGCTGTTGCTTCCTGCGTACTACTCAAGAAGCGCAGGCCAAGATAATAAGTCAGCATATCTTTGTTGCTTGGCAGAGTCCATTGGTGGCGGACTTGGTCTGTCTCTCAGCCTAGCGGTGCGATACTGTTTGTAGCATGGCGTGTGCTGTGGGGGAGATGCAGATGCATGGTGGGTGTGCGAGGTGTGTAAGACGCGGAAACAGAGAGTGGGGAGGCGATGGATGGAATGGGGATGTGGTGTGCGAAAGCGTAAACCCGATGGATTGAATTATTCTCTCCATCCTTTTCTGTTCAAGGGTGAGGGAACACACACGTGCGGACACCCGGCAATCCCCCCACCGGGCGGATACATATGTAGGTGGTTGTCGGCTCACGAATCATTCAGCTACAGCAGTATCTAGTTACTAGCCCAGAAACTTTCTAGTTTGCATCATCACTCAGAAAAATCTAAACATGGTAGCAAGAGCATATACATATATATATATCAAAAGGCCCCTGCTTGAATGGCAAAGTACCCGGTACAAAGTTGGAAATGATACACTGGACTTATAACCCCTAAAAAAAAAGAACAAGTTATGACAGCCCATCCTATGGAGAGTGAGAAAACGCCTTGTCATGCAAGAGAAGGACAACAGAACGCAAGTGGCGCCATCCCATTGGAACAGAGTCCAGAGTACCATGGCGGCTCAAGACGGAGGTCGTTTCATCGGGCTCCGGGTACCTGACGCCTTAGGGCTCACGGCAAACAAACCCACGGCCGGCATCTTTGGGCTTTTCAAGGCGTTGATTATGTTGTCTTGCCGGGCCCCGTACTCGAATCGCCTTGAACTATAAGATGTGTTCGGGAGGGGCGAACTCTGCAGTCCCATCGGTGTTGTTGTCGGCGGACCTTCATCAGTGCGGCTGGATGTATCGTCCATCTCTTCGAGTTCGCTCTTCTTCTCCAAAAGCAGCTCCTGCACTTCCTCCAGATGCTGCATGAGCATGTCATCCAGGGTATCCACAGGAGACTTGATGAGATTTCCGAGCTTCTTGCGCATCTTGCGTGAACGACTGGGATCCCAGACGAAATGGCTATTCTTCACAAATATCATAGAATGCTAAAATGGTCAGAACAGGTTAACTTGGGACTATGGGAGTTGCTCACCGAGTAGTACCAACTGGCGATGGTGTCATCCGTCGCCCGTCTGATGGACTGAATCGTCGAGTCTGACACGAATCCAATCAGACATTGGACCGGGCTGTCGGGATCGGTGCAGTTTTCTTAAAGGTTTAGTGCTTGAGATCCCAATGTCATGGAACGCAACTTACCGTTGTGGCTCAGCAAATCTACAAGCCCTGTGTATGCGTCACCGACACCCATTAGGAAGACTTGTGTGGCTTCGTTGGGCCTGGTCAAATATTAGTAAATATCTACAATCATCACCCTGCTGACTCACTCAATATAGTTTTCCCATAAATAACTTGCCAGCTCACGTGTTTGCTGCGCACGAATTGTCGGATCGTCTGATTTTGTGAAACCAATGTCGGGCTAGCTCACGTTAGCACGTATTTGATACTCACAGACTTTGCACAACTCACATCCTCAACAGCCACCACCCTAGGAATATTGACATCGATGACTTGGAAATCGTTTCTGACTGCCCAGTCAACGTATCTCTTGGTAACATCAGTCTTCAGTCCAAAGTCAGTCATTGTACAGCACGAGACTGTCATCGAACTTACGAGATAGGTGTTGTGTAGCTCACCCTTGCCAGTGATGGGGTCGGAATGGTCTTTATAATTCGGTGGGTCATGGAAGATGACAAGAAGGGGAAATGGCTCCATAAACCTTGGTCTGTTACAGGTCAGTGTGAAGTCTAACAAAGATTGCATGATACTCACGTGGCGACAACATTGTGCTCAAATGTCTGCGCCAGACCTGCTTTATTGATCTGAAGGGGAGGAAGAGGCACCATCAAGTGTGCTGCAGCCAAGCGGTTACTTTGCCATTCTCGGATGACCTCGTTCAATGGGTATGTATCCTGGTAGCCAGGGTCCGACTTCTCTAGGTGCTTGGGATACAGTGATTTCCAGTATTTCGAATGCTGGTGTTTGACTTTCTCAACGATATACACTGCGCTATCCTTTGGTGGTGGCAGGTCATCGAGCAAGCGATCCGGAGGCTCTAGCATGAGAACTTTCGTCACCGCTAGGGCAGAGCGCGCAATAGACCGCAAGTTGTAGCCACCCTCGAGACATACAACAAGCTTTCCTTGGGCCAAGCTCATGAGCATATGCGTCATGTGACCGTAACAGGCAGGCGTGACAAAGCAGCCGCCCAACAAGTCGCCCTCAGCTGCGTCGAACCCAGCTGAGATGATGACAAGATCCGGGTTGAACTCGGTAGCGATCGGCATAACGACTTGTTGGAAAGCATAGAGATACTCCGAGTCACCCATACCGTGTTCTGCCCAAGGTATGTTCACGTTCTTCCCTTCACCTCGCCCTTCGCCACAGTAATCAAGGTTGCCATCAGGTAAGTTGGGATAAAAGGTCCCGTTCTTGAAAACGTGCAGTGAGATGTAAAGCACATTTGGATCATCATAGAACGCATGCTGGATGCCGTTACCATGGTGTACATCCCAATCAAGGATCAAGACCTTGCGACAAGTTTCAGGGTAGTCATTTTGGCAAACGCGGGTAGCGATTGGAACGTTGTTGAAAATGCAAAATCCCGATGGTTGATCACTCTCTGCATGATGTCCGGGAGGGCGAATGATGGCGATTGCATTACGCACGGCGCCCTGTACAACTGCTTTACAAGCTTCAATAGCACCACCAGCTGCAAGCTTAGCACACTCGTATGTCGAGTTGTTGAGATAGATTGAGTCAAGCCGTTCAGCTTCGTACTTGAGCTCATCAGCGGTCATTCCTAGCCCGGAAGTTAGTCTTGCTCCACCAAATGAATCCATAGCAAACAACATACGTTGGAACGACCGTACAAGGTCGTAATGCTCTTCAGTATGTATTAGTAGTATCTCAGGCCTAGTGGCGAACCGAGCCGCAATCCTCCAGCAATGGTCTTGGTCCTCATCTGAAGTGCTAGAAGCCACCAGCCCCGCTTGCCTGAGTTCCTCGAATATAGCATGGATACGTCGAGGGTCTTCTGGGTGTATGTCGTCTGGATTGATGTTCATGTCCGGGAGCTCGGCATGGAACCGCATGCGAGGGTCATAAACAAGACCAGTTTTTGATGTCCGATAAACGAGCGAGGATCGTCGCTTAAGAGGCACGCGGACCTGCGGACTTGAATTTCGAGCTGGGTTTGGCCTTGACTTATTCATTTTATCGGACCAGCTACTAGGCGAAGTTGCCTTTTGATGGGATCCAGGGTTGCTTTGGTGGGTATTAGGCTGTAACAACAAAGAGCCTTTGGAAGGACTATGGAAAGGTAATTGCTCTTGCTTGGATAAGGTTGGGCCCTTGATATTTCCGAATATTTCAGACGGAATGACTGTATCTGGTGCATGATCACCATTCGGCTCTGTGGAGAGGATTATTGAGTCGTCCCCCATTTGGAAATCTTCGTCATCCATGACTTGACGGTGAAGCGAGCTATTAAGCCTCGCTTCACACTCACGGACCGGCAGCTAGATAGAAATGTTAGTATTGACAGAGAATCATACAAGTAGACCTGTACAAATTGATATACGATGTCTCATAAAGTCGGCATGTGTGTTTGGTGGGCTTGTGAGAGTCAAAAACCGTGTTTGATGTTGGATCAGACAAAGCTGGCTGTGACATGTCGCAAGAGGTCTAGGATCATGTCTCTGCAAGGCAGTGAGGAAGGTAAGGACTAGTCTTTCTTTCCTGATGCTGATTCTCGGAGGGCGTGTGTCAAGAGACAGCCAGAGATTCTCCCAAACGCGGAAGAAATGTAAATAGACTCACCAGAATACCTTGTTACCGCATCGAGCTAGAGACTGCAGCCTATTGTACAGTAAAGTTGCCAATAATCCTGGCTTTATAAAAGAATGGTATTATCACAACGTGCGTTGTTCTGCAAAACAGTCAGAAGGTTGATATGTCGCTGCAGCCTTTGATGGCTGTTGCTTCCATCCATCACGTTCAAAGTCGAACGCACCTACGGAGCTTCTTTTACTAACTTTTGTGTCTCCGCAAGGCGCAGGTGTAGCTGAACTTATCACGATTTGGATGAGCGTTATTTTCGGCTTCTCAAAGACAGGTTTAGGTGAAGTCGTTTTTGATAGTAAGGGATAAAGTGGAGCGTTGCATGGCAGGTTCCATAGATGGCCAAGCCTCGTCACATGACTAAGCGATGCCAAGTTATTTAGCGCCATAGACAAAGTGGCCTCTCGACCTTTACTTTGGTGCTGTCGTGTGCTGCTGAGAACTAGTGCACATGTTTAGTTTGGAATAGCAGTCTGAACGTCATGTTTTTGCTAACGGTTAATGTTGGGAACATTGCCATAGTGTAGGGCCACCACACTTGACACACACACGAAAGAACATTGGAGATATGCACCGTTGCTTTTTAAGCAAAGCATGGCGCAGTGTATCCATTTTTGTTGTTTTGCTTTTTTGTATTATTACACTCTTTTCTTAAGTGTTGGCATTATAGGCGCTGTGTATAGGATCAGAAGTGTTAGTAGCAAATGGTCATCATATTCACTTCTTAATGATAAAAGGTACAAAAGTTAGCAAGGATATGCTAGTCTTTAGCAGACAGCCTATAACTGGAACTGAATTTCTTAAAGCGACAGAGTCCTCTTGTAGTTTTGAGTCTGTGAATTCAACTCTCTTTTAAAGTATCTCAATATATAGGACAAAGCACGACTATGGTGTACACCAGTAAGACTAAAAGATGTTTTCGTCTTTACTTATAGCAGAACAAGGCACGGCACCTGAAGCAGCTTCATACGAGCTTTGAAGTGTTGGTGGTGGACCAAAGCCGACGGTACCCAGGCTATTTTCACGAGCATACAGGCCACCCGATTTCCTCCGCTTTGTTCTCGCCATATTACCGAAAGCAGTCTTGAACGCAATCCCGAGGCTTAGGATCTGTACACTAAAAGCGGGAAAGAGGATCCGCAGACACATCGTTCGCATGGCCGTCGAGACGAGCTTCTCCGCATCACTGCTATATGTACCTCGGGAACTAACATGTGAGCGACGCTAGAAAACGCATCGACAGGGGCAGCTCCACTACCTTGCAGACGGGTATGGGGAGCTTCAACGTCACCTCATTGTATTGGAGCTTGAGGACCATGATTGCGATAATTATTATTCATTGAATTCATGTCTAGCATAACACAATCATCGCTAAGCCCTTATTTTCGTCCCCGCGATATCCGCGCCTAGCCAGAAACACCAAAGTCCCATTGATTCATAGTGTTTTGAAGATTTTTGTTTTTTTAGAGTTTAGGCATTGCCTGGCTCTGTCCTGACTCCTAAGCATTGCCGTCAATCTTGGCAATGTAGACCAGAAGGTCGAGGACACGGCGGGAGTAACCCCACTCGTTGTCGTACCAGGAGACGAGCTTGACGAAGTTCTTGTTGAGGGAGATACCAGCCTTGGCGTCGAAGATGGAAGAGCGGTTGTCGCCGTTCAGGTCAGTGGAGACAATGTCGTCCTCGGTGTAGCCAAGGATACCTGTATTGTGTTAGAACTTGGATACATGTATTGCAATTTTTTATTTCATGAAGTAGAGACTTACCGTTGAGAGAACCCTCGGAAGCCTCCTTGACGGCCTGCTTGATCTCGTCGTAAGAAGCACCCTTCTCGATGCGGACAGTCAAGTCGACAACGGAGACGTTGGCGGTAGGGACACGCATGGCCATACCAGTGAGCTTGCCGTTGAGCTCGGGGATGACCTTGCCAACAGCCTTGGCGGCACCAGTGCTGCTGGGAATGATGTTCTGAGCAGCGGTGCGACCACCACGCCAGTCCTTGGCGGAGGGGCCGTCAACGACCTTCTGGGTGGCAGTGTAGGAGTGGATGGTGGTCATGAGACCCTCAATGATGGTGTACTTGTCGTGGATGACCTTGGCGAGAGGAGCCAGGCAGTTGGTTGTGCAAGAGGCGTTGGAGAGGACCTCAATGTCAGACTTGTAGGTCTCGTGGTTGACGCCCATGACGAACATGGGGGCGTCGGCGGAGGGAGCAGAGATGACAACCTTCTTGGCTCCACCCTTCAAGTGAGCCTTGGCCTTCTCGGTGGTGGTGAAGACACCAGTCGACTCAACGACGTAGTAGGCGCCGGTCTCGCTCCATGGGATGTTGGCAGGGTCCTTCTCCATGTGGAAGCGGACGGTCTTGCCGTTGACGGTCAGGTTGTTGCCGTCGACCTTGATGTCGCCCTTGAACTGGCCGTGTGTGCTGTCATACTTGAGCATGTATGCCTATGTAGATGTTAGGTACTGCTCTGACGGCACAAATCTATACTTTGGGGAGCGTGCTTACAGCGTAGTGGGGCTCGATGAAGGGGTCGTTTACGGCGACAATCTCGACGTCGTTGTGCTCGATGCTGCGAACTACGATTAGCTTTGATACGTGCTTGGATCAATGAAATCAAGAACACTTACGCATTGCGGAAGACGATACGGCCAATGCGACCGAAGCCGTTGATACCAACCTGTGAGAGAACGTGTCAATCGCGTGTGCGCCCAGGGAGAGGCGAGAGAGGGGAGGGGGCAGCGGGGCAGCAAAGGGAGCATACCTTGACGACCATGATGAACTAGATGTGATGCTGCGAGAGTTTAACAGACTGTAATTGGAAAAGGAACAGACGGCGAGGCTCACTGGGTTTATATATGAAGGATGAGGAGATGGGCAGATGGTGAGAGGCAGATTTTTGTGGTCGGTGCAGTGTTTTGTTGGGTCTGGGCTAGGTGGGGTGAGGGAGGGGCAAGCTAAATAGCTACCAGCCCTGAGGACGTCACAGGTTTTTAGTTCTTTTTCTGCAATGGAATATGCAGCGCACGCCTGGGCCCAATTACACTCTCTGCGCCCTCCCACACATCCGGCCGGCTGGCTGGTCGTCAGATACGGCTCAGCATTTGTAACCTCGGGCGACGCTCACCATTTCGAGGCCGCGGAGGAGACCGGAGGGCGTCAAAGGTCAGCTCGGATACCCCTTTGGTCTGGCAGTACTATGACACCCAAGGCTATGGCGACAACCGCGCGGCATTGCTTGTGACTGCTCTCTCGACGCCAAGTAGTACCGTGATGCCTTTGTGAAACCCGCAGCCTCGTGCATATGCCGCCGCATATCGCTGCACCAACCTCCTGCAAAACGCCCATGTACTATGTACAAACATACTACATACCTAGGCGCGGCATGCCATGCCACGCGGTGCTGCCGTGGTATCAAAAACGCTTACGAAAAAAAAGTATGTGTTGCGTCTCGTAATCAGGGCCACTGGTCAAAAGCACGCCTTTGCGGCACGCGTAGCCGCTGCGCAAAGCTCGTTTGGTCATTCGATAAGACGAAACCATCCGCCCACCACGCTGAGATCGGATCACCGGTTCGTGGGGAGGCGAGGCGAGGCGAACACTATGTGTAACCACCGAGATTCTCCCCACCAGGCAAAGCCGACCTTGGATCAACATGAGGCGTGGCGTATCCGCGGCCGGGACGGCCCTCGACACACATATTGTATTATGTTATACAAGCTCTGGGGGCCCGCCACGCCGTCGCCTGCTATCACGGCGGATTGCTCGAGCTCGAAACAAGTGTGCACCCAAGGGCTGGAGCAAAAGGCATGCTGATGTTACATTTGGAGCTCGAGCTGGAGATGGAGCTGGAGCTCAAGCTTAAGCTCGGAGCTTTTGAGTGATGATTGCATAGCCCGGTCCCGCCACTCCTCCGATCACGGGACGGCCATCTGTCGTCTATACTTGGACAAAGGTTGCTCCCATGGGTTTGTAGAATACGGAGACAAGATTATTCCAAACTTCTTTTTCGCTGGTGGGCATTCAAGGTTCGAGGGCGCTTGGAATACGGCCAGGTTGCACCGCATGAATTTCTTTCCCATCGCGGTCATTTAAATAAGCCTGCACCGCCTACACGCAGACAGGTATGTATATCGTCGATGAAGTTTGCAGGCAAATTCTGAGATATGTTTGCATGTCTAATCGGCAAGTAACAGTAGTAATAGCGTATACCTCTTGTTATGGTTCTGCTAGAGTAAGGTTTGCTGGGTGTTGCATTCTCTGTTACTACCCCGCCATTGAGCAAATTTGCGACCTTTTGATACACCCAACGCCATGGAAAGGAAACGGGGATCTTTAAATCGCCTTTTATGTACACATTATAAAAGGCTTCTCTCATGTTGTAGTTCTCTGATGAGTAAACGCACGTCTTTTGTCTTATCGCAATGAAAAACAATGTTGTAACAGACTGTTCTTGTTCATTTACCAGTGTAAAGTAGTACGAACGTGCAGCATTCGGCCATGTATTCTCACAGACACCCCCTTTGCTCGCTCTTGAGCTCATCTCAGTCTCTTAAATAAAGACCACAAAAGTCGTTGCAAAGACATATGACGAAGTAGAGATAAGTTACGAGCGAGGCTAACGCTGAAACCCTCATTGGCCGATTCGAGCGCTCGGGCCACGGCGAAATGATCGTTCCACCAACTTGGCGTTCCTCTGCAACCGCATTTTGCAAGACAGCTCTCCTGGCCCACCTTCGACTCCATCATCACCACGATCCATTGGCACCTCTAGGTCCCTCGACGGGAATCTCCTCCCCTTCTTTTTCATCTTCTGACACTCTCCACTCCACCCGCCGCCATGTTCCGCTCGTCCATCGTCCGCGCTTCGAGGAGCTCGGCTGCCGTCATTCCCTCGACCGCGACACGCACCGCCCTGCCCAGAATCGCCTCCGTCGCTTGCCAGCCTCAGCAGTCCCGCCAGGCACACGCCATCTCCAACCCGACCCTCGCAAACATTGAGAAGCGATGGGAAGACATGCCTCCTCAGGAGCAAGCTGATCTGTGGATGACGCTTAGGGACCGCATGAAGACCGACTGGAAGGAGTTGACCATGCAAGAGAAGAAGGCTGGTGCGTACCTCACCATCGCGCACAATTGGGTGCTGCAAAACCTCACATGACGTATCTGGTGTTTTGGTTGATTTGGCCGACTTTGGCCCGCCGTATCTGGTCTGCCGAACGTCAAGTCATCCCAAAACATTGGAAATTGCGTCTTTACAGGCATTTGGCTGACAAGATTCTCTTTTCTTTTTACAGCCTACTACATTGCCTTCGGCCCCCACGGTCCTCGCCGACCCCCGCCCCCGGATGAGGGCCGCAACGTTTTCCTCCTCTCCTCCGCTGTCATTGCCGGTGCTTTCGCCATCTTCGCCTTCACCCGCATGTTTGCCAACCCCGTCCGCCCCCGCACCATGACCAAGGAATGGCAAGAGGCTACCGAGGAGTACCTCAAGGTGCGTATTTGTCTTGTCTGGGTAATGGTATTGTGACAGCACTGACACTTTTAACAGGCCCAAGGAAGCGAGCCCATCACTGGCTACAAGGGCATGATGATTCAGAGCAAGTCCGAGAAGGACGTGCCCACTAACCAGAAGATCAACGATGAGTAAATAACCTGAGTAGGAACGACACAGCAATCATCATACCAATACCGATACTACATTTCCTTTGTGTCAAATTCCCGCTTGGTACTATTTGTGTCACACATCACACGATCAAAGGCCATCTGCATGGCTGCCGCTGTCATAATAGTCCTCCTTGTACAGAATCTAGAGGCTTTTCTGAGTTTATTCGAAGACTTTCTTTTGTTACAAGTGCAAACGTCATAATATATGACCTATGCAACATTTGACTTGATGCTCTTGAACCTCTGTTATACCACCACCTGGTTTTGCCGGCATCTTTTCTTGCAGTCAAAGTCGTGTTCTTATATTCCACAGCGCACACGTTTGACCATCCAGTGATGTATTGACCAAGGTCCGTCTTTGACATTTGGTGATCTGTTTTAACGTAAACTCGAGAGAAATATTGTTTTATGTGTACCCCAGGTTGCATCGATCATACAGAGATTGATCATCTACCTATCACACGTACAGCTACCAGGCCCCGTGTTATCATTGCCTACTTAACTAAGCTTACCCCGTTAAGCCTATTGCCCAAACTCACGGTATGAATATTCCAAGCGTTCGCCCGAAGGCAGTTTGATCATTTTTCTATCAACAGCCATGTTGCACTACCACATGTACCACCGGGTTCACGGTCAATTCTCCGCCACTTAGGCAATCCCTTGACATGGGCCCCTTTCTTAGAGTAGCGATATCAAAGAGCAGCATATATCCAAAATGACATATATCATCGTATCTGCATATCTGCATATCCGAATGCTGTAGTTTACCATATACCTCATACTCGTGAAAGAGAACATTGCATTAACATGCTCAGTAGTTATCGTTCCGAACTACGCATCTTACTTAAACTAATAGAGACAGTCTAGTAACCTAGCAGCTTGGCTATGCATAGAGACCCGATATCGATTATACTACTAAGACACAGAAGCACAAGACAGTCAAAAGCAAGCACAGTAACAAAGCAGAAATTCCATCACTCATTCGTGCTGCCCAAGGCATAACAGCCACTTAATCTCATTTTCGATGAAAAGAAAGGAGAGGAGAAGAGAGAAAGACTCATACTACCGTCATCAATCCGTGCGTGTCCCCTCTCATCCACTAGCTACTTACTCTCTCGCCAACCGCGGCTAAGACTCAGAACGCAAGTTTCCATTGTGAATATCATAAATCGTCATAATCATCATCATCGTCGTCATCGTGATCATCAATCTTGAAACCCATATACCTATACACACATATCTGCATCGCCATGCCTTGTGAGAAAGAAAAGAAAAAAAAAGAAAAGAGAGAGAAAGGAAAACGAACCTAGAAACCCAGTATGAAAAAGAAAAACGCCCAACAAGTCCTTAGAGAAAATTCAAAGTCCCCTTACTATCTTAACCCCCAACCGCCACACTCTCACGATCTCTCCCTCTCTGTCTCTAAGAAAAACCCCTTCCACTGCCCCTATGCGGTAACAGAGAACTCGGCGCAAGCCCAGGGCTAGGATATACCGACGGCTGCTGGAGCGGTGGAGGAGGCAACTGACCGTTGACCTGGTGGTTGTGGTGTTGTTGATAATACGGAGACGACGCCGAAGCTGCACTCGCCCTGTGCGCCTGCTGCCCAGCGCCGTAACCCGGGGCCGAAGGATCCAGTACGCCAGCAGCTTGCTCAAACGCATAAGGACGATTCATTTCGTGTACGGTACCGGTGGCAGGAAAAGCGCCTGTAGCGGCGGCAGAAGTACCACCCACAGGCGCATTAACTGCATAACCCCAAGTCCCTGCTTTAAGTTTCTGTCGTACGAAGCGCAATTTGCGGGCCATTTCCTTTGGCATCTTGTCGTCTATGCCGTCGAGAGCCCAGGTACACGCTTTGACTACATCGCGCCACATGTCCTTCTCCTCGTCGCCGAGAAGAGGGTTGCCTTTTTCCTGGCGGACGCGGCCAAGGACCGCCATCATGAGGCCTTGGATGCGGTTGGTGACTTTTTCTGAATCGTCGTGTGTGGCGTGTGGGATGAGGAGGTAGAAAGTGGCTGGACGGCAGGGCCGGAAGAGTGATTTGGTGAAAGCGATGCTGACGGGGGCTGCAGTGTAGTATTCGTTGGAAGCGGCAGAGGCAGGGCCCGCGGCGAGGCGCGCAAACGATGGGACGCCGAGTGTTGTGGAGAAACGGGTAAAGGGGCAGTCTGCGATTTGAACGGCGTGGTGGATTGATTCATCTTTGCCTGCGGCTCTGCATTTGAGCTTTTCGTAGCTGGACTCGTTGATACAATGGTGGGCCCATGCCTTGGCTGTACGTGGGTCGAGGTACTTCTTCACCAGTTTGACTGCCTCGCCGCGGTACTTACCCTCGGTTGCGGCTCGCATGCGAAAGGCAAAAGTAGTAAGCTCGTCTTGAGCTTTTTCGAGGTGAGGCCGGGAGATGGAGGTGGGAAGGAAAGTGTTGATATAGTACGAGTAATAGTACATGTAGGTGTTTAGGTAGTCGGAGTTGATGAGCTGCGAGGACGAGTCGAGGAAGACGACGGGTACTCGGAGTTTCTTTGCATACTGCTCGAGGCGCTCGAGGTCGGCTACTTTGTTTGCACGGCCGGCAGCAGAGGGTCCGATGCCATTTGTGAAGTTCAGTGACCCAGTGACAGTGATGGCCGAGATGGTCGACCGCAGGGCTGGTGTCGTTGTGTTGATCCAATGCAATAGGAAGGGAATGACTGCGTTGTGGTGCCACACAAGCTTCCTCTTCTTACCCTCAAAGCCACCCATCTTCAATACACGCTCGATCGCTATGTTGATTCTTCGGACCGTCTTCTCGAGCGCCTCCCTCTGCCCGCTCAAGACGCTGTTATCCCAGCCCCTTACCACGACGATCTTGCTGTACACGGTGACTGTGCCTTCAAGATGCTTTCGAGGCTTAGCACAAGTCAAGTACTCGACGAGCTCGCAGATGCGATCAAAATGACTCCCATGGCTGCTCTCCTCCGCGATAATCAGCATACTACCGTCCTTGGCGTTTGCGCCCTTCTTCTTGCGCCCACCAAGATCACACAGCTTAGCAATGACGGACGTGAGCTGCAGCAGGCTGTCAATATCAGAGTCGGATTCCCAGACGTGAAGAGCCTTTGGATCGCAGATCTTGTCAAGCGCCTTTTTCGAACAGGTAGCAAACGACGATCTGTACTGCTCTGGCATCGACTGCACAGACTTTTTGAATGAATCAATATCGCTAGACCACGGACCCGTAAAGGACGTCATTTCCCTACGTCGACGGCGACGCTTATGCTTGTGATGGGAATGTGGACGCAGCCGTAACCTGTGATGGTTGGGGATGCTTGCTGGCGTGGTTGGGGGCTGAGAGGGTCGTGGTGTACGCGGCCGGTTCGGCAGGTGGCGGTCAAAGAAACGATTGATATAATTCATGGATGGCTTATTTCTACTTTTTTCCTTTTCAGGCAGTGAGAAGGGTACAAAACTATGCAGTGTTTTCATATCCCGCTAGTGCAGCGTGGGTGGTTGGTGATGTGAAGTGCTAGGCTGCCGTTTGTAGGAAAACAAAAACGCGCGAGTCAGAGCCATGGGCGAGAGACGCACACGTTGTTTTCGATTGTGGGGTCGGGGAAACGCGATTGAAATGTAACAGGCACAGTTTTGAAGACATTATCACAAAGCATGATGAAAGAGCGCAGACGTGGCAGCACCACGTGATGACGAAACGTGAAGTGCGGGGTGCGAGATGAACGTGGAGATACGATAGCATCAATGGCTACTGTCTATTAGCCTATCAGAACCCCAGCCACAATGAATGCCCAGCTGTGTTGCCCCATGTTATCTTGCATTCCCATAACGCCAAACGTGAATTAATGATATACTAGTTTCATCATCAGAAATTTACTTGCCAATACTACGGCCAGGCTCCGAAATCTTGTCCTTGTCGAGTTTCTCGACTTTGCGGCTGAGCAAGGCACGAAGTTCTGGGCTAATCACTCTCGTTTCTTCTTCATCTTGGCCAACCTGCTTGCCGCTGTCAGTACCGGAGGAGCTTGCTTGTGGACCACGGCCGGTGTCAGCAGCCGACGCAGCACCTGGCTTTCGCTGCCTCGCTTGCGGTGCTGAAGGGAAATTGCCCTTTTTGTCAATCGTTTCCACTGTCCGCTGGAATCTTTTGAAGAGAGACTCGGCGCGTACCAGCGTTGACTCGAGATCCATAGTGCCGGAAAGTTCATTGACTGTGTAGACGTTAGTGGTTGCATGATACAAGGATAAGGGTGCTAGTGGCTGTTTCACTTACCATATTTGAGCACCTCATCAAAGTGCTTCAGATGCGCCATAATGATTTCCCGATGCTTCTCCAGTATAGCCAACGCAATGAATATGTGGAAGTTGCTGCTTAGGTAGTCTGTCCATAGGGACTCCCACAGCCGCAGCACGTCCGCCCATTCAAACTCTCGTTTATACCACACGAGCAGCATGCGGAAGAAGAAAAAGAAGTTGGTCGATTCAGCAGACTGGAGATGGAGGTACAACTTGGGGTCCATGAGTTGAACAAGATGATCTAGAGTCAGAAGCTGCTTGCGCATGCCAGACTGGTCCCGAAGGAAATTTCGCTCCTGTATGATAATCAGTTATCGAGTTGAGATGTTCCATAGATTCAAAGACATACCATGCGATCCATGAAACCTACAAAGCCCCAGAAGGCAACTGCGTCGTCCTGCATGACTGCGTAGATGGGTGCGAGCAGATCACTCATACCCTGTACGTAACCAAGGCCCTTGTTGTATTCATTATAGGTGAGCAGCATGTCCTTCATCTGCTCCAAATGCACATTGGTGCCAACGTCTGCAAATGGAGAGTCAGGGTCAGGATGAGGAATGTCCTCGCCGGTAAAGATGGGAATATTGCGGTCTGTGCGATGTACATCCTTCTCTACACAACGGACCCCAAAGAATGGGGGAAAAGTCAGTCAAAATCCAAGCCAGAATGAGTGAGTGCTGGGAACCTACCTATCCTGTTTTTTTGTTCTCTCCACCACTCTTCTTGCTCTAGACTCTCGTGACCTTCAACCATGCGCTCCCACCATGCGCCCTTGAGCCGGATGTACTCGTCACGAAGGCTGTTTACGTGGGCCCGTCTCTCCTCTTCAGAACTCTCCCATTCATAAACACCTAGGAGGAACAACCACGTCTCTTTGCGTACGCCGTCATCAGGATCTAGACCGCCATGAAAAATACGGTCCTTGACTTCATCTGGCACCAACTGGAGACGCCCTTTAGAGTCGAAGAAGCCCTTCCATTCTTCCAGAGTGACTGGCTTCCTTCGATCAGCCATGGTCATCTTGTCCATGTCTAAAATTTCAAAGTCGCCAACGTCGCTTTCCTCCATGGCCAAGACATCCTTGGCTGTCCATATGCGCTGGTTTCGCTCCCGTTCGCTCTGTTCGGCGATGCCCATAGCCCATCTTGCCAGGTACAACCGAGCACTGTCAAATTCTTCTTGAAGAGTCTGTACCTCTGGGTTCTGGATCAAGCGCCTAACCTGGGGTGGAATCTTGGGGTTGTCTGCAACAGCCTGTGCGGTCCTCCTGGTGAAAGTGGTGACTTGGCTAAGCTTTTCGAGAAAATTCCATCTTGCTTCCTTAAGCGCCTTTGTGACTGGATCCATGCCTCCATCTCTCTTGGCGCCCTGCTGGGAAGACGACGCCTCTGCCTGTCTCTCCGTGCTTGTTCTCGGCGCCACATCTTTTCCAAACGACTTCTTGTCTTCTTCAGAAGGATCAATCAGATAGATGCTCGGGTCGGCTCCTGAGCGCTCAACTGTGACATATCTCTTTAGCCATCTCAGCACTTCATCGCCACCCCAGAACATGCCACCCCCGTCGCCGAAAGGATCAAAACTCTCTTTTGCTAGCTTCTTCCTTTGCATGATGGTCGACTGGCACTCGCTGTCATGGAAAAACAATGCGGGAAAACTATCGCCGGCTCGTGTATTGACAACTACACTTCCAAACCACCATCCAATGCTTGGTGGGCGTACCAGGATTGAATATATTTCACTGACAGGTAATGCGAATGCATATCCAGGAGTTACAGAGTGTGTAGACGGCGTAGGAGGCGGTGGCACAAGGTAAGACTGTTTGGGAGGCGACGAGGAATCTGAGAGATCCACCTTTACATATGTATCGTATGCATCACCGAGGCTCGACTCTGGTATCCAGCAAAAGAGTAATGAGGACGCGCTAACGCTCCGGGCAGATGAAGAAGAGGTAGGTCGGGCATCGTTGGTGGAACGGCTAGATCTTTGCTGTATGAGGGCAACAAAGCCAGGAATGTTGTCTTTGGATGAGGGCGTGGGATGGACGTATACCTGTGTAGGTACATTAGAACGGTCTGAAGACAGCTATATATACACGGTGCTATACAAACTTTACTCTTTGTATACAACAGTTTTACACCCTTGCCAGTACTGGTGTGTCGAATCGTGTTGTACTCGCCCTCTTCATCGTCGCTCAAGTCGTAGAAGCTCGCAGATGGGGACGGTGGCGCCTGGGCTGAGGAAGCCATGCGGGGCGAGGCGGCCGTCTGGTTATACAAGGATAATGAGATCAAGATGAATCTATTATATGCAGTCCCAAAAGCAGGTGAAGACGTGGAATTTGATTCAGGTATTAGGTAGAATATAGATGCGAATCCTTGGAAGGCGCGCGGTATGGTCGCAGGTGATGCTGCGGGCTGAGCTCGACAGATGACGAGTGTGGCTGTGCGCGGGGAACGCGTCGACGGGCGCCCCTCATCAAATCAGCAACACATGTTTGGACAAGGACACGGCGTGCGCGCAAACATTTCCTAAATCATCTGGATTCTTTGGCATGGTTCTGAGCTAAGAAAGAAGTGTCGATATTAAAGGACCTGCCTATACTGTAAACCCAAAGTATGCTATTACACGTCTACAGACCCCCCATGCTCGCCCTACCAGTGAATACCAAGAACGACTCCATTACGCCTTGCTCGATCTAATGACAACTCGAAAAGGCGTTTCAGCGCATGCGCGGTCCGCTCGGGAGGCCCATACGTCCACCCTGGGGCCCGCGTGGCGGTGCGCTCCCGCCATACCCTCCACCTTGTGGCGCATATGGGTCAGCATTGCCGGTCCAGGGAGAGTTTGCCGACATGCCGAAAGAGGCCTGTTGTCCTCCTCCTCCACCTGCATAGCCATTGTTTCGTTCTTCTTGGTAGGGCGCCCGTCCTCCTTGTTCACGAGGACTGCGCAGGCTTGATGGACTGGCGTTACCCGAGTCTGCTGCTGGCCCGCGCTGGGCTGGGCTCTGTGGCCTCCCCCACAACCTGGCCTTGAGCCTTTCTTGTGCAGATGTGCCGCCTCCTGCGCTTGGTGGTGGGGATGAGGAATCGGCTTGAGTACGGTTGCCCAAAGAGCTCTGATAGCTACCAGCTCTTTGACTTGGCAACGGCCGTCCTTGTATCTGTGGCTCAGGCGTCAACGAATTGCCCATGGGCCGGCCTTGCATCGGGCGTCCCCCTGCTCCTCGACGAAGCGACAGTGGTTCTTGTGCGTGTTGCTGTGGCGCGGGATTATCCCATAGATCGCTGAGTCCTCCGCCTCCTCTGCCCATGGGTGCTTGTCCTTGCTGTCGTAGCGACGAAGAGGAAGCGAACTGGGTTGGAGCTGCGGGCTGAGGAGCCTTTGGGTCGGGGGGAAGCCATTGGGGGAAAGGCCTGCCCTTTTCGGTGTAGTATGCGCGAAGAACTCTAGAAAGGTGCGAGTCGTCTTCTGTGTCGCCGTCTGTCTCGTCGGATAGGATCTGTCGCCGGAGGTTGTTGTAGCGCGATGTGGTGTTTGTGAGGAGATTGTTGAGGTAAGACGACATGGTTGGGTACGAGCGATGGAGATGGCGGGTTTGCGCGCTCGGTACAGCTCTTGGGGCGCCTTTGTGTGTGCCAGTTGGTGTAGGTGATTTAGTGGTGGTGTCGAAGGTCACGTTGGGTCCCTGTTTCCAACTGACTCGGCGTTTGGGTCGCAGAAGCGAGCGGGCTCAAGGCAAAGGCAAAAGGCAGCACCGCCACTGTACCGTGGCATCCCGCTGCGCTAAGAGCGAGGCAAAGGCGGTTTCATGCGCAGATGCAATTGTACTTGGGTAGACATGCTGGACAGGGCTATGTTTGCTCCGTGTCGTATCACTGGTTTTCCTCAAGCTTCCTCGGCGCCTTAGTGTATGTGTGCCCAGGCTGCACCACACAAAGCATTACTCAGGCGCTTGTTGAAACGTCATGAAACGACGCTTTTGTTAACTGCAACTTTGATGAATTGAGATTTGATTAAAACATTTAGTTACGGGTATGTATGGGGGCATGCTTCAGCTGCCCATGTGCCTCAACAAAAGAAAACGGCGAGTTCTAATTCTACCATGCTCGATTGGGGCACGGATGGGTGGATTACATGGACATTCCGCGGAGAGCTGTGGTATTCGTAAGCTGTGCTAGCGACCCACCTCACAAGCGGGAAGGAGCACTGCAGACTCATGTAGAGTAGTATGCTATGCTGCAAAGAGCAGACGTGGACATGTTGTGTGACTCGGCTCCGTTCCTTTTCCCCTCGCCCTGTCGATACCGCAGAGGATTTACTCGATTCATTCAAGCTTCAACACGGTTTGTTGTGTTAGGATGAGGGCACTGCTACCCATTTTTCATTCATTCACTCATTCAGCCAGCAAGGCCTCCTGCCGTGCTGGAGACCTAGTCCAGCCAAATAGCATGTAAGTGCTGTTGCATAGTACAGCATTGTCACGTAGTCGAGTTTAGGTCGTCGCCTCATTGGCGGGAGAAGTGGCCGCTGCCTTAGTCACCGGCGAACCCTCTGCATCTTGGGCAGCTTGCTCGCTGCCTCCCTCTGCCGCCTTTTTGGCATGCTCTTTGGCCTTCTTCTTCAGCTTCTTTTCTCGGTTCCTGCGCGTCTTCTTCTCGCGCTCCGCCTCTTGCTTCTCCAGCGCCAGACGGGCCTGCTCGCTTTCCTTATCCTTGGCCGCCTGCAACTTCTTCCGGATAGCAATTCGCGTCTTCTTGCTCTTCCTCGTCCGCTTGCGTATCCTGTCCTCTACTGTTGATAGCACTTGAGCATGGCCGACCAGAACTTCTCTCCTCATCCCAGCTGGCGATATGGTCCGCACCTTCCACGGCAAGGCGCAACCTGGCCAGGGCAACTGTGATAGCTCGACAACGCTCTTGCCGTCTATTGCTGCCGCCTGGAAGGCCATTTCCTCGTCGCTCGTCGGCTCATCGGCAAAATAATAGCTCCGTGGCTTCTTCACCAAGAAACCAGGCTCTGCGTTCTCGACGGTTGGCGACGACAGGCGTATCTTGTGCGTCTGTAGGGGCGCATTTGAGGGTGCCGCAAAGAGTCGCAGCTCTGTCTCATCGTCTTCGTCGCTAGGCGCAGCATCCTGGACAGGGTCGTCGGCCGTGGTGTAGCTAAACTGGCTGTGTATCTTGGAGCGCAGCAGCTCTTCTAGGGCTGGGTCAGGTGACGAGCGAGGCGACGATGTGGGCGACTGCAGCTCGTCGCGGCGCACCCTTGGGCCATGTCAGTACGCATCCGTTGGAGGTGGGTGTGCACTCGGATAGGAATTACCGCTTCGCATCCGGCAGTTCGAACATGGCGTCGTGTGCCTGTACAGGCGTGTGGAGGCACGGGTGTTTAGGTGTGCAGGTTTTGTTCACTGCGAATCGGCGGCACCGCGGGAGATCGGCATGTGTTCGGATTTACGCATGACAGGCGGCCTAATGCAGCTGCCGATGGGCACGTCATGGTTCGATAACCACACACCTTCGTCGCATCGGATTCTTGTCCCCAGGGCGAAAAAATACCATGGAAACCTTGGAATCCCCGTGGCCAGGGCCGGTGGCCCCTAGTACCCATCGAGTTAATACGTCACTCAAACGGGCCCTCCGCGGCGCCCAGGCCCAGCCTATCGTCGATGTTGTCGGTCCATGCCGCCGGTCGCATGTCCCCCGCCACTGTGCTTTCGCCTTGAGATACATGAATTATTACGCTTGTGGAATGCCATGTTGAGCAACCCCCCCGCCAACACACTGCACCATGGGCTATTCGTATGAGGCAGTCCGTGAGCGTGATCTCCACAGGTCAGTCCTCTTGATGCACTCTAGCCTAGCTGCCGCTGAATCCATTGCCCCAGGTATTACCGCCCATGGCTCGACGGCCAGAGCCTGCTAGACGCCGATGGCTCTGGTAAGCCTTTGACCTACTCTGGCTACCAGCCCCAGGTCTCGCGCGACCGCTCTTTGACGGCCTTTGCCCAGCTGGCTACGCTCCGTCTCGACACGCGCCGGGCCATGATCTCCCTGATTGATTCGAACCGACAGTACATCCTCGCAGAAGCCACTCGAACCCTCTCACTGTTCAAGCCCGTTGCTGAAGAGCCCGACGACGAGGTGTGGCTAGGCAATGCCATCCTGAACAAGACTGACGCCGTCTGCTACCATACCTTCACCTCGACCTATGCCGCAAAAGAGGACAATGGCGACACCTTCGAGGCCGAATGCATGGTCATTCCCGACTGCAGGTTAGATCCTCGCTTCGCCGAAAAGTCCTATGTCGTAGCCGAGCCTGGAGTGAGGTTTTACGCAGGCGTTCCTATCATCTCAAAGGCAGGGAACCGTATAGGTGTATATGCCGTTTCTGACGAGAGGCCCCGTGAGGGCATTACCGCAGCCGAGCTGCGATTTATGCAAGATGTCGCAGCCGCCGCCATGGAGCATCTTGAGCTGGCCAAAGACAGCGTGGATCGGAACAAAGGAGAGCGCATGGTGCGAGGTTTGACCCAGTTCATCGAGCGCTCGTCTGCACAAGATATGCGCGAGGACAGCAATCGATCTAGCATCATGGAGAGACAGACTGAGAATGCGCGCCTTCTCACGCTGGACGAAGAAGAGGAAGGAGAAAGCTCCTCTGCATCAACACATGTGACGGTTACCAAGCAAACGCAGCGCAAGCGAGACGCCGAGTCGGACGCAGCCCGCATCTTCCACCGGGCAGCCCGCATCATACGGCAGAGTACTGACGCGGACGGTGTCGTCTTTTTTGATACATCTGCGGCTGGAATCAGGACTCACCTCTACGACTACAATAGAAATGCCGGGAGCAGCGACGAGAGCGCGACACACAACACCGATACCGGCGACTCCACCACGTCACGAAGGCTGAAGAAACAGATCTTTGTCAACCCACATGGTTCGGCGGATCCTAGCGGTCTTGACAGCAAACCCTGCCCTGTAGCTGGGCTCTCTTTGCGGGAAGGTAACGCGGCCTTGGTACATTCTGAATTTAGCTTCACCGAGGCTGCCATGGAGCGCTACATACACCGCTACCCTTATGGAAAGTTTTTCAATTTCAACGAAGACGGTATCGGTGTCAACTCATCCGACGAGCGCTCCGAACGCTCCGAGACCGAGCAGTCGGACCGTACTGTAAACACATCCACAGCAGGCACCAAGAAGCCACGCAAGAAGCGCGAACGCTTTGTTCCCACTGAGTTTCTAAAGGTCTTACCCAAGGTTCGCAGCCTAATCTTTTTACCTTTATGGGACCCCAGTACAGAAAGATGGATTGCAGGTGGCTTCATCTGGACGGCTCAAGCTGGAAGATTGATGAGCCCTGATCATGAACTGCCCTACCTTCAGGCTTTTGGAAACTCAGTCACCAGTGAGGTAGCGCGCCTGAACGCACAAAAGGCTGATCGCGCCAAGAGTACCTTCATTGCGTCCATCTCGCACGAGCTGCGATCGCCCCTCCACGGCATCCTTGGCTCAGTCGAGTTCCTACGTGAGACGGTAGCATCGGCATATCAAGAGTCTCTCGTCGCTTCGATTGAGACGTGTGGAAAGACACTACTAGACACAATTGATCACGTACTCGACTATGCAAAAATCAATAAACTACAGAAAGCGAACCTGGGACAAAGGCATCGAGGTGTGGGTCGGAGCAAGAGACTCCCAGCTGACAACTCCATCCTAGGCGTCACTTCTGACGTTGACTTGGCCCAGCTAGTCGAGGAAGTTTGCGACACAGTTTGTGCTGGTCACACGTTCAGAAAAACTCATCATATCCGTGGATCTGCCATCTACGACCAGGCCGAGAATGTGGCTCCAGAAGGCTCTTCACAGGATCAAAACGTCACGAATCAAATAGAAGGCAGAGATACCCATGGCTCTGTTGCTGTATCGCTCATCGTGGCTCCGTACGTCAGCTGGATCGTCCGCTCTCAGCCTGGTGCTCTCCGGCGGATTGTCATGAACCTTGTGGGAAACGCTTTAAAGTACACTGATTCTGGCTACATTGCCGTCAAGATGACGCAGACTAGTACGACTTCTAACTTTATGAATTTTACACTCAGCGTCGAGGATTCTGGGAGAGGAATGTCACAGGATTACCAACGTACCAAGTTGTTCTCTCCATTCAGCCAAGAGGATCCTTTCAGCTCCGGCACTGGGTTGGGTCTTTCTATCGTAAAACAAATTGTCGAATCTCTCAAGGGTGAGATCGAAGTCAAAAGTACCCAGACTGTCGGGACAGTCATCAAGATCAGCATGCGCCTACCAATTGGTTCTAAGGAGAACGCACATCAAGATCATGCGCTCCTGCGTGCTCCACAAGAGCTAAAGGGCTCATCAGTCAGTATTGTCTGCGACATGACTAATACAGACGGTGTGGAACGAGGTCTGAGAACAAAGCAGTCAATGGAGAATGCTTGCAAGAATTTCGACATGAACATCATTGATTCGAAACATTCTGACAGCAATACCTCACTGGATGATGTTGACTTCTTGCTGACCGACTCTCCGTCCCTCTTCCAGCTCATACACAAGGCGAAAGCTAGTCGCTCTAAGCAATCTCCACTTGGCGTGGTCTGTGTTTGTACAGACACTTCTGAAAAGACAGCTGTGGAGACTCAGCTCGCAAGGCAGATTGATACGCTAGGCTGGATAGCTGAAATAGTTACCCAACCGTAAGTGATTCCCCATTCATACTGTTGATGATACTAAGCCCTCGAAAGATGCGGACCTCGGAAGCTTGCTCGATCACTCTTATCTTGTCAAAATCGGGCCTCGCAACACGGCAACGAGCGATTCATCAACCGGTCGATGAGCGCCTCCATTGTACAACCGGAGTTTGAACCTCTGGTTCCAGCACGCAACCTACCGCACCGTAGCAACACCGACATGCCTCTCCAGTCATCGTCTTGCCTTTCAAATGACGACTCTGCCGCTTTCCCCTCTCCACCCCCGCCACGGCCTCTACCTTCGACCATCACTCCTTTGAGCCCTAGCCACAGTGAAAATGGCGAGTATTTTAATCCACGAGTTCTCCTTGTAGACGACAACGCTATCAATCTGAAACTCCTTGTCGTCTTCGCCAAGCGCCAGAATCTGCGCTACATGGAAGCGACCAACGGTCTTGAAGCGTTCGAGACATTCAAATCCGAAGCAGAATCTACCTCCCCATCGTCTAGGCCCTTTGAATTCATTCTCATGGATCTCAGCATGCCGGTCATGGATGGCCTGACGAGTACAAGGCAGATTCGGCAGTACGAGGCCAAGATGGGGCTACCCAAGAGTCAAATCGTAGCACTTACAGGACTAGCAAGTGCCCAGGACCAGATGGATGCTCAAGAGGCTGGTGTGGATATGTATCTTGTCAAACCAGTCAAGTTCGCAGATATCAAGAGGATCTTTGGTGGGAAATGAGGGGCATTTTGTGGACATGTTTTCTGGGATTGGCGTTGATGAAAGGGACTGATTAAGCATCTAGCATGTCATGTTGGCAATGGGTTTGGTGGTGGCGTTACAATATTGTTAAGGAATGGTCAGGCGAATGATGGTGGCTTTGAAATCAGCCGTAAACGAGTTTCAAGATGCTACTCATAGAGCGAGGCACATAGAGTCTTGACTATGATACCCCATAAATTGAGGGTGGTGCTTCATCGTACCAATACTGCAGCAGCAGTACATCTTCCACGCTCAGTCTTTAACATCCCACAGCGTCCTCGCGTTCCCACTGAACATTTGCTGCACGCAGTTGAACTCCTCAGCCCACTCAAGACACCTCTTCACAAACGGCCTTATATCGTAGTCCTCGAATCTCGTATGCGGCCAATCCGTCGCAAACACCATGCGATCCGTCCTCAGCTTCAAAATCTCCTTGGCCACACTATTCAAAGCCACCATCTTCGGATCCACACGATACGCGGCCGAGAACTTTACCCACGTCCTGCCTTGCTGCATTAATTTCATCAGCGACCTGAACCCCGGCACCGAATAGACATCAAACCCTTTCTCCTGTCCCGGCTCCAAACTAGGCAGCTCGGGGTGTCCAAAATGATCAAAACACAAAGTAACATTGAGCCCCAACAGCGTCTCCTCAATATCGCCTATTCTCTCCATGCCGATATAAATCTGCAGCACCCACCCCATCGGCCTCACGGCATCCGCATACAACTGCACCAGCTGCGCCAGCGCCGCATCATCCATCTCCTTGGCCGCAGTGACCAAATTCAGCCTTACGCCGCGGACACCCAGCTCATGCCACTCCCTAAGCACCTCTTGCTTGGTATCCAGCGAAAACTGTACTACTGCACGGGCGCGTTCAGGCCCCAAAGCACGTAGCTGGAGGAGCAAGAAGGTGTTGTTCTCTGCATACAGAGAGGGCTGGACTAGCACCAAATGCGACATTCCGATTTGCTCTTCGAAACTGATGGCGGACCAGACTGAGTGCACGCCTGTTGTGTAGCTTGCTGAGGGGTCGTAGGGGAAGCGGATTGGGTCCAGAATGTGCATGTGGCTGTCCCAGGTGTTTGGGGGGAGTTGCGGGACGAAAGAGGTGGCATTGTCGGAGCAGGTAGGGTACGAGGGTCTTGAGGAGTTCGTTTGTTGTTGGGTGCTTGGGTGGGCGAGGATGAGTGTGGGGATGAGGGCTTTGAGGAGGAGGGAGGGGAGTGAGAGAGGCATTGCGGGTGGTGGGTGGGAGAAGTTCGATGTTGTTTATGGAGGTTAGGATAAGAGGCATTATATAGCCTGTTGGTAGTCAAAGCTTAAAGAGTGTGGGGCGCATGCAAGGAAGGTTGCTGTGCTGAGTGGGGCTATGGGTAATCTTCTGGGGTTGGAGCTGCGGGTGAATACGAGTTTGTGTTTTCTAGGACTAAATGGATATAAGACTTGACTCGGATTTTTGATGTTGGAGCATTAATAGAGAAGATCTTATAGTTATCACACCATCCAATAGGAGATTCACTCTTTTTTCTTGAGATTTTTAGATAGATACCAAGCACACGATCCTAATTTTCAGCATAGCGTGCACTGGACATAATATATCAAATTATGGCAAGATTATTCTACTTTTTTCCTTGATGAAACCAAGGCTGAGAACTCTCTAGCATAGGCCCTCTGTCGTAGATTATTTGGATTATGTACTTTTCCAATGGGACAGTCGTAGGCTTGATGTGGTCGGTTGAGGATATGATGTCATTGCACAGCCGCTGTCGGAGCGAATCGACAAGGTGCACGTTCCGACCTTCCCTTAAAACTTGGAGGATATGTGGGAAACCCAAATGGGAATTTTTCTCCTGGTAGCGTTATTGTCAGCAAATTCTCGTGTCTGCCTTAGAGCAAGCTTATCATGCGTGTCGTTTAAAGCGGTAATCGCATTTCTCGATACCTTCGAAATGAGGATTTTAAAGAATTAAGGGAAAGGGAGGACAGAGAAGGAGATGATGGATGTCACTCGGAAAAGTTGAAGATTCGCTGTTTATTGCAGAAAACGGGCAACACAAGTTTCGAAAAAAGGGAAAAGATAACGACGGCGGCTACCCTACTGTCGAAGAAGTAGCTCGAGTTGCAATATCTAGACTATGAATGGTGTTTTCGCCAGGTTACCACCATGCGCACCTATGCTTTGTAGCAGTCTGTTCAAGTAACCTCAATGATTTCGTCCTAAGGACAACAATAAAATCACTACCATCGTGTCATGTTGATGTATAAAACGTAGTTGATATATATTACTATGATATCTGTACCAATAAATACTAATATCCATTACTGCTCCAGTATTACATCTTGGGCTATTCTAATATGTTTAGCCCTAGAACGAACAGCAATAATGAACCCCAACAACCGGATCCCCTTCACCATCACAACTGCCGTGAGTGCCGTCCTTACTAACACACGCAGAGTAGCAGGTTGAATCCTACCCAAACATTAGTCTAGTTACTAGTAGTATGTTCTAGTCATACGTACGCCCTTATAGCAACTACCCCGCTTTCCAAGATCTTTAGTCTCAGCTTGAAGCACTGCGATAGCAGCTACTATAGTAGTAGTAGCAAGTAGAAGAACCAAGTACTTTATCTCTGAAAACATAATTGCTGGAAAAAGCTTTAGTCGATGTGTAAAAAAAATAGTGATCGGGATACGAAATCAATCTTAACTGGAGATAACATTAACTTTTATAGTTGCAAGCGTTGAGCCACCTAGCCAAAAAAAGATAAGGGCTAAGGAGGGGTACGTTTAGATCGTAGGTAAGCTGATCATAGGTAGGCTCATCTAATCTCTGTTTGTGGGAAGCAATGAATAGGGGTTAAGTAGGAGTGTAGTTGGATTGTACCTAAGCTTATCAAATGTCTATCTATGCTAACCAAAATTGACGAATCTAGCTTTTTAGTGCAGCCCAATATAGATGCAAACACATAGAAAATGCCTCTAAGGAACACAAGGACGTAGAAAATTGAAGGGCGGTAGTATTCGTATAAAACAGGCCTAGTAAAATATTATAGGGTGGATATCCTACCAAGATAACCGTATCCTACTAAGGATGATATAGCAAAGATTCAATCTAATGGTATGCTATCTTAGAATGAACACTTTTGATGCAAATGATGGCATAATCGAACTAGAGATGATGAGTAACGTAGTTCACAATCGAATCGGTCACCTAAGCGGATAGGTGTCAGAACCTGGTCCAGTCTGACGGGTATGTATACTGTTCCGTGCAGAGTATCAGAAGAACGCTGATTACTCGTATCTTTCTGGTTGTTTGGTGTAGTAGCATGGAGCTGCATTTCAATACTTAATAGTAGTATAAACATATATCTCTGGACAAAAAAAGTATTTAAAACCTAAAAATTGCAGTGTGAGAGGTTTCACTAGATAGGCATAAGAGTGTCAGAAAAGCACTAAGACGAATCCTTGAAGCGCTCTTAAGGGGTTGGATGAGGATATATATACTACGCATGCCTGGGGCACTGCTGTCCCGAGGGGTCTCCGATGGGGTCCTGAGGGTTGACCTCTGGCCCTATGTCAGTATCATGTGACATTGCTTTTCTATCTACTGTAAAAATTTATAATTACTGGGACGCCCCACCTCTAGAACTATCATTTCCCACTGTCACGTGATTTAACTCGATAGTTCCTGATATGTCTGTCCAAGCTCTCAGGACACATGTCTTGAACTTGTATCTCATTACAATAGTTGCACTTTACAGAAAGGATTTGCATCGGATCATGTTCAGAAATTTTGAACATCCTGTCTTACTGTAAACACATCGATGCTTGACAGGATCTGGTATCCATCCAAACCATAAACACTATTGTCGTATGCATCACCGCAGACGTCACAAGTGTGACATCGCCATTTGATTCAAACTCAATCATTTCTAGCCTACGTCTCACCGCATCTTACATCTGATAGTGCAAAGTGTACTTCGGACAGATACACATCAGCCACCTCAAGGCGATAGCGCCCGTCGGGTGTAGAGCCCGGTGCGTGCACATCAGTTTCGTTTTGCGTGCCTGAAGCCAAGAATCTTGTGTGGTGTATAAGCAAAATGTATGCCTCACATGAGTAGTCACTTATACTCTTCATCCCCGGAACTATTACAGTTTGTCTCCAGGGCAGACATGTGTTCGCCATTGAAAGGTATACCTTCTGCCGCATCCCCGGAATCGACTACGATACTATCAGGTTCAACCAGATTCCCAAGAACAATATACTCCAAAGGTTCGCACTGTTGATCATTGCTGAGTTCGGGGTATCAGTGGGGCAAGAGCTAATTGCAAGGGTGCAACTCAAAAATAAGGTTCTCGCTAAAAAGAGGCACTGCCGTTTTCGACCATCATAATCTTCATAGGGGCGTCCGTTCGGGTTCCTGGTAGAACATTCGCATGTCACAGGAGTTTCTTTACGGCTGCAATAACGTTTTCCATCCATGTTTCACTATGAAAGTATATCCACCGGTGGCGATGTCCAGGTATAGAATGCTCTACAAATTAGGAGTCCATCCCTTATCAACCATGATAAAAAATCGCAGCGCCAATTCCCGTCTGGTAAACACCAAGCCTCAATCTGCACCTCAAACACCTGGCGTTCACGGAACGAACCTCAGGAAACGACGATCCTCGTTTATTGCCGATATGGCTCCGCTTCCCTGCGGACGCTAGCCTTGATCTAGCTTGAAACAATAGATACCATCCCCACGTCCTTTCTTTAGAAGCTCGATGTTTCGACACGGAAATGGCTGTCTCGAACCCGAAAGGTACAAGGTTTCCTGGGCTACCGAAAGGAACTACTACCAACGAATTCTTTTCTAGAAAAACTTAACTTCTTCGTCCCAAGATAAAAAAAACGTATTGTTAACAGCATAACATGGGTGCTAGTGTACCCATACAGCTGAGATGCACAACAGAAACGCCACAAAGCATTGGCGAGTAAGTTTTCGATAACTTCAACACCCGAGCACACGCAGCTCACACCGCGATATTGATGCCTTGAATCACACCGCATGCTCGATGATGATCCAAATATTGACTGTAATTGGTCATCCTGGCAGCCGACACTAATGCATTGGAAACATGTTTGCGGGTGGACGGTCTCCAAAACAGCTACAGCGGGTCTTTTCTCACCATGTCTCTAGCGGCCCGTCACATCTATTTCCATTTCAGCAACCTAAGCAACATTGACCCTTGAGAGGTCAGGGTTCAGAGGCAGATCTGCTCATTCCACAGGTGAATATCGTTCGTGATTGGTGTCCCAGATTCCGTCTTCAGAATGTCACTGTGTATTATAAGTAGACGACCCCGTGGACTGCGTTGATATTCAGTAGCCGACTTTAGCACAGCCTTTCGTTATCTTTACTTTAAAGTCTTTTCACTTGTTCTCCCATTTCCAAAACACATTCCTTTCCGCCAGGCCTGCGGTTTTTTTAGTCGACATAATGTATATTCGCAATATTCTTTTCTCTGGCCTAATGGCTGCCAGCACAGCACAAGCTTACAACAACAACACGCTTACGGGAGACGAGACACCTTGGATTGTCGCCAATGTAGCTCCCACCATCCAAAAGCGGCAATTCCTCAATCTCTTCAGTCTCCTCGGCAACATCTTCGGTGGCAATTCCCAAGACGTAGCTGAATGCCCGGCGATCTGGTTCCAAATCTCTGATACCCTGACCCAACAATTCTCTGCAAATGGCGAATGCACAGATGCCGCTCGAGCAGCCATCCGTGCCGCATTTCACGACTGCTTCCCTGGCGCATGCGATGGGTCGCTCATCCTCGCCGACGAATGCTCCCAGCCTCAAAGCAACGGCCTACAACGCTTCTGTAACAACATCGCCGGCGTCGCCACTCAAACCAATGTCGGGGTTGGCGACCTCCTCCAGTTCGCCGCTGCCCACGCCATAAAAACGTGTCCAGGAGGTCCTACAATTCCCGTCAGCGTCGGCCGCCCCGATTCCTCCCAAGCCAACGACTTTAGGAGCCTACCCAGTGGCAATGCCAGAGGAAACGATCTCGTGCGGTTATTCTGTAAGTCACTCCATCTGCTTCCTCCGAACCCCAGAATGTTTGCCAGAATAACAAAAACTGATGTCTTTTGATAATTCAGCTTCCAAGGGCTTCACACCAACCGATCTTGCCGCCCTCATCGGCGCCCACTCAACGGCCAAACAACGCTTTGCGTCTCCACCCAATGCGGGCGCCAGTCTCGACTCGACCCCAGGCGTCTGGGACACAAGATACTACGCCGAGACCCGACAAGGCAGCGCGCCTTTTGTGCTCCAGTCTGACAGGAACGTAGCGCGGAATCCAATCACATCGGTGCCGTTTGCGGCGTTTGCTGTAAGCAAGCCGGCGTGGGACGCGGCGTTTGTGAGCGCAATGGTCAAGATGAGCATGATGGGCGTGAATGGGCGGAACTTGGTGGATTGCACGGCGGCGTTGCCTGGCAACTCGGCCAATGCGAAGAGAGATGTTAAGACTGGGGGGTTGTTTGGTCGTCTAAAGTGGTAATTAACTGGAAATACCGCGTGGTTGTTTGAGCAGTATAGTCTTTTTTTTTCGTTTCGTTTCCTTTTTTCTCGCATTTATGCCACGATATACCATGTACACTAGTTACACCACCCCTATGTTCATAGTTTTTCACTATAATATAGATGTTACGATACTTTCACTTTTGTATCTTTCTTTTTCTTTTTTTCGGGAATATAATATGATCGCTACAAAATTCCGCTTGGAATACTGAGCTCGTGTCTGCGCGGAATTAGGCAAAAAGACAAGACTTGAAATGCAATCGCTAGTAGTATACCATTTGAGTGAACCCAACTGTGGTAGAAAGCAAAAAACAAGTACACCTCATAGTCTGATCACCACATAATACGTATATGTCCTGTATGTTATTTCTTCTTTCTCTCTGACAAAATATCCATTGGCACTCACTTTGGAACCAAAAAGTACTCATATTCGTACTTGGATGTGCGTTGCAAAACCAACCAGCTCAACTTTGCTTCAAAAGGCTTGTAAACACAACATACCCATGCTTTCCTCACATACACTCATGCACGCAAAAACACCGTTTATGAATCCCAGCACATACACGTGCATAGAAAGATAAAGAGAGAAACTCAACAATATTACGCTCTATTCACTCCGCCAGCAATGCTATTACCCCTTTACTCCTCGGTTTTGCCTAACCGCTCCTTTACCCAATCCCCACGTAGACCCTTCACACACATGTACCCGAGCTTTTGAACGCGCCTATTCCGAACGAAACGTCTCTATCTATCCATTCATCCAGCAAGCCAGCCAGCCAATGCACCTTCTTCCCTGTCACTCCCACATTTCGCTCCCCCTACACAATATTAACCAGAACTTAGACCCGAACCCAGCCACGCAAAACAATGCAAACAACAACAACAAAAAAAAAGGGTGATGGGACAAGACAAGACACATACTAGAGTTAAAAAAAATATTATATATAAGTTTGGCTCTCTCTCTCTCTCTCTCTCAAGTCCACCACATACACAGACAGACAGATAAACAGGCTTCCGCACACGTACATCTCCCCTCAGCTCTATCGCCGCCCACTCTGGCCCCTTCCCATACAATACACAAAGTACACGCGGGGGGTAGGGTAGTGCGACAAGTATTAGATGAGGTAACAAAAAAAGAAGCAGTAACGAATTCTTTGCAAAAGGAAAGGCGATCGGGTATCGAAGTTCCAAGACGACAATGAAAATAGAAAAACACACATGAGAAAAGATGGCGGGGGAAAGGGTGGAAGTGGGAGAGAAAGGGGAAAAGGGGCCGCGAGAGAGAACAGGAAAGGAGAAGTACGGCGAAGGCGGCTCTTCTTTTGCATGTCCATTTACCACTCCAAACACACGCGCACACACACACCGAATGATTCTTCTACTTATTCTGGTGGCGGTGTAGGGAGTTCCCTTGCCTTCTGTTCTGGGCTGGGTGGATGAACAACGGTAACGGGTGTAGTGGGCGGGTTCTCAGCGTCAATGATTTCGCTGTCTTCTGTGACACCGTCAGGACCGCCAGAAGCGTCGCCGCCATCAGCACCACCCGTAGCGAAAGCAGCACCGCCTTCTTCGGGTATAGTCGTTGGGCTCAAGAGACCACCATCCTCACTCTTTGCCGAAGCAGCCTGCTGTCGTCGATTCCTTCGTCGTTGTCTCTCCGTGTCGGCGCTTTCTCGTCGCCGTCGAACAGACAGCGAACCATCTTTGTTAATCGAAGCGCCGGATTGCAGACCCTCCAACATGGCTGCAGCCCTGTCGGCAATGTCTGCTTCAGCAGCTTCGGGAGCGCCGGCTGCAGCACCAGCA
Source organism: Curvularia verruculosa (assembly GCA_036172615.1). Taxonomy (NCBI): domain Eukaryota; kingdom Fungi; phylum Ascomycota; class Dothideomycetes; order Pleosporales; family Pleosporaceae; genus Curvularia; species Curvularia verruculosa. The sequence continues at coordinate 91,544 of JAWDHC010000005.1, read as the reverse complement.
GTGGTGCTAGCTTCGCTTTCTGCGGTTTCGCTTGAGGGGCTAAGTAGCTTGCTCTTGTCATCTCCTTCTTTGGACGCTTCCTTGCCGTCGTCCACGTTGACGCCAATTTCCGGCATCTTCTGACCACTAGCCACACGAACTTGGTGCCTATCCTTTAAGCGGGCACGACGACGACGATCGCGTTGGTCCCTTGCTTCTGGTTTTGCGGCACGCAGTTTCTGGAGCAGATCGTCCATGGCGCCTGTAGAGGCAGGTGATTTGGGTGCGTCCGAGTCGGACAGTGCATTGGGCGAGAGAGCACCATTTTGCGCTTGTTTGCGGCGCATGGAGATTTCGTTGCGACGATGTTGTTCCTCGAGTTTGATGTTCTTTTCTTTTGATTTCTGAAAAGTAGGTTAGCAATCGGCACAAAGACAGGTATATCATATATTCAGTAGTTTGACTTACCTTCCACTCTTGGACAAAGTTGGCCAGCTTAGCAAAGAAATCTCTTCTCGCACTATCGTCGCTCGGATCTTCTCCATAGAATGCCATGATATCGTCATAACTCTTCTGCATGTCTTCAAGGAAAACCTGCAGTTGCTCTGCCTTTCTTCTAGCCTCCTTCATGTGCCTCTGTACAACAATTGACACCTTATCTTCAGGGTGGAACTTGGTAGGATCCGAAAGGTTACCAGAGTCGAGCGACATCTGGATGTTCTTGATGTTGTCAATGTACTTCTTGGCATCCGTTTGCAATTGCTCAACGTTGATCTTCTGCGCTGTGACGACGCCATTGATCTCGTCGGTAAAGCCTTCCCATCCAGAGTATTGGTTGCGCACAATTCTCTCAACCACATCGGCAAATGTAGATTCGTTCTTGTCGTCCTTCAGCATACCCAATCGCGAGAGGGTAGAAAGCTTGAAACCGCTGGCTTGCTTGTTTGCATCGTTCATAAAGTTACCAATGTCGAGAATAAGACCCAGAACGCTGATCAAACTGGATGAGTCTCTCAAACTCTCCGACACTCGCGAGATTTCGAGGAGCTTGTTGGAAATCTCGTCATACTCGACTTCGAACGTCCGAGTAAGTGCAAGCGCCCTCATCCTACTCTTCCAGTAGTGGTGGAGCTCGTACGCTGTGTAGAGGTAGATCTGATCTTCCCTGGTTAGTTCGTTTGGATCTTGTTCCCGTTTGCTCTCGTGGGCATTGGGTCCAGTCCAGTCCTTAGAGTACGGTGCCATGAGCTTGGCGGTGTTGTCAGGAATATCGCAAAAGTCGTTCTTCTGCAAGAATTCCATGGTGACAGGGTCGTCCAGAATCTTGCTGTCGCAGTGGATGATCATTCTTACAATTTCCTCAACCCCGTATGACGAGAACTTGGCCATACTGATCTGGAAATTGTGCATGAGATCGCGCGAAATAATCTGCTTCTTGTCGTCCTTCTTGCCACCCTTCTTTCCAATCGCCTTGATCTCCTTGGCTAAGAACAGCTTCTCGACCTCTTCCAAGACACCCTTCCTCGCCAGCTCTTGGTACTTCTCTTCCTTTTCTTCCGAAGTGAGACCACGTGTGGCCCATACCGTCGTGGTAGGCTGATCGACCTTGTCCCAATGAAGAGCCTTGAGCTTCTTCTTGGGCCGGGGCCCAGAAAGAGCAAACTGTTGAGCAGCACCGAAGCCAGGTGCTTTGGGAAGGAAACCAGGGCGCTTGGCACCTGGCATAGGCGGAGGTGGCGGTGGCGGCGGCGGCATGCCAGGTGTGCCCGGCATAGGAGGTGGTGGAGGAATGCCTGCGCCGAAACCGAGTTTGCCTGGCGGCGGTGGTGGAGGAGGTGGCGGAGGAGGTCCTGCAGTGCCAGGCATAGGCGGCGGCGGAGGTATATCGGCAGAGAATCCAAGCGCACCAGGCGGCGGCGGTGGTGGTGGTGGTGGTGGAGGAGGTGGAGGAGGAGCTCCTGTGGCTTTGGGAGCATCGGAGTCGCCTGGTGTCTTGGGTGAGCCAGATTCGAGGCTTGGGTGTGATGGTCCAGTGGTAACGCCATCGCCAGTGTCTTCTGCGTCGGAGTCGTCGTATCGCTTGACGTTTGAAGCAATGTCGGCCATGAGTGCATTGGCAGTGGATGCACTGAGCTTGGGCTTGTGCATCTGGATAAGGCGTGGCTTTTCAATAACAACATCCTCATCATCTTCGACCTCCGACATCTCCATATCCTCAGTCTGGCCAGGAAGACCAGGGAGAGGCTTTCTGCGTGGCACTCCACTCTTGGCCCGTACTGACCCGAATGAGTTGGGCTGGAGACCGCCGTAGCTTTGTTCGGACAAGCCAGGTACGTCGCCTTCCATCTTTTCTCGCAACTCTCTGAGCTTCTCGCTTGGCTGGAAGTTCAAAGACCTGCCTTCGAGCGTAGCCTGGGTCCTGGCTCTCTGCAGCTGAATCTCCAGTCTGTTCATGAGGCGCTCACGATCCATGATACCCTGCATTTGAGCTGGGTCAGTTGCACCCAGACCATCCTTGCCAGACTTCTTTGCTGCCGACGCTGCCACGTCTTGAGCATCCCTAAGCATCAAGTACAATTCACGCGTTTCTAGCTCATTTCGTTGCAGCTCTTGTGCTCGTATTCTCTGCATTTCGGCAAGCTCAGCCTTCATGGACTCGACCTGTCTGCCGCGGAGCTCGATAATGCGTTCTTGCTCTGCCAGCTGTTTCTGGAGCTTCGAGACCAATCCATCGGCACCCAGCTCGAGCTGCGCCTTCATCTCATCGCGCTCTGCAATGGCCGAGTCGGCAATCTGGCGGGCCTGGGCAGCTTCATCACGTACTTGGCGGGCTTCGGAATCGGTATAGAGCTTGTCAAGCAAAGACTGAACAGTAAAGTTGAGGCTTTGCTTCAGATCCATGTCTGGCAGCCGGCGGTCCATAGCCACGTAGCTCAGCATTTGATCTACCAATTGGAACATTCGCAACCGATCCTCGCTCTCCGTATCCCGCATCAGCAACAGGTGTTGCATGGCCGACGTGAAGTAGTCCTGTGCCCTGGTTCCACTAATCTTGCTCATAATGGCATCTGTGATTTGCATTGGGTCGTTCAGGTCCTTTGTCTCGCCCTCGACGTTGTCCATCATGGAGCTGTTCTCCTTTTGGAGGAAGTCTTCATAATCGACTGCTTCATTTTCGAGGTAGTGCTCAATCTGCTTGTCAATGACGTCGTACTGGAAGCCTTCCATCTTGTTGAAGAGGCGCTTGATACCACATGCTGTGAACTGGGCTCGCACATGCATCCTGAGCTGGAGATCGCGCTCCGGGGCATCGACAATCATATTGATGAGGAACAGAGTTGCAATGGCATATTCCATAAGCAGGTTCTCAACACCAATTCCTCCACTACGCACTTCATCTGAAGCCCCGACCATGGATCCCATCTTGCCACGGCCGTCGACCGTGACTTCGACGATACGCATCCATGCGTCGAAGCGGCTGTTCTCGCCATACTGCGATTTGAGGTTGTCGAGTGCCTGGAGAACTTTTTCGTGTCCACTTCCGTTGCCCCAGTGGCACAAAAAGGTCAACACATCCGAGACGAGTTTCCGAGTGTTAAGTCGAGATGATATTAAAGAACCACAGAGTGCCTGGATAATTGACGGGTGGTTCAAGGCGTTGTCGGCACCGTACTTGTTGTTCATCAAAGCCTTCAAACACTTGATGATTTCGTATTCACGTTCCACATCGTTCTCAGCCTTTTGCGCAATAACACTGGGTGGAGGCTGAGGCCCGGTGCCCTTTCGGCGGTTGATCTTGGCCAGGACATTGGTGAGGGCGATTTGACCTTGGGCCTCAATGAAGCCCCTGACCCAGGCAATTGGCTGTGTTCTCAAGCTGATTTCCAAACTCGACATTTGCTTGATGGTGATGGAGTTGTCCATGACCTTCTTGACATACCACTCGGGCGATCCTTCTTCTTCTGCTCGTATCAAAATGTCTTGGTTTCCAACCACGCTGCTGCTGACGCCTCCTCCACCTCCACCTCCGCCTCCGTAGGTTATTCGCTGTGTCTGGCGCTTCTTTTCTTCATGTTTGAACTCGGCCAGCTTATCTTGGTACACCAGCGTCCACTTCTTGTCGATTTTGTAGGCCTCCATCTGGCGTCGCGCCTGTTCGGGCAAGCTCTTCCATCCTCGCTTGACCATGAGATTCATAAACTCCTTCTCGACAATGTGGTCAGGCGGCCGCTGTATGCTAAGCGTGTTCTGAGGAAAAGATGCCGTCGAGGCGGATGGAGACGAGACATTGTAGTGCAGCAAGTGGCGGTGGGATTCGCGGGGGGTGGATGCGGCGGTAGGCAAGAGGCTGCCCGGGTCGAGGCCTATCGAGGAAAAAGTAGACTGTGATGAGTTTTGGGGGTAAAAGGTGTTGCTGGCACGCGACCTCGAGTCGTTGCTGTAGACGCTGGCCTGGTCCGATGAGGCGCGCGTGAAGCTGGAATCGGGGCCAGGATAGTGAGGATGGCTGCCATCTCTGCTGCTGGCGCGCGCACCCCATTGTTGCATAGAGACGCCGCGGTCGCCTGGATTGCTCGAGGCAATGGTGGTGCCCTGCGAGTGGGGCGGGGGCCTTGGGGGCCCCTGATGCGAATAGCCGTTTGAAGGCATCTGGGAGGGATTGAAGACGGGATACTGGTGAAAGTCACCGCCACCTTTGTTCAGGTGGTGTGGCAGAGGTTCGCCGGACTTTGAGTTGTCGTCTCGAGGCGAGTCAATGGATGACACGGGGCCTGCTCGCGCAAAGATGCCCTCGGCCGTCATGGACACGGGCCTCTGCTCTATTGACGCGCCACCGATGGAATGTCTATGCGAATGACGGGACGACTGGGAGCCATAGGAGCTGCCTGGCGGGCTGTCGATGGACGACGATGCTGTGTGCTTTGAATCGCCGCCCTTTGTCTCCTTGTCCTTGTGCAGACGGCGTCCGAAGAACTTGCCGGCTGACGACTGTCTACCCTTGCCATCCATCCCTATAGCGAGATTGTGTGCCCAATGCTGCTCGGCCTGGAGCGCGCCGCCCGACGTGATGTACGTTCCCCTCGATTCGGAGCACTGGCGGCGCAGTTCCCTTTTGGCCGCACGTAACAGGCGATGATGAGCTTGTGTGCTGGCTCGGGGGGTTCGTCCTAGAGCGAGAGTGCGGGGCCTTTGGTTTTTGGAGGTTGTAGGGTAGAGGGATTCCCTTTGAGGGGCGAGGGGGGGTGCTGTGGTGGGCAATGCGGCTGCAGGTCAGTCGCGGGAAGTTGCCGAGTACTAGCGCCTCCTGAGAGAGAGTCCAATCAGGTGGGCGAGTCTATGTCTACGTCTATGTATGTCTAAAGTACCGGTAGGGGTGCAGGAGAGATGGTCCATCTTTTTTTTCTCCTTGTCTGACTGTCACGGTCACGGCCCCTATGTGTATGTCTGTCTCTCTCCCCATCCCTCCCTCTCCGCGGCTGATCTCCAGGCCCAAAGACGTAATTTGCGTTACAGCGCACAGAAGACAGTCTCCGCTTCTGTCTCGCCGTGTCTGTGGTTCCCGGTCCCCTGGCCCCGACGTTCTCCTGAGATGTGCGCACGTCCGTGTTGTGGCGCCATCGACCACCACTCATGGCTGACGACACCCCTTACCCGCTTCCAGCCATGCCATGCCATGCCACGCCCGGCACCCGCAACCTTCATACTTCCCACCCTTAGAACTCTAAAAGGACCATTACGGTGAATTCTGCCCTGTGGCGCAGCACCCCTCCATTCCACGCCGCCTGCATAACCGCCTGCCCGCCCGTTGCACGTCTCCGACACTGCTGGTCTGGCTCCTCGTGTCTCAGCGACACGCAGCTGGCCTAGGACAGAAGGCCTGCCTGCCTACTAACTACTATTACTTCAACTTTTACTAGTCCTACTACCACGTTTTTTTAACGGCCTCAACTTTTACTACCACTTATTACTACTACACACTCTCACCCAACCATGGCAGGCTTCGTGCATTTCCTCAAGGTGCGTGACAGCCGACCGTCCCGTCGTCGCGTGTCGTCGGGACCGGCCCAAGACAACTAACCAACGTTTGGGAAACGTCCAGACCATTTTCGTGCCCCTCTTTCTCGCCGCCATCCTCTACGTCCTGCTCGCCCTCATCATACTACCCTTTGTGCGCCGCCACCGCAGCCGCTACAGCCAGTACCTACCCGTGACGGCGACGGGCGTAACCGACTTCCCTACCTCGTGGCGGACCAAGCTCTCCGATGCCCTGTACAACCTGTTTGCGCCGTCGGTGTGGATGAGGCAGCGCGGAGTGGTCCAGCAGCACGACGACGAGCTTTTTGACGACGAAGAGGGCGAGGGCATGGTTGGATTTGATCCCATTGACGATAGGAGGAGAGAAGCCCTCGAGCAGCGACGAAGCATCATGGAGGATGAGATGCGCCTCGGCAGAGACCTGGAGGAAGGCTTCAAGGATGACAGCGAGGACGACAGCGAGGATGACAGGCGGCCGTCTCTCTCACGCCACCGATGATACACACATATTCACACACACATGCACCATGTTCACAAATACCCTTTTAATGTCGCTTGCATTTTCCCTTAGAATTTGAACCCAGCCAAGACGGAGAACCATTATACTCTAGCATCTTCTCTCAAGGCTACCCACATACACACATACAAACATCACAGTACTCGTCGGGGGCAACAAAAATGAACTTGTCATGTGAATATATTCATGTACATGGGTGGGCGGATGAAGCCATCCAACGCCCTACCTACAAAAGAAAAGGAAATTCGTCCCAAATCGCTCAAAATGGTCAGAAAGCTGCCAAACAAGACTACTCCATCTACTTGCGCTGGCCGTACGCCTTGGTGGCATAATCGCCCTTGTGCACAATAAGGTCCTCGGGCCTGTAGTTGTGGCGGCCAGAGAAGTACTCGTCGAGAATGGCCTTGGTGCCATCGGCATAGCGCTGCAATCATTGTCAGTACACGATGCCTATTGCTGCAAGTAATTCTTCTTCTCATGTTCAAACTCACCTTCTGGGCATCGATCGAGGTACCGGACATGTGGGGAACCATGGCGTTGCCTCCACCCCATGGGTTGGTGGCATAGCGGAGTGGGTGCTCCTTGGGAGCGGGCTGGGGGAACCAGACGTCACCACCGTATCCACGGAGGTGGCCGTCCTTGAGGGCCTGTGCAACATCCTCCTTGACGACAATGGCACCACGGGCAGTGTTGACCAACCATGAGCCCTTCTTCATCTTGGAAATGAGGTCCTTGTTGAAGAGACCACGCGTCTTCTCGTGGAGCGGGCAGTTGATGGTGACAACGTCACACTGTGCCAGCATCTCCTCGAGGTTCTCGACGCGACGGCAGCCAATCTCCTTCTCCTTCTCGGGCGACAGGGGCTGGTAGTCAAAGTACAGCAGCTCCTTGCAGTCAAAGGGCTTGAGACGGCGGAGGACACGCTCTCCGATACGGCCAACGGCAACGGTACCGACAACCTTGTTCTCGAGGTCGTACTCGTTCTTGGCAACCTCAGCAACGTTCCACTCGCCCTTGACAATCTGCTCGTGGGCGGGGACAAAGTTGCGGACGAGCGTCAGGATGGTCATGACGACGTGCTCAGCGACCGAGACGACGTTGGAGCCGGTAACCTCGGCGACGGTGATACCGCCGTTGGTCTTGTTCGCAGCATCGAGGTCGACGTGGTCGGATCCGATACCAGCAGTGACGGCGAGCTTCAGGTTCTTAGCCTTGGCCAGACGCTCAGCGGTAAGGTAACCGGGGTGGAAACTGTTTGATGCGCGAGCCGTTAGCCGAGTGTTCGATTCGCAGCATGGTGTTTGCATTACTAGTGCGTCGCGGCATGTGAAGCTTGACGCGTGCTAGTGGGGCGGCCCATGTGGGCACTGCGGGGTAGCTCTGACGTACGGCGTGGTGATGATGACCTCTGCGTCAACAAGGTGCTTGTCGAACTCAGAGTCCTCGCCCTCCTTGTTGGAAGTGGTGATGAGCTCGTGGCCCTGCTCTTCGATCCATTTCCTGATTCCGAGCTCGTTCTCAGTGGTACCGAGAAGCTGGGGCTCCTGCTCGGCGTGGATGCCACCCTAGGGACAACTGTTAGAGGCAATGCTACCAAAGGGTCGGTACAATGGCAAACTTACGTCGTAGAGGACAAGAAGAACTTTTCCCTGTTGTGAAGCCGTCGCGGTCAGCGTTCTGAAAGCATTGGGTTGTCGCAGCGACGAAGTCAATCGGGGCCCGGCGCGAGCGCTGAGGAGGGACGAGGCAGGGCGCGCAAGGCGCGAAGCAGAACGGAGAAATACCATTTTGAGTTATTGGGTAAAGAGTAGGCAATAACAATTGAGGCTCTTGGGGAGAGGTATATAAAGTAGAATCCGAGGCGGATACGTATTCCTGACGCAAGATGGGTCAGCAAATGCCGTGCGGTAAATACAGAAACCAGACGAAAGAGGGGCCGCGTGGGGTCGCAATACCTCTTACGGGCCGGAGTGACGTCTCTGACAATGGGAAAAAGAAGAGATCGTGAGATCTATGTACAAAAGGAGGATGATGTTGTAGGAAAGCAATTGAGGGGTCGTGAGGGGCTCGTTATATATACTTGGGCGGTCCCCACCACGAATGGTTTTGGATTGCTCTTCTGGTGCTGGGCGACTGAAGCACATGAGCACGGCTCAGCCCTTCTCCCCACTTGGTTCGATGCGACATTGTGCTCGCTGACGAGCTGGGCCCTGGGACGGCGTCTGCGGGTACTACGGTCGTGTTTGGGAATTCCTTCGCATCGCTGATAGTGCGGGGTCGCGTCCAATGGCGCCAACTAGGTAGAAGACGCGCCAGGGGCGGCTTCTACCAGCTGGTTACCTATTCAGGCCGCGCGAGGCTTCGCCGAGAAGTCCGGTAGTAGTCGAGGGCGAGGTGGGCCAATCCAATGGCTCCCGTTGCCGGAGCAGACTTGTACAAGTACGTAAATCGAGCCTCGTCTTGGGCTCCAGGGCTTACACGCGCGTACGCTAGTGCTCCCTCTGGCCAGCTTCGCACAAGAGCTTCACTGAGGGGCTGCAGAATCCATTGATGCAGCTACCCCTCCTATGCAGGTAAGACTGTGTCTTCTGGTGTTCGTTCGTCTTTAGTCTGCTGGCGAACTCGTGTGAGCATTCGAGACGGTGTGAATTCAAAGTCTGCTCGAGACATGAGCAGAAGCCGGACGAGAGGCTGTCAAGGCTGCCGTGGATGCAACCACCAACGTCTCGTGTGCTGGTAAACACAACTGGATTGAGAAAGTCATTGTGCAGCCAAGCCGATCCAGACAGCCAATTGTCCATGCAGCGGGCGGCAGACGCGAACGGCTGCAGAGCCCCCTCCCGCGGTCGAGTCTCGCGGTTCTGCGGATGCGAGTTGTCGCCGTCAAAAGCCGAGTAAAGTTCGCAGTAAAGCAGGACAACGGTCGGTGTTTAGGGCCATGTCTCGGGGTTGGGCTGGGCAGGGTCTGGAGATGCTTCGTATCTTTCGGCCGAACCCCGGGCCCGGCGTGATCCCTCTCTGTTCAGCGTCCGGCAATCGCAGAATCCACTACGCCCACGAGGCCTGCGTTGCTTCTCCCAATCGAGTAGATTGATCCCGGTCCGCGTTGATGCTGGATTACAGGAGCATTAGAAGGTTGCCGTGTCCGGTCTTTGGGCTGCAAAGCACCACACTGGCCTCTCCTGCCCTCAACCTTTGTCAATGTTTGGTTTGCGAGGCGCCGCCAGTGTGTCACGCCTTGCTCAAGTTCAAAGGCATCCATACGGCGGCAAATTTAGGACATATCCACGGTGGAGAATGGCGCCAACCATGCTCCTCTGCTAACCAACAACACCCCCGCGGCACCTACGGAGCACCGCGACGCTACGAGTCCATTGAGGTACATACGCTCAGCAAGCCTATCTTGCTGCCCCGAGCACACAAACCTGGCTTCGGCACTTGGAATGAGCAACGACTGGCTGAGCAGCTACCCAACTGCGAAGATCCACACGTCACTTCGACCCGTGCTATCCCACCGCAAAAATCCAGACGGCTGCCGTCAGTTGATTACGAAAATTGTGACATGGAGGCAATTGCAAAAAATCTGAAGTTTCCATCATCGTTTTCGCCGGACACAATATGTTCTTGTTGTTTATCGAGGTGGTGACTGCGTAGACATCGTTTCGCGCATGGACCCCAGTTTGGTTTCTGCCGCTGCTCCCATCTCCGAAGCCCCAGATTTCAAGCACCTGGTCCTCGCCATACAATGGCTCAATCCGCCCAGGGATTCTTCTCGGGCAACCGGATAGCCTCTGTATGACACCAAAAGACGGTTGACTATCTCCGGTGGCGATTTGCACACATCTCTATCAAAGAGCGGGGAATGATTTTCATCCATCACTGGAAATGACGCATGACGTATCCTAATCGAACATCGATGCATTGCTCCGCAGACTCGAGATCGCACAAAGCTGGCCTTTCGTATAATTTTTAGTATTGCTATCAGAGATCGACTAGCGGAGCTCGATCAATTGTGCATTTCTGCCATCGAAGCCTTGACCAAGCAAAGCTTTTCCCGAAACTGGCCTGCCAACTGTACATCATCTGGACCCGCAAAGAACCACTTTGTTACAAAGCTTGATCAGACCTACACCAGGATTAGCAGCCTTTGCCTCGGTTTTTATTGAAAAAGAGCATCGAGAGAATCTAAAATTCATCGCCGCATCAACGACGATTCGAATGCACCTATGAAATACGACTGCTCGATATCAGCCCTTTCTGCGGGCTGTCCAGGTACCAAGGCTTCGGCTTTTCACCCGAGACTGGTATCTACGGCACACTGCGCTATGAAGTGATAAATATCTTGAGTGTACTGACATTGCCAATGTTTATACAAAAGGCTACAGTACCATGTCCGGCATCGCTTTTGAATGAGAAACCAGAAACTCAGCTCTGTCTATCCATGTACTGGTCACCATTGAGTTATGATATTGGATCGCCAACACTTTATAAGCTCTTCCAGCTCCCTGATATAGGATCAACACATTGAACGACCCGCCATTGATGGTCGTAGAACGGGGCTCAAACACAAAACAGCAAGGAACTCCCATGAAGTCCGCTCCGGACATGATATCCTGGAAACAAAATTGATTGAACGTATTAATACCATATATAGCGATGATTTTATCACATCTGAACTAATTGAATATAGTGCCTTCCACGTACCAGTTTGGCGGATGATAAGCTATCAAATCATAGCTCCTGTCCTTGTCTGCATACATTTTTAGAAAAGAAATCACACAGGTCCAGACCATGCTTCCCGAGGGTACCATGGACACAGAGAATCTTGCATCTGAAACGCCGCTTGCGTAGTCGTAGATCATATTGCTTAGCTGGATTGGAAGATGCAGAAGTTCCGACGTGTCAGAAACTTGTTGAGATCTCTTCAAGACCATAAACCGCTCAATGGTCGCCCCATTGGCCGGAAACGGCGTTTCATGTACAAACGCCACGACTGTCGTGGCGGCGATACACAACGCTGGAAATCACACAACGTTGAAACCCACGCCACACTGGAACTCACACCGACGCTGGTTGCACGGCGGCGGATCAAGATGCGTCAACGCTATGGTTAAAAAAATCACAAACACTGTCGCGTTTAGTGCCTCTCGTGGCTGTCAAGATGGCCTGGGGCACCCGTTTTGACAAGAACAATTGCATAACACAGCAATATTAATGTAGGCTAGCATTGGTGAACCATATTGACAACCAACCGAATTGGTAGATGGATCAAATCGACACAACCAAAGTAGGCAGGAGGACAGTCTCCGACACTTCTGTCATATCACTCGGCGGCCATTGTGTTCTGGCCTTTTACGACAAGGTATGCACTACAGCGTCCGAGGCGCTTGACTCATTTCGGTAGGTCTGGCGCGCGGGCTGGCGGGTACACAGCGGGAGATCAACGGAGGTAACTTCGTTTATGGAACATCACTTCACAGCATGTCTTGATGCCTCCATGGAGTAACCATGGGGTGGATACATATGTAGGAGAATATGAGCAGGGGCTCTTTCGAGATTTCGGGAGTTGGCTGGTTGCCTAATGGCCTCAGTTTGCAGTCCTTCTTTTGCGCCATGTCTTCACCATCTACCATGACACTATGCCACATGCTTCATCACAGCAAAAACTCGCCCCATTGCAGTTGTAAATCCACTTTCCAAGATGTCTGGAGCCACATCGTCCAAACAAACGTTTTCGTTTCAATGCGGCTGATACGACGCAGTCCAAGCCACCTCGTAACAGCCCCCTCCCCACATTTCCTAGTTAGCCCAGTTAGTGCCTACCATCTCAACTCCCGATGTCCGAATGCCAGCATCCCCCTTCTGCCCCTCGCATTCCCACTCGCTGACAGATCACTGACATATCGAAACCCGGCCCAACTGGATAAAACAAAACAAGTCTTCCGAGCCACTCGGTCGCTCTGCCCCTCTTCCCTATACCTATCCCTTGCCTCTTGATTCGTCATGTTTCCCACTACGCACACACGTGGCGCTACCTGTTAAAGTACACTGCCGACATCACGCGCTTTCCCACCTACCAACACTCGTCTCCATCTTCCTCTAATTCCTTTTTTCCGTCACCTCGTGTATTCCCAGACATAACGGCTCGATATTAAACCCAAAAAGTCACGCAACCCACATATTGGCAGTCCTACCAGCCATTCGACCTTTGCTTGTAGCGCAAAAGGTGGGGACTACCTGACGCTGGAAGCGAAGCGGGTACCCGCAGTCACGAGGAGGGGACCCGAAATTGCGTTCTTCTGGGGTACCTAATCTATCGTGCAGGAAGGACAAAAGTCTCTTCCTTGTTTGATGTGATAGCCAGCGTAAAGGCACCGTGGATTCGTTTCCTTCACTATCACGGTTCCTTATCGGTTCGATTGAGTAATTTGAAGGATCGCCCATTCTCCTTGGCAAAGCGGAGGGTTTTTCTACCTTCCTGACGAGCGTTACATTGGACGTGAGCGCGTGCACTGTGCGACGGACGATCAGTATAAAAAGGGTCCAGAGCAAGTTTTTTTTCATCAGAGTGCTAGACAGGACGGTCTGGCTCATCTCTACTACCAAACGTGTTTAAAGAAAAAGGCCGTTGGCGCTTTTCAAGATGCTCGCCTACCTCCCCACCACGCTCCTCCTCCTCACCTCTATCGCGGTGCCCACGTCCGCAGGCATCAAACAATCTGATTTTAGCGGTATCGGCAACATTCTCGTTCTCAAATCAGATGACTGGCAAACTGCCACACCGAAATCTACGATTGGTTGCCTGAACACCAACGGACAGCTCGTTTCCACAAAGAGTCCATTTCACAAATGCGGTGTGTTCAAGCGCCTGGAAGACTTTCCATACACACTCAGTACCGGAAAAGGAAATTGCACATTTACCGACGAGCACCAAGAGAAAAATACGGACAGCTACTATGGAAAGAGTGATTCGGCGTGGAGTTGTGGTGAGCGAATCACTGATATCTACGATGAGTTGTATACAGTCGTACGTCTTCTCCCCATTTCCATGCTTGGCCGGACTTGCTAACAGCGAGAAATTAGGATGGCTTCCCATACGTTTTCCTCTGCTCTGGCGACGTAGCATGCTACTACGATGCTAAGAAGACACCTGGTCCTCGGGATGTACTTTCACTGTGGCCGTTCCGATGGGGCTCTCAGCAAATGGGCATCACCCCGGGACATGTCCAGCTGCAGCTCATGTGGAAGAAGATTGGAGATTTGCCGGGAAAACCAAACACGAGTGAATTATTAGGCCCCAGAGTGCAGATTAGCGAGGGTGTACAGATGCCTTTGATGGGCAAGAAGGCGAGTGGGTGAGCAAGGCATGTAAGAATTTCAGAGGCTTCTTTTTCAAAAGTAAATAGTTACCAGTATCTCTCTCTCTCCTAGGGAAATGCAATTCTCGGTTTTGTTCTTGTTGGTGTAAAACGTACTTGGGGTAGTAGTCACCATCCTTCTTCTCTCATGCACTATGATGTTACGTCCTAACAACCTGAGTCGCTTACCGGCATGAACGGGTCCTGTAGCACACACACACACACATGCGAGATCCCTGCTACAACGTGCTAATATCCATGATCGGTGTAGGAAATCCTCTGAGCTAGACGCTGGCTGGCATGGATTCACCCTCGCTACCTACCCGAAGTTATATTGCAACAATATAAGACACTTGACATGGTGAGCGACATAATCAAGAGCTTGATCGAGTGATGGTATTGCAGTGCATTCACGTGTAAATCTCTACACACTATTCTTCCTCGTGTACCAAATCACTTTCGTTGTGGTTAAGAGCCGTAGTTCTCGCGCACTAGCAGTCTTCGCTGCTGCCCGTGGAGATCACAAGTACGAGCATATTCGGCTTGATCTACCACCCGTCCCTTTACCCTTGAGGGAAAAAAATAAATGGGATTCTCGTGCAAAATTTCCTGTTTCTCTCTTGCACAGTCTAAACCTCACCCTTAATCCCATTCACATTCCTACCTTCCTCCTGACAAACATACGACTGATACAACCCATCTACCACACTGAAGCAATCATTCCCCCCTCCCCCTTTTTTTTTCATATCAGCACGCAGCTACATCTTCTTTTCCAACCATTTAACCTCGTCCCTTGATTGCATCGGAATAAAATAGAAGGGTACAGGGAGGGGGACGTACAATGTCATGCACTCGGGTGCTTTGCTTGTATAGTAGGAGATATGGAGCGATAAAATGAATCCAGGCTATCGAGACTCGTGGTCGGACTAAGTGCAAGAGATGGCAATCAAGTACACGAACAAGATGGAAATCCGACATCACGCCCCTACCCTGGGTTTAAGCACATATCCCGCATGAACACAGCAGCATGCATTAATCATTTTTGAAATTTTTGCTTTTCAGACGTATTACATAGCATCGTCCCGCTTTGCGCTTGCCTCCGCATCTCTAAACCTCTCTCTCCCTTCCCGTTCAAACCAAAGAAAACAAAACAAGACCCATATACCCATGCGCTCCCACACGCCGCGCTAAATCATCACTCACTAGCAAAACAAAGGCTGCGTAGTGATTTGCAAAAAAAACTGAAAAAGGACAGGAGCAGTGGCTGCCTCCCCACCACATACTCATTTAACAAACACCATGTTTTTCGCGCGATACAGAACACATATATGCCCAAATGTGACAAAAGGAAACGAGTAAAAGCGAGAGAGGAAAAAAAAAAGAGACCTTCGTATCATGCCAAATTAGGCAAGAAAACAGATAAATTGAATCCGCACGCGCGCCTTGTCTTAAAAGGTGGGGGTATCAGAGTTTGGTGTTGGTCGAAAATGACAAAAAAGGTGCTGGTATTTCCCAGTAAAGTCCAGGTGCCAGGTCCCGCTGGAACAGAGAGGTGGTTGTGTAGGTAGGTGGTTGAAGAAGAATGCCTTGATTAAGGAAAAGGCAACGGGGATACCAAAGAAAGTACGCCAGGTGAGCCGGCCCTTGTACGTCATAGTTGGAATCAGGCACTGACATGATGGAATGACGCAAATGTACAAAGGAAGAGTAGCATGAGAGGTGTGAAGAAGCCTCGAAAGCTTTTGTGTATCGGTGCCAGGATGGATATGCTCGTCCTGTTCCGGCGGGAGTCTTTGAAGGTTGTTTTGGCAATAGAAACCATTACACCGTAACCCAATGTAGCAGCTTACTCTGGCCTATCGAGATTGACTCGGAGGTTGTACTCTAGCTTTTCCTTCTCACAGTACTCCTGTAGAAATTTGAGGCCGAAGCGGACGGCTTGAATGGGCGTTGTATCGACTCCTAACGGGAGAAAATATGGTCCGGACATTCGAGCGCCGCTGACCTTTTCTGACTCACGGGCTAGTTTGGCATTGGCTTCGCGACCGGCATACGTCTTTTTGTAGGTAGTTTGTAGTTCCTCAAAAGGCAAAGCGATTCTTGCGTCTTGGTAGTGACGGTTCATCTTCAGGGTATGATCAGAGAGAAGGGCAAAATTTTCAGCATGCTGTCGGCCAGGTTCTGGATGGTTAATGTCCTGAGGTGAGTCATGGGACTTGGAGTTGCTGAAGCGCTGCGATACATGAGTACATATGGCGGACGCGATGACAGAACTTAGGTAAGAGCGAAGCCCATCGAGATGCTGGAATTCCCTGGTGGACCTAGCGTACGAAAGGCACAGTGGTAACAAGGTCTTCCATGTCTGCTCCACCTCGCCGGCGCGACCACGGAGGTTCAGCGAAAAGTCTTGAGCAAAGTAAGCGGCCATGTATGCCCTAGACTAGTTAGTAGAGCCGAGAAGCACAATCAAAGATAGACTTACAGGATGCACTCGAGGTTGGTGACGGCAGCTCGCTTTTCGTCCTTTTTGCTGCTGGCGCTGTTGAGAATCTTGGTGGCTTCATGCTTCAGAGCCCGTCCCATCTGATTCAACTTTGCTGAAGTCTGCCCAAGCAAGGCGATATCGACTTGTTTCTTGCTGTTCAGGGGTGCAGACGTCGGCCCAGCCTTGGATTCCATCTTAGACCCGGCAGGAGTTGCACCGGATCGGCCTGGGGTTGCGTCGTTGCTATCGGATGATTGGCTGCGAAGCATGTTCACAGAGCGGGCCTCTTTCTTGGGGGTTGTGTGCTGTGGAATACTCTTCTGAGCAGAGGACTTGATCGAAACAGCTGGAGATGCCGTGTTCGATGCAGAGGCGGCAGGGGGCTCATGCGTCGAACTTGCCCTCGGGCGCTTAGCGGGAGGTACTGCCAAGGAGCCATCTTCAGTTCGCAGTCGTTTTTCTGCAACCTTGGTGCTTGCCTGGGCTGGTTTCGCACTTGCACTTGGTGGCGGGGCGGATGCTGGTGCCCTTGTCTCTGTCTGGCGGCTGACAACCTTGGTAACTGGCTTCTTCTTGATAACGGGCGGATCAGTAACCTTGGGCTGGTTCTCTGTCGCCGTGACTTTTGGTGGATCGTTTCGCTCCTTCTTCTCGGCACTTGAGCGTTTTGGAGGTAAACGGAGAATCTGACTGACAACCTGTGCCTTGGGCTTTGAGAATTTCAGTTTTACGATCATATTGGGATGTATTTGTTGTGCGTGACTGACTGGTTCGGGGTTTGGCGATTTGCCGGTCATCGAGACTGCCCGCCCGCGACTTTCAGACTTGAGAGATGCACTGGGCTTTTGGGATGAGTCCGCTGGCACAGCAAGCGTCTGGCTCTTGACATCCGACGACGATATAGATGCGTCCGAGTCTGCGCGCTTGCGCTGCACCTCTAATCTATCCAGTTCGGCCTGCACATTAGAAGGAAGCGTGGGCGACAGAATGGTGGGTAGTCCGTAAGGATTGCCGAGAGGTTCATGGACGGGTGACAAGAGTGGGGGTAGGCCGTGTGGTGTGGAATTCGAAGGATCGGATTTCTCTGTATGATCTTTGGAATTGGCATTGTCGCATTTTTGTGTAGTAGATGAAGCCCGTGGGCGCGAGCCAGTGTGGGGGGAATTGCGTGCGGCCTTTCCTGCGCGGTGGTCGTCGCGCAGAGCATCGGAAGTTCTGTTGTGTATTAGCGGAGCAATTGGGTCTGGAATGATGTACCCACGATCTTGGTGATCTGGGATCCGCCTTGGAAGCAGCTGTAGGCAGCTTCTCAGGCTTGGTGACCCCATTTACCTGGTCCGATGCATTCTTTGCAGACGCAGAACTGGACGAGGTGGTCTTTACACCGCCAGTAGCAGTACCGTTTACTTGCTTGACTTTAAATGCTGACAGATTTGGCTTCTTCTTTGCAGGTTGGCCATTTAAGGTCTGTGAGCGCGGGGGCTCTGGCTCTGGCTCTGGCTCTTCATCTTGGCCGGCTTGCAGCTCGAAGCAGTCCTGGCATGGCTCACGGTAGAGGTACGTCCTGTACTGCAGGTGCTCTTCGTCATGGCGCCATAGCCTTCCTATCATCCAGGCATTCGCCTGCTGCTGCGAGTGATAGCGATAAGGGTCTAAGGAGGGCGTCGAGAGTATATAGGGCGTTGGGGGCACGGCAACTTTGATGCGCTTGACGATGGCGTCGAGCCGGTCGAGCTCTGCCTGGTCCTGTGTTGAGTAGTGAGAGCGCTTAAGGTTTCGCGGTGGATCAGTGGCCGGCTCAGCTGTTTCTGGGCCCGTCATGGCGTGCTAGCTCGGGCGATTGGTGGTGTGGGGCGGCGCGTGTAGTGAATGTGTCGCAGGTGGGCGGCGATAAGTGTAGTGCAACGACGTGTGGGAGTGGAGGAGCATTAGGCGGAGCGCTCAAGCGGGGGTCGTGAGGGGTCGAGAATGCGGTGAGCGGCCTGAGGAAGGGTGAATGGCGCGAGTAGAAGGTGAGTGAAGGCGTGGCTTGCTAGGCAGCGCGCATGGGCACGATAGTTGCGTGGTTGAGGATGTTGTGAGAGGAGCCGCACCGGCAGTCACGTCGCCAATGATGCTGGCGCTGGTAGCTCGGGACCAGCCAGGCTTGGATGGGCAATTGCTGGCGCACCGGGTGAAGGCGAGGGCCGCGACGGTGGGCGTGAGGGCGCAAGAAAGGCGATTCAGTGGTTGCGACAGCGCTGGGGTGAGAGCAGCGATGCACATGTCTTGGCACTAGCGCGCGACAACCTCAGCTCGCTCGGAGCGTCGGGGCCGGCCATTGGTCGCCCCTCTGCCACCGACACGCTCCACTGCCACTACCATACACTACATACGTACATACTTGTGTACATCACCTGCAGCTCCCTCTAGTCCTGCGCCTTTGCATTAATTCACTCACTCCGTGCAGACATGCCATTTCCGACAAACACGGCCGCTGCTGGATTGCATCGTCTGCTCGTTTTCATCCTATCATCTCCGTCTGTCTTTGTCCTGCCATCTCCCCCCGCTGCCCTAGGTCATAGCCGCACATGATATCAACTGCTAGCCGACATGCATGCGCCCATGGTCACATCCTACATATGTCCCGGCTGCTAAATATACACACCACGCACATCCACTCGCACACTATGTACGACATAGTCTTCAACACAACACACACACACACACACACACACACACACACACACACACACACACACACATGCACAGCAGCAGACTTGACTGTATTGTTGTTGTTATTGTTGTTGTCGCAATTGTTTTTCTGAGTGGCCAATGTGCAAGGATCCACCCGGACAACGCACGCGACTTGCAGGGCTGGCCCTTGCCGTCGACTTACCTAGACACGCAGGGCAAACCGCTTTCTCCAACACAATCATGACCGCCTCGTGCCAACTCCTTGATCAATTCTTTGTTTAGCAATTCTCCCCGCATATCGGTTGCATGGTCTTTGCATGTCTGGCAACGTGGTGTTTCTCCAAGCGAGCACTCATGCGAGCACTGTTCTTGGTCGTTTCGGCTCACAGCTCTTCGTCGTCTGTTTCATCGTCGTCGCCGTGGCCGGTTGCCCGTGAAGGCTGTTTGGTCGCATTTCTGCTTCGTGTCGCCATTGGCTCTTTGCTAAACGGCAGCACTCGTGGTGGTGGAACGCCTTTTGTCTTTGCGACTTCCTCTGTGGAACTGCGTGCAACGGTAGAACTGGCTCCAAGCGTTTCGAATGACCTGGTGGTTGCCTGTGGCGCAGAGTCGCTTTCCTCGTCTGTTTCATCGTCCGACTGCTCTGGCGTTACTGCCTCTGCCATCTCTTCTTCGTCTCCTTCCTCGGCCTTTGCTTGGTCTATCTCCATCTGGTCACTGTTGGACTCTGACGCTGCATCCGCGACAGGGCTTGCATCTGCTGCTGCTTGTGAGGAAGCTTTGCGCTTATATTTTTGTGACGCGCCTGGTTTACGTGTCCTGCCATCATCTCCTCTTGTCGATTGAACAGTGGCTGCTGCTATTACACAAAGTTAGTCTTACCGATACATGGTGGAGACCAGACTGACATACATGACGGCTGGTCAAGCTTTGCGCCGGCCAAGAGGCGATTCTGGTCTCTAATCTTGCGCTTCTTCTCATTCAGCAATACCATGAACTGCCGTAGCATCACAGCTTCAGCCTCGTTCTTGGTTTTGATAAAATCATCCAACTGTGCGTTGAGCTTTGCGGTTGTCTGCTGCTCACTGCTCACCCTGGCCTGGAGTTGGGCCATCTGCTGCAGTGTTTGGGCGTGTGCCATGGCCGAAGCCTGAGCCCAATCAAACGGATTGAACTCGAATTCATCGTCTCGAGGTAGAATAATCTCGCCCAAGGTAACCTGCACGGGTTAGGCCCAGTTTTGTCGGTCCGTGGAGCTAGCCCACCTTTATGGTTTGAACGTCCTGGCGGAAGGATATCTTGAGCGCTCCGTTCTTTAGAGTGTAGACCATGCAGACGCCGTGCAACAGATGGGCGTCTTCTATTTCAGACTGTTTCATCAATAGGAAATGAGACAAGACAGTCGCCCACTCGCCATCGGTCCCTTTAAACTTGAGCCTCAATTCCGCCAGATTACTATGCCGAACTGGGACCGGGGGTTAGGAAATGAGCAGTCGTGTACCTGCGTCAGGCCGGGGCTTACTGGATGTGACATATGGGCTCTCGCCCTCGCAGCCAACGATCCTGACATCGAGAGGATGGGCGCCCTCCTGCAGCACCTCGATGACGACTGCTTCCCCGCGTCCGTCGGCAGGGTCGACGGGCACGATGTAGCGGCTGGACATTGCGCAGTGGATGATGTGCAAAAGCTAGGCGGTGCTGCGGGAAGCTAGCCGGTAGGGCAGGTTGCACGCTTGCACTTGCACTTGCACTTGCAGGGGCGGGGGATCCGAGCGGGTCCTCCTGAACAGCCCCAGGGACCGGCACCGATTGTTTTACGATAAGCCGTAAAGGCGGGTTGAAACGGTAGTTAACAGAGTTAATTGAGGAGCGTGGTGAGACGGCAGGGTCGTCGAGTTTATATTGCGAGCGACATGGCAGAGAGCGTCCGACCCATAGTAGGCAGGCAGCCTTCGCCCAAGGGGGTCTTGGTTAGGGTTTAGTGTTTGCGTCTTTCCAGGCATCAGTCCTGGACACGGAACAAGCCACCAGGAGGGCTGTCTGGCAAGGCCCCTGGGGGCAAGGCGTGGCGAGGAGGTGCCGTGTTGTGCATATGTATGTGTGTGTATATGTAGGCGTGCGTGTCGCGGCGAGCGGTGGGGGGAAAGAAAAGACGCTCGTTGGCTGTCTCGTCACTGTGCATTGTTATTTTTTTTGGCCTGTCCCCAAGTGCCGCAAGCGTCGTCGCTGGCTCGGGCAGGCGTGTCTAGCGTGCGGGCCACAGGGCGGGCCTTCCTCGAGCTGCCCACCGCCTGCCTCGCTTGTGTCGCTTGTGCTGCAGGAACCTGCCAGACCAGTGACCACCTTCGTGGCCCACCCCCAACCTCCTGCTCGCTGACCGAAGATCCTGCTCTCCAGACACGACAACACGTAATTGCGGTTTTTCGCGCTGCCCCCGAGCATGGCGGCCAACAACCGCTCCTTTGCGGCGCGCATCGCCTCCATCTCGTCCAACAGCTCCCGCTTGGAGTCGTGGGACGATGGCGACTTCGACGACCGCTCCGACGGCCTGCTCTTCAAGAACTCGACCGTCCACTCGCTCTCCTCGCGTATGAGCGTCCGCTCCGAATCAGAATCTCAGGACGACTGGCAGTTTCTCATCTCGCCTGACGAGCAGGCCACCAACGCCTCTGCAATCACGTCGGCCGCAAAGCAGGCCGGTATCCCCATTCCTGCCAACGTGCCCTCGTCGGCTCTATTAGGGGGCTCCATCAAGAGGCTGGGGAAAAAGAAGTCGGCCAAGCAGATGAATGTCGATGACGACTGGGGCAACGATCTCGAGCTCCCCGCCAACGCTGAAGGTCTGAAGCTCAAGCCACTCGTACCACGCACGCCTGCCGACGACAATGACGATGACCTCGACTGGGGCGAGGGATCGTTGGGAATCCGCTTTGCAGGCACGCGTCAGGCTACTCGCGGCGCCCGCAGCTCCTCTGTGTCTGCCATGAGCCCTAGCCTGGGTAGCTGTATGACCATGGAGAGTGAAGATGACGACTTAGGTGGCCTCGTCCTGCCCACCGAACCCATGGACTTTAGCGCCCGCCTCGAGAAGCTCAAAAAGGGTGAGCAGCAGCAGCAGCAACAACATCAGAAGGACCCAGCGCAGCGTGCCCTCGAACCATCGCTCCTCCCACCATTACATGTAGGACCAACATCTGCCCCAGCACCCACGTCCTTTCCGGCCGAAGACCCGCCATTGTCACCCATCACTGGACCTGCCCTGTTCTCGCCGCTCGGCAGCCCCAAGGCTCCATCGCCTAAGCCCAAGCCCGCTGCTGAGCCAGAAGAGGACTTCGAGGAAGGCTTCGACTTTGGCGGTGTTGACATACTCGACAGCCAGAAGCTTACGTTGAATAAAAACATTGTCGTGAAGAAGCCTCCCCCCAAGACCAGCACACCCCATGCTGCACGTCCTGCAGCCACTCTCACTTTTACTGATCGCCCCACTACATCGCGAATACCTAGACCACTGCCATCCATCACCACACGCACCAGGCTCACCCCCGTTTACGAAACTGGTGCCTCGGCCTCGAACAAATCTACCAGGACCATGCCTACCACTACCAGTGCACAGCTCCTGCGTGCCAAGCGTTCTGCTCCTGTTCTTCGCAACTTGAACTCGGGTCAGCCACCTCGCATGCCTTTTATCTCTGCCGGCGGCCCTTCCTCCCAATCACACCATGTCATGTCCAAGAGTACCTCGCAGACTCATCTTCGTCGTGATTCTGACCCTCGTCGGCCCCTCTCTCCTGGCATGCGGTCTCACTCTCGTTCATCTGGTCACCAGAACGAAACACCGAGCCGTGCAAGCGTCAGACGCGATTTGGCGCCTTCTACACTCGCACGTAATCCACCCCCGAGGAAACTAACGCAACCCCAGCGCAAGAGAAACTTTGGCGATGGCCATGAACTTGACATGTTTGACGATCTCCCAACCTCAGCGACCAAGGAGAAGCAATTCGAAAAGGTCCCACGCAATGTCTCTAGTAACAAATCTCTACGCACCCAACCTAGTAACTCACGTTTGCCAATGCCGGACCGCATGGCAACACCCCAGCCCCAGACGCCACGAAGTCCACCCAAGGTGGACAACACCCCCCGATTTGCCCGAGATACTGCTGCAAGTAGGAATGCACGAGAACAGCGACTAGCCGGTACGAGGTCACGAGCAGATGGCTCCGTTGCCCAAAGGCCCGTCAGCTGGGCCGCTCAAGTTGCTTCGCGCAGCCCTCATTCCAGCCCGACCGCTCAGAAGAAGAAAGGCACGGGGCAGAAACCTCACTTGATTCGCCAGATGACCCAACCTCACGCATATAGTATGACACTCTTTACCATGGCCATCCAGCCCTTACTGACCACCATGTAGACGAAAAAGGAATGACTTATAACCCTACCCTGCAGCGATGGGAAGGTAACGAGGAGGAGCTTGTTTCCTTTTCTCACCCTAATACTTCTACGACTACCCTTGCCTTGACGACAGCCAGCACACCAACTTTTGCGCCCCCGTCCAACCACATGGGCCGCCCACACGATCGTTCCCATTCCATGTCACACACAGCACTATCTTCCATCCATGCGGCTCAGGGACACAGAAGCTTCTCGGCACGGGCAGCGAAGCTAAGCCAGCCACAAGCACCCGCCCCCGCACCATCCCCACCTCGACCTGCCTTGATATCCCAGATTTCGGTACCTCGTAGCGTGCAATACGAGGGCCGAATGGTGTTTGACCCCGTCAAAATGACCTGGCTCAAAGCCCCTCGGCCCATCAACGACGTTCGCTCTCCTTCTGAGGCCGATGAGGACGAGGATCCTTTTGCTGGCCTCGAAGACTTGAAAGACAACGAGAGTGTCGCCGGTGGCAATGTCATGAGCGGCACTGGCACTCCAAATCCTGATGATCCCGCCTTTGTAGGCGAAGAGTTCGACGTCGTCCCAGTTTCATCCGCCGTCAACGCGACGAAGAATCCATCTGGCGCCGTCGAGTCGAAGGCTGGGTTGGAGGCCTTCGCGACAACGGCGAACAGAGGGGCGGATGGCGATGGGCGATTCGCGACTTTGCCGCCAGCGCGTCTGCTGGTGGTCCGACCTTCTAACGACCTTGTACACGTGCATCCGCATTTACGATTTTATGATTGCCTCGAAGATTCGGTCTATCGGCGCATATTGTGAAACCCTCCGTTTCACAAAAAGTAATGACTTGCCTGGAATGTCTGCTTGAGATATCCCCCCTTAACTGAGTGTTATGATGGGCGTGTTACGCATAACCGCCTCACTCTTACGACGACGCATTTTACGACTTAATGACGGTATGACCGTATTACAGCGATGGAGCTTCACAGCTCGGACACATGACTCACGAAATTTCCTTTGTATAATGATATGTGGCGTTTGGATCATCTTCCTTCAATACATAAAGCAAACATCCTAATATCACATCCATATGTCACTTTGAATAAAAATCTCCCAGCCATCAATCCATAGCCAATAGCCAAAACGCGTTGAAGAAAGTAAATCTGCCCCTGTTCGGTACACGTCTGTTCCACCATTGCCGCCAAGTCGGCTCCCCCTCTCATTGGCCGCACTTGGAGTCATAGCCGTGGGGCCATCAGCTCACATGCCCAACTCGACCCGCCCAGCTGTCATGTGTCACCGCTTCTCCTCTTCTTTATAAACATGTCACGCTCCAACGACCCAGGCCATTATTTTCAAACGACGTACGCATCTTGCCCCCATGCCATGTCTCTCAATCCCGGCTGATATCCTATAGCTCGGCCCTTGAAGAGACGGCTCGCAAGGCTGCCAAGTCGAAGAACTCCAAGGGCAACCCCACCAAGCTTCCCTCCAAGATCCTCGCCATCACTGCAGACCCCCAGGATGAGAACCATATCTACGTAGCTGAGGCTGCAGGCAGTGTGAAGCACATCAATATTGAAGTCGGTCAGACATCAGCTTGTGGGCCCAAGCATCACAGTCACTAACTGCTCCTTGTACAGACAAGTAAAGTCGTTGCTACCTTTTCCGGCCCAACTGCGCCCTTGACATCTGTCGCTGTATCGCCAAAGTCCGGCACGCTGTTTGCAGGCTGCTGGGACAAGACAGTCTGGTCCTGGTCTCTCTCCTCGAGGAAGCCTTCTACTCGCTTCCAGGGCCACAGCGATTTCGTCAAGGCCATAATATCCTTCAAATTGAATGGCAAAGAGATTCTGGTCTCAGCCTCTCAAGATGCGTGTATCATAGTGTGGGATGCTGCTGCGGGGACGAAGCTCCACACGCTCAAGGGACACACGCGGGGCATCTTAGCTCTTGCGCTAGACCCGTTCGACTACGAGCCTGGCAAAGACACCGTCATCGTATTCAGCGCTGGCAGTGATCGTGAGATCAGGCGTTGGCAGATTGGATATTCCGCCGCTTCCGAAATCCAGCCATCCCCAATCATTGCCCATGAGACTAGCATTGACGCACTACGTTTCGACTCTGACGGTGATCTATGGACGGCATCAGCAGACAAGACAACCAGATGTCTGTCTAGAGGCCGGGAATGGGAGGAGGATTGCCAGTTTGAGCATCCTGATTTTGTTCGCGATGTCGTCATCGATGAAGCTGGTGGATGGATAGTCACGGCATGCAGAGATGAAGAGATCCGTGTGTGGGAGAGAGGTAGTGGCAGATTGCACCACACTTTCAGTGGGCATTTTGAAGAGGTTACAGGGCTTGTTTTGATAGGACAGCGTTTGATTAGCGTCAGCATCGACGCCACCGTGAGACAGTGGAATCTGAAGCCACAGGAGCTCGCCAAGGCTATTGAAGAAGCCGAGAAAGAGCGACTTGGCCAACAGACAGAAAAGGAACCACAGCAAAAAGAGAGCCTGATGACTTTGGAGGAAGAAGAGGAGCTCGCTGCGCTCCTAGAAGATAGCGATTAGACACCGACTAGCCAACCGACGACCGGACATGCATTGCCAAGGTTTGGGATACTTTCGATCCATATTGTCCGGTCGGCACCTCTAGGTAAATTTCGAAGCGAGACGACAGGCTGAGACAGTCATGCTACCCTCCACATTCCGGCTACGACTCACACAAGGACGAACTCAACTAGCTTTGCAACTGCAGCTTAGGCCATATACCTTCCGTCTAACGATGGTTCCTCAGTTTACGAGGAGCATTCAAGGTCGCCATGCTCACAGCTCGATTTAGCGCCAGTGTTCGCCTTGGGTCTGGGGACTTCATGGTTTGTCCCTGCTTTGGCCGTCCAATGCCGGATGTGGAACGGAATCATGGTTGACTTCACCGTCTCTATGAAGAGAGTATCTTGGTATTCCCCATTTCCTATTATGATTTTGATTCGTGGTGCCGTTTACTGGCGTCTAGCATTTATTGCCATGCCGGCTGTGTTACCGGCTCAGCTCCGAGCTCGCTTCCTACTCAACGGTTCACCGTCACTCGGAGCTCAGCTACTTTCACACGACACGTGACCAACAAACGGCGCGTTTGATTTTACAGCACCTCACCCACTCCCTACCCTCAACTCTACTCACCAAACCGTGCAAAATTTTTCTTCTTGTTCCCGCCACGAGTGTTTCGTACCACTCACCATCTCAACACATTATTGTTCCTATCGAATTGATCCTCGGGTTGTCTTCGGACAAGGCCTCAGCTTTCCAAAGCATGTCAACAAGCACCGCCGAGTCTTTCGCCGATCACACGCACGAACGACCACCCCGATCGATGCCCTGCGAGGACCCCGCCCTAGCCTTTTTGTGAGTCATGTCGTCACCGAGCGTGATGCGTGCGGGCTGTAGACAAGGGAGGGGGCTACTTCACGGCAGGGAGCGTTCACCGCAGCCCCGTCACCAGTGTCACCTTTTCAGGTTGTCGCGTGTGGAAGATGCCAGCAGATGTGGAGCCTCGTGCTCTGATAGACCGATTGGTCCTTGGTCTATTGTCGTGCGAGGATGCCTTCCCCTTGTTTCAGCAAAACCCACATGTAGGATCTGATGGCTTTCCTCCCGAAAGTGAAGGCATTGAGCTTCGAGTCTTGTTTCTTGTTCCATTCCTCGTCCATCCCTTCGTGGTATTTCTGAAGCGCTTGATAAAAGCAGAGAAAGAGCATGAGTATCATGTACACTCTCGATGTGTTGACTCTGGCAGGCCTTCGGTCCTTGGCGTTTCGTTCAGCGTACAACAAGAATCGGCTGGCACCATCAAGTCTGGTTTACCAAGAATGGCACAACGCATCGAATCCAAGCGGAGACAGCTCCCCCGAGCTCTTCAGTCTCGAGTCCATAAACCCTGAGGCCCGAGGCCGAAAGGTGCAGCTTGTCAGTCAAAGGGAAGTCTCCCGCCACCAGTGTTGTCTTTTCAGACGGCGAGTGTGGAAGATGCCTGCGATATTGAGTCTTTTTCGAAAGATTCTGAGAGGCCATCAGGCCCATGGCGTTCTTTGGCTGTCATTGCTCACTTCTTCAGGGTCACACAGGTCTGATCAACAATCTCAGCCTGAGACCGCCTACTGGTGGGAAGCCCAGGCCAAACGATGCGATCGCACCTTCGAAGAATCTCGAGGCGACATTGTCAACATCTTTGGCCGATTTCAGCTCACGAGAGCCTCTCCTTTTGTACTGGCGCATTGGAGATCTGGCCATGATTCAGCTCATCAAAGCTGTAGTCCTGTGTTTCGGGGTTTGAGATCGGTTTGCCCCTTATTTTCCATTCCGGCACGAGCTCTTGTCCGCTCCACTCGCTCGCCCTCACTTGTGCCAGGTAAAGTCCGTTCCCTACGATGGCTTGCGTGAATCCTGTCTTGTCAGGGAAAGGTTCGCCTTATCCCCGCCATCAGTATCATCCTTCTAAGGAAGATGAGTATGGAAGATGCCTGCGATATTGAGCTTCTTAGGAAGTCTCTGATAGACTTTATGGTCCATGGCACTTGACTTGCAGGCCTTGCACGCACATCCCCCATTTGACTTGGGTTTTGTTTCTTGGGTTTTCATTCTTGGCTCTTGTTTTCGGCTTTTCTTTTTCAGCCCTCCTCCCCCGTTCAACGCCCAGTGACCTGGTGCCACATTTTCGGGTACGCCCGCTTCTCCAGGTACGCCTGCTTCCTCTGGGTTCGCCCGTTCATTCAGGTACGCCTATGTTCCGGATAAGTCCGCTTGTTCAGGTCCGCCTACGTATCCACGACCACGTTTCGATCTGCAGGGAACGTTCGCGTATCCCCGCCCCCAGTGTATCTCTTCTCAGGGATCCGCGTGAGGAAGAGGCCTTCAGATATTGAGCTCGGCAACTGCTTTTGGGTGGGAACTGAGTCTCTGACAGACCGCATGGTCCTTGGCTGAAATGCAGACGAACCTCCAGCTGAGAAGGTTGGCTTGTACAGTGGTACATGATCACCTCTCGCGAAGCTGTACCATTTGGTTCACCCACCGAACTGGGGCGTTCACGCCTCGTTCGGGAATTTTTGTGTCGGCCTTTGGCCGTTTTCTGGGATTTCATTTGCCTATGTGGGCACTTTGAGAGAGTTCTCATCACCCTTGGGGTGTTTTTTGAGTTTGCTCTTTGGAGCATTTCAAGCCACTTTCATTGGCTTTTTTGTGGGGAGTGTGCCCTGCGGGTTGCATACCCTGTTGGTCGCTTTGTCGGCTTCTGGTCTTCTTCGGGGCCATTGGTGGGTGGCGTGGCAGTTTTTTGACTACGCAGGTTGCCTGGTGGTGCAGTTGCTGGCCAGATACGTTGCTCGGCGAAAATGGATCACGGTGTCTTTGGCGCTGGGTTGATCGCAAGAGGGGGACGGGCGGTAGAAGTCGGACCCTCGCGCCTCCTCGTGGTGCCGCCTGGATAGTCGACCGCTCTTTCTCATGCTGGAAAGGGTGGAAGACGAACTAGATGCTTGGGACGCATGATGTGTAAGTTGTCTAGATTCTCTCTTGAGAATCAGCGTTGTCACGATGCCGGCGCTGCGTTACTGTACTTTGAGATGACGGCATGTGAGCAGAAGTACGGCAAGATAGGGATGTTGATAAAAGCAATAATGTCAGGATGATGATGGAAATGAATCCAAGTCTAGTTTACGCAACATACAGAAATCGATTGTCCTTGTGTGAAGCCATATATAACAGTGTAACCCAAAATCATTATCTTATATCTAGTTCTCAGCCACCTCATAAGCAGCAGTACTCGCTCGCTCAAGCATTCTCAAGTACACAGACGCACCTCTCAGTTCTACTGGCTACAACACGGAGAGCCTGTGATCTTGTGCAATACGGGTTTCCGCCTGTGAAGAGAGTTTGGCATATGGGTTTTTACGTCAGTTCTTTCTTCTTTTGTGAGGAGAGTGCGCGGGGAGGATGGTGTGTGTGTGTGTGGTGTTAGTGGTACTCTTGAGCGAATCAATCAAAGTAAAGGACGAGGGGGGGTTTTCTACTTGTTTGTAGAGTTTGTGATTGTGGGGATTCGTTGCAAGATGGTGGTGGTTAGCTGTGAGTGAGTCTGGTAATAGACATTTTGACGATCTTTGATGATGATTGGAGAGTTGAAGGGTAGGGTTTCTGGTTTGGCGCCGGTATGCGGAGAGCTTTTCAAGTGTGCTTTACCACGGGCGTGGTGGCGTGTATAAGGTCAAGATTGACGAAGATGTTTGGGGTAGTGCAGGGGGCACAGCGAAAGCTAATGTGGTGCAACAACGTATTCGCCTATCACAACTCTTACCGAGGCCTTTTTGAGTTTCTTCATGGGTTGCTTATCTCCAAGATGGCAGATGACGCTTCATTTGGAGTAGTCCACTAGGAGATGGGTGTGCATGTCATACGTGCCTCATTATCAAGCGACAGCACATAAACCATGTTTATACGTGCTATGCTACGGTTGAGAGAGCTGTCTATGTTATGAGGTT
The DNA here is from genome assembly GCA_036172615.1 of Curvularia verruculosa. Taxonomy (NCBI): domain Eukaryota; kingdom Fungi; phylum Ascomycota; class Dothideomycetes; order Pleosporales; family Pleosporaceae; genus Curvularia; species Curvularia verruculosa. The sequence goes on along the minus strand of JAWDHC010000005.1, from coordinate 61,566 downwards.
AAAAAAACACAAAAATACTGATTTTGTGATGTGCAAGGACGATGAACTAGCTGACGGCCAAAGGTAACAGACCTACCTATAAGATATTTGACCTACCCATAATGCAGCCCCTTATCTAGGAGCTTAGCAAGTAATCTATATAGAGTCAGCACCGTATATCTATTGGCTCTGCTTTTGTAACTAACAAAGAGTATTGATAGCACTTATTTAATATAGTCTTTAAGTGTTGAGTTTTAGTTAAGTTGGTGCATCTCGCGACGCGTTTCTACTTACTTATTCCAATTTGTCTATAAGCTAAAACGCTGCGTATCTGAGCGAGTTGTTTAAGCTGCTAGCCTTAGCAACGCAGTCCGCGTACGACACGGATCAGTCTGTGTGGGAGGGAGATTCCGACTCTGATGAAGACGGCTGGGAGCTGCCTACTGAGCTGCTCACTAAGTTGCTCATTAAACTGTCTAGACTCCTTCGCAGGACACGAACAATACCGCCACCAGGCCGAAAAAAAAGAAGCGACTTAGTAGCACCGCGTACAGGCAGTGACAGGCTAGTGACAGCTGAGGCTTTAGCTAAGCCCGCTAGACAGGGGGCTGCATTATGGCACCCTGTAGACAAAAATAATCGCGATTCAGAAATGCCTCGACTTTGTGTCGATAAATATCTACATTTCTCAATTCTTTTCTCTTGTTTGAAACTGGAGGGTTTCTCTCTTGGATATTAATAAGATGTAGCAAAGTTCTTGGAAAATATCTACGATCCTATAGTAGAGTTCTGGGTCTACGAAGTAAAGATCCTAGAGCTGATTAGTGGTATTGTAGCAATTTGGGTGAGATTTGGCCGGTACAGAGCCGCGATATTTTTGTACACAGTGTGTATGGGTAGGTCAGATAACTTTTGCCCTAGCTGACATGCCAAGTCATGTGAGCACGCGATTTAGAATTACATTTAAACAACTCCCCCTTGTACCCATTGTTTGTTCCACCTGACTCTTTGTCTCCGACCATCGTTGCTAGTACAGCTCGACATAGTCTTCAGAATCCCTTTATACTAACTGCAGTTGGCTTATAAAGCTCGATTCTCCAACTCCGGAGCATCCAGAAGCTACAATGACTCCCGGCAATTTCTCGAGGCCATTCCCAGGGCCATTTCGTTTTCGCGATCTGCCGAGCGAAGTAGGAACCTGCGTTGACAGATCCAAATAGTATATGCTGACATAACAAATTACATTCTAGATACGTAATATGATCTACCACATACTATTGTGTGACATAGATCCCCCATCAAGCTTGGTGATCGCGAAGAACTTTCCCACGTCGTCCATGACCTCGATCTGGGCATACTCAGAACATCAAGAGAGATATACAAAGAGGCTTATGATGTGATGATCAAAACTAACCGTTTTATAAAAGTCACTATGGCAGGTGGCATTCTTATCATCGACGCTCTTTACGTACAGCGCGTTCCGGTTGTCGCCAAAGTGAATGATATGGTCAACAACTTCAAGGGTTATGTCATGAGTGTACAACTTGGCCGGGAGACTGAGCCTCGTATCGATTATCTGGAAGTTGAACCCCTAGCTGTGATGATCATGCATCGAGATTTGGGGAAGTTTTGCCGAGCGATCAAAGATATCGATGGAATCAGGCCAGGCTACAGCAAATCATTGGAAATCATAATCGAAATGGCACCCATATTGAACGCTGTACAGGAAAGCAGCATATCGCCCTCTTTCGAAAGCTTCTTCTCGCAGGATATGCAGGAGACCTTGGTCGCACCCCTTAGGGCTCATCTCTATGGGTACAAAGAAGCCGAGATCAAGGGTCATGTTGATAGATCTCTTGCAATTGCTTTAAGCAAACACCTCGAGAGGGACCGGGATTATGATCCTGAAGAGCTTTTGGCACAATTTACAGTCACAAAAGAAGCAGGAAATTATTTTTTCCGCTGGGGTTCGCTTGAGTCGGCATATCTAACATGGCGGGATGCAGCCCTCACGATTGACTCGATAGTAGGCTCAGAATCCTGGCCTAAGCTTGTTCGTCAAGGAAAGCGGGATTTTGTTTCCCAGCTCGCAGACATCTATTTACGTATCCGGCTGAACACCATTCAAGTTGCTCTGCTCAAATGGAGAAATGTTCCCGGACCTGCCAAAGGGCTCGTTCGGAACCAGTTCCATTTCGCGTGGAGAGCGCTCAGAAGAGACTATTGGATGAAGGGGTATATATATGAGCCTTCTTCCACGCTGCTGGCGAAGCTTCATTTTCGGCAAGCGATCTTTCTGAGATTGGAGGGAAGGTCTAGAAATAAAGATTCGGCCTTGATGTCGATTGACCAAGCTCTAGATATAGAGCCCGAAGATTCGACTTTTTTAAACGAGAGAGAAAGGATCGTGGAATGGATCAATCAGGGTTGATAATGAAACATGTCAGTTTGCAGGCATTCAGGACAGTCAGTAACGTTGGGAAGAAAATCAGAAGACATAAAATCAAAATGAATGAAGCCCGAATCGGAGATATGATCTACCCACCAAGGCAGCGTATAACTACAAGAGTGCTAGCAGAAGCGGTTTCTAGCAACATGCATCCAGAGCCGCCTGAATCCTAGTTGTCACTCCAATCTTCTCTGATCATCTCTGCGCCTTTCTCAGCCACCATGTAGATGCTCGCCAAAATGTTGGCATCTGGCAGTACGGGAACAATACTACAATCAACCACTCTCAAACCATCGACTCCATACACCTGCAACCGATGGTTAACTACACCACCATCCTCCTCCGGCAACATCTGATTGGTGCCCGTGGCATGCCAGTTGGGCATTGTATTAGCCTTGACATACTCCAAAATCTTCTCATCATCGTCATCAGTGACTGCAGCACCAGGACTAACCTCTCCAGAGTTGGGACCAATAGTATATTGCGATAGAGCAGGGTGACGCAAGATCTTACGCAGGTACTTAAAGGAAGCAATAGCGACCTTTGCATCCGTGGGATCAGCATAGTAATTGCTATTGATGAGTGGCTCGTCAGTCATGGAGCTCGAGCGCAGCGTGACTGTGCCACGCGAGAGCTGCACCATGCTGGATGCTGTGACTGAGATGTATGAGTCGTTGGCCTGAGGTGCCCAGTAGGGCGTTGGGATCCAGGGGTACCACACGCTTTCGAAGAGGTACTCGACATGTGTCTGGTTTGCGAGACCAGCCTTTATAACGGCTTCAGCGCCGATGTCGCGCAACTCTTGCTCACTGAACTTCTGGAAGCCGTTGGTGACGCCCGAGGGAGCAGTGTATTGGCCAGTGAGGTTCTGGTAGAATGCTTCTTGAGCTGCGCGAAGGTTTTCGGTGCTGCGTGACATGTCTGTTGTCGAGGCTGAGGCTTGGGCACGCGCCATGATGGAAAATACAGAGTGGTCGTTGAGATGTTGTCCTATGTTCTCATTCACTACAACGGGCGTGATGCCGAATTTTTTGAGCTCAGCTTCAGGACCGATGCCTGATATCATGAGGAGTTGTGGAGAGTGGAAGGCACCCATACTGAGGATCACTTCCTTGCGGGCTCGAGCAATGTTGACGAAGCCGGTAGCATGGTGGACATAGTTGACACCGACAGCGCGAGGTCGGCTGCTGGTGGAGTTGGTTGGGCTTAGTCTAATACCAGTGACAGGCGACTCATGCAAGACTTTGAGGTTGGAACGATCGCGAGCCTGCTTGTAGAAGCTGTCGTAGCTCGAGCTTCTTCGAAGCTTGCCATCGAGCGTCGTAGTTCCGTGCTTAACGCCCAAGCCATCTCCAAGGTTGAGGTCCTGGACGATGGGAATGTTGGCAGCTTCGCTACAGGCCACGACAAAGGCCTCAGTAGCTGGGGGAACGTATCCTTGGAATCCGAGTTGAATTGGTCCGTCTCCATAGGCGCTAGCCTCAAAGGTCTTGTAGTTTTGGCTAAAGGCTGAGAGCTCTGGGTTTGACGTGGGCGAAACGATCGATGTGCTCTTTTTGAAAAGATGCCACACGTCATTCCAGCCCCATCCAGGGTTTCCAAGCTTGACCCAGTGATCATATACACTGGCTGATCCACGGGCATAGTAAAGGCCGTTGGTTGCACTGGAACCTCCAAGGGCCCTTCCACGAAGGTACTGCAGGGTGCGATTGTTCAAATGTACTTGTGGCTCAGTGACAAGACCCCAATCGATTGCACTCCCCTTGATGAACTGATTTCCGCCTGGAGACTCATATGCAAGCACTCGTTCTGGGTTTGGTCCAGCTTCGAGAACTAGCACAGAAAAGCGGCCAGACTCTGTAAGGCGGTTTGCCAACACTAGTCCAGCTGTTCCTCCTGCAGGTTGTCGGTATACACTACGAAAAGGACTTCAGACGAAACTTACCCCCTGCAATGATGAAGTCATATTCTTCGTTGTATGGTTGCTCGCCATCTGAACTCCCTTTTGGGGGAGAATTGTTTGACTCATGACGCTTTGCGAATTGGGAATCGTATGGGTTAGATGCAGGCCATGCCGTGGTTACAGTAAGCAGCGAAGACAGCGTCAGCAAGACGCATGTGGATGCTTGACCGAGAGTAAGGTGACGCATTTTCGGGATGAGGGAGATGATTTGCAAGTAATGACCATGGAGTTAAACACTCGTATGTTTCACAATAGAATTGAGAGGCTTATGGCCTTAGCCCAAGCTCTGCAGCAAGTGAAAAGCGTAAAGATGGAAATACCAGCCAAGATGTAGCTTTTATATTGATCGGTCCGTTCTAGCATGTGGTATATATATACTGCCACTATGGCCAAGACATTCCAGTAAGACTATGAGGTCAAGTCTTGCCGGTCTTGATAGTCAAAGCGGTAGTTTCTCCGTAAGCAGGGCTGATTGCTTAGGTGTTGCCATTGACATGGTGGATCATCCAGATAACCTTGTCAAGGGCTGACAACGCTGCTGAAGTCCAAGTCGGGCTAATTTCAGTGAAGATGAATTGGAGCAAATGAAATTTTCGATACTGTAGATCACTAGCTGAATGTTTTCATGTAGCAATGGGGTGCAGCTGAGCCAAGGCGCCATTGGTCATCACTCAGCTTGGAGTAACACAAGAAGGCTTCGAACCGATTTCTGTACCGCAGTGTGAGAAGGCTTAGCGGAACGGAGCGGAGTTTGTGGAACAAGCAACGCATTTCCTTGTTGTTGGGTTGCAATGACAAGTGCCAACACGGACCAAAGCCGTCAGATGTGCGGGGAAGCCATGGCATTCCGGTGTACGTACACAGGTCAAGGCGCACTCCGTCAACACAGGCTGAGGCAGCTGATGCATACCTAGGCAGTCTTCATAATTGGTTCAGATTCGGATATGTCGGAAACAGATAGGTTGGCACTGACTTTATTAAAGGAGACGATATGGGTTTTGGAGAACTTACAGAGCCGGAAGCGCTCGGCATCCACGTAACGCACTCGACCATCTGGAAGCTGAGCGATACATATCGCAGGCCAAGCATGCATCTCGGGAATTGAAATTGACAAGGAATTATCGGCAAAGAAGAGTAAGTGATCGATCGGCTTTTTGAGAGATTGAGGGTGTTGGACCCAATCACTGTCTTGGCGTAGTGGATGTCTGTTCAGATACATGTGGGGCGCTTCCCAGCGAAGTGGGACATGATTTTACTCTGTTGTTGACAAAAGGTTCAAGTCAGCACAAGCTGAGAAGAGCAAATTCGCTGTAATATGTGGTACACACAAGCGTCGTCGGGGTAGCGCAATGTCGCTGAACGCAGATCATTCCACATCGGGAAGAGTCTCGAGTTCAGCAATTCTGTCAGTACCTCACAGTACTAAAAAGCCACTAACGGACCTTAGATTTTGATTTTACATAAGATGAAGGTATTTTCAAACGAATTAAAGTTCAAGGGTGTGTGAGTTGTAGTTGAGTTGCTTAGAAATCAAATCATGTGCTCAGCTTGGTTAGGCTGACAATGGAAGTGGTTTGCAACTTGAACAGCACATCACATGTCAATTTACCACAGCAGATCAACTCACAGCCATCTTCAATCCTCAACTCCGCAATTCGCGACATACAACGCATTTCAGCTAGCTCTCATCTATTGTTGGACAATCGCCATCTCGTCTAAGCACAAGGGTTATGTGTCAGCCTTTTCTGAATGGTTTGGTCGCACAAGGCATGCATTCGTTGATATACAAAGAAATGTACTGTTCTGATACATATGCTTCCAGCTCTTTTCCCAAATTGCTCTGCAGTATTTACGTTTTACTTGCAAGGCCGTAAAAGTTTGTTCAGCACGCATCCGCGGGGATGATCACCGGTGATCGTGATCGCATGATATAACTATCACTTATCGCCTGGAAAGAACATCCTGTGCACCTTCCTTTAGTCTTTGAGCAGCATTGGCAACACTGTCCTTGCTGAGAGCGAAATGTGATCCAAGACGATCCTACGTAACATCAGTATACCGTTGCCATCCAAATTGTGGAGTGCCTACCTGTTCCGCGCCCAGGCCACTTCCAGCCATCAACTTGGCCCTCTGTTGTCCGTCGTAACCCAGTCCAAACCAACTAGCGTTCTTCTCTCCGTTTGCAACAACGCTACCGGCTGCTTGTAGCGCTTTGAAAGAATCCGTGCTATGCAGCGCAGGGCTAAAGTGCGCATTGTACCGGTCTTGTTCTGCGCCTTCACCCTGGTACCTAGCGGCCTCTTTGATGGCCCTGTGGATGCGGTCGCCAACGCTGAGATGTGAGGCGTAACGATCTTGTTCGGCCCCAGAGCCAGCTGCATTGGCGGCGTTCTGGAGCTTGTCGAGACCTCGATCCACACCACGCCTGATGGCATCAGACGAAAAGTGCTGACCGTAGCGGTCTTGCTCAGCCGCAGAGCCTGATTTTGTTGTGACGTCGACGTTCACGGGATGTGTCGCCAGAGGGGACTTTTCGTCGGAGCTGAACCAACCCATTGTGAGAAGATTGAAATGAAGCAGAGGAATTGAAATTTGTGAAAGTAGTAGGGCCTGAAGTTGGATATTGAATTTGTGTGTAATTGGCAAGAAATGGGAAAGAAAGATGTCGTGTTATGTACTGTGGAGAGCTTGGGTTGCGGAACAATGACGTAGGAGCTAGCGAACTTGCGTCAACGCGTCCGTGATTGTCGCGGGGAGCCATCACCGAGGTTCCGTCTTAGCAGAACTTTGGCATGCAGATGTTTTGGCACCTTGCATCTAGCAATCCGAATGCATCTCTCAATAACTGTCGTACGGCTGCACTGGGCTCTTGCTACTAAATCAAAAGTTTCATTTGCAACTACGCCGAAACACATGTGTAAATAGATGGCATGACCTGTTTAGGTATGGCGCCTCGGCGCAGACGACAGTTGACGCTCACCTTCAGCGCCCAAGCAGAGAAACTCGAGGTTTTGTAGAAATTTGGTACTAACAGTACGAATAGTAGGGTCGAATATCACTACTTCTGTCGTATATTGCCGACAATCACTTCGCTTCTCTGTTCATGATGTGCGATCATACAACTAGCCTCGAATGCTGTGTCTTTTCAACATGTGTCAAACCATGGTAAAACATATTCAGAAATGTTTATGAGGTGAAAATGCTGATTGCTTCTTCGATCACTTATTCGCGCGCTAGTTTGACATTCCCGCTGTTTTACCAACCCAGGGCAGAATATCAGCTAGTATTTACCACACCCAACCCGAAGAAAGAAAGTTTCAGACATAACAAACTTTTGGATTAGTATGAAGATGAGTGTAATTTTACAATGCATGAGTGAGTTGGAGCAAGGGCATTGCGTATTGAACAAACATGAAGCATTAAGCAAACAACCGGGCGCCTCGTCGCATCAACATTCACTTTCACGTTTGCTTTCGCTCACTTTTCACAAACCAAGATCCACTCTTCTCTACAGACTCCTCACAAATCACTCATGGTTCTTAAAATTAAATTTAAAAAACCGCAGCTCTTCTCTTTTTCGCTCATGCAGAAATGACTCCCAACATCAAGACGGTCTGCGCTCTTTGCCGGCATCCAGCTTCCCATAAGTGCATCGGCTGCAAGTCCGATAGCAGCTCGGGCTACTATTGTGACAAGGTATTCCAGGCCAAAGATTGGCCGAGATACAAGAAGGCGTGCAAGGATGCCCAGAATCTGCACCTGGAGAAGGCCCTCGAGCGAATCGCTGAGATCCTGAAACAAGCTTACTACAATTTCCGCAAAAGCACCTGGAACACGCGTACAGTTAAGGTTGCCGCCAATGGATCTTGTGTTGAGATCCATAACAAGAGTTTCATTGAATAGACAGGTTTCTTCGTCGACTTTCCACAGCATCTTGCCACCAACGAGGAGATTGAGCGTGTCATGCTTTTCGCGGCAGCCTGCAGAGAACCACTGGCATGGATGCATAGCCTAATAGCGGCTCTAGGTCAAGGTAACTCAGAACTTATTGAAATCTTGACTTGCCTCCTAACTCGATGATGATAGGTCTGGATGTCGAAATCGAAGAAACCACCGTTCGCCTCCAAAACATCCGTCGAGCAGTCATCATCAACAGTCCTCCCAATCCTTCTGTGATGAACTGGTCATGCTGTTTCCATGAAATCCTCCGTGTCAGATCTACCAAGACGAGGAAACAATGGGTAATCGACATTACCAGTGAGCAATATGGAATTCCCGGTGCGCTGTGGGTCTGACGGTACTTGATCGGCAAATGGCGTTTACACCAAGCTTTCTCGGATAAAACTGATGTTACTGGCAGGAATGGATTTGTCTTCACTAATCAACTAATATTTGCTTTATTTCAATTCCTCACATTTCCAAGAATCAGAATAAACATGAGATCACAGTCTAACAACCCCCACTATCAACATCTTAAGCACGTTCTTGATTGAAAGAACAAAAGTAGACTGTAGCGAACCCGATGTACACAATTGATCAAGCATGCTCTCGCTGCTTTTTTTTAACGAACGGTAGTTGCAGAGATGCTTGTCATTAGCCAAGTTAGTGTATAAAGCAATTTGCTTTAAAGTATATCATAACAACAAACTATACAAATCACGTCTTAACAAGGAGGCAATGTTAATTGATTATTGATTGCCGAAAGCTCATTTTCATGATACAGTTTAATCTAATGATATCTATACTGTTGCGCCATCTAGTTCTTCTTGGCCTTGATTCCCTTCAAGAAACCGGCATAGGCTGGCTTCTTGTTGTACTTGTCATCGAAAAGAAGGGCGGCACCCTCGCCGGCAAAAACACCGGGGATCCAGGAGTACAAGTCCGAGATACCCCAAACGGTCATACCAACGCACTGCTTGACAGCCATGCAGGACTTCGCAACGCGCTCGAAACCATCGGCCTGGACCTGGAGCTTCTCGGGAGTAGCGGGGGTGTTCATGCGGAGATCGATCTCGGTGTAGGCAACCTTGACGCCAAGGTTGGCGGTGGCACGGAGAGCAGCTTCGAGAGTGGCCTGGTCGGGAGCAGCGCCAGGTGCGGTAGGGGTGGGCTCGCTAGCAAGATGGGCCTGGTAGCCAACACCATCGATGCGAACGCCGTAGGACTTGATGAGCTTGACGATGCGGGCGGCACCCTGGGTCTTGTTGCCGTTGTACTCAAGGTTGTAGTCGTTGTAGTAGAGCTTAGCAGTTCCACGGTACTTGTTGGCAAGACGGAATGCAATTGGGAGGAAAGCCTCGCCAATGGTGTCGTAAAATACGGACTTGCGGTAGGTTCCATCCTCGTTGAGAGCCTCGTTGACTACGTCCCAGCGGGTGCAGACGTCCTTGTAACGGGTCATCAAAGTCTTGATGTGGTTCTCCATGATGCCAATGAGCGTCTTGTTGTCGAAACCACCCTCGGAAACCCAGGTGGGGAGCTGAGAATGCCAAACCAGGGTGTGGCAGTGCACCTCAAGCTTGTTCTTCCTCGCGTATGCTGCATAGCGGTCCGCATCTGTAAGGGTAAAGTTGTTGCGGGATGGCTCGGTGGACTCCCACTTCATGCTGTTCTCGGGAGTGAAGGAGTTGAAGTCGGAGCGCATAATCTGATCCTCCTGGCTCGAATTCCTAAGGGTGAGAGCAGTGCCGATGAATTCCCTTCCTGCCTTCCTCATGGACTTGTAGAGGCTGTCGCTGTTGCCATGGCCGGGATGAGCATTGGGCATGCTGCGCTGATGTCAGTACAGCTCAGTTATGACTGGATGTTTGATGTTACTCACGGGCTGGCAACAGCAGAGCTGATAACAGCCAAGCTGGTGAGGATGCTTGAGAAGTGCATTGTGTCTGGTGCTGGGACTCGTTTCAATTGAAGCTGTCTGCCACGGAAGCTTTCAAGGTACAGACTCCATTCCTATATATATAGCACACGACGGTTATTCTAGAATTCTAGTGTCTGCATGTTTAATCAATCCTTCCACTCCTGCGGTACATCTCCAATCTAGCAGGGTAGTTTAACCGGGTCTTTGGCTCCAGCGCATGCATGCCGTCCGTAGGTGCTGTACGTTCTTGGACTCTAGTCCGTAGCGCCAAGTGCTAACGACATGTGGAGATTCTCCAAACTAACCCACAAATCAACCGGCTTGGACCTCGTTATCATTGGGTCTAGGACCCTACTTCTGGGGTAGACGGTCTGGGCAATAGTTCTCACCCTTAAACGAAGCGCAAATGTGGAGTATAGAATGATTACATGAAATGCAGGTCCCACCGGCCCTGAGAAGGGTGTTTGCAGGACGGCTCACGAGGAGGAGAGGAGTGGGCCGGTTAATAATGTAGGATAGCTGCCATTCTCATTACCTATGTCCGTTAGCCCGATGGCACTCGTGCATTTCAAGGCGTTGGCCATAGAGTTAATGGCAAAAGATGAAGTAAAGGATGTTTTGTTGCCTGATCATGTGGTAAATTGACGGGACTGATCTACAATCCGCCCCAAGCATGATCAACATGCACAGTAATCTATTCTGCATTTGATCTGCGTTGAGCTCAGCGGCTTTGTGATTCAATCAAATTATCACGCCCGATTGCACAATGCAAACGTATCTCTTCTGCTTTCAATCGCCAGCGCGCTGCTTAACATCCAATCTTCTCAAATTTCCATGACGACGACAACGGCTGTGTGTCTGTGGCACAGGCGTAAAGCCACCATCTGCCCTATGCAAATTTAGCGTCGGAGGCCATAGCTTAAGCTTCGATGGCCAATCACACTCGTCAAATGATAGCCATTTAGCCGACAACGAACCGACAGCTCCATGTCGTGGAAGGCTCGGCGTTTTCAATTGCGCAATGTAAGTACAGCTACTCCTCCTTTTGTAAAAGTATACATAACTAGTTAATACAAACACTAGTGGAAAATGCCTAGTGAACTTTGACAGCAGATTTGCGTGTTCTCAATTTCAATACCATCTACAGAATTTAGGTTCTCTTCGCAACACTCCCATGAAAAATCGCATAACTTGCCTTGCAGGAAACGGTAGCTAATCCTTAAATGGTCTCGCATCCCCCTTTTCAAAGGATTTCAACCCCACAGTCTAATCTAAGATGCGTAGCAACGCGCTGCGAAATCAAGTGGTGATCCAACACAAGATTGATGAAACCACAGGTTAAGAGGAGACCATGCATATTCATCTCTGGAAGAACGGGCATTCCATTGCGAGTGGTCGGGTAATAGTGGTGGCATCTGCGGAGCATACCCCTCCGAAATAAACACTTCACAGGCCAGACGATGTGTGCACGTTTGGTCTCATGCGAATAAGTGTTGAGACAGAAAAGGGACTCCTTCGCCACTGATGTGTGCAGCAACATTAATATTCACATAAAGAAACATCAGACGACAGTTCAAGTACTGGAAACATGGAATTTAGGCGGCACATCGATGAGAGTATGTTCTCGAGGCATCGAGTAGAGGCACTGCATTGGATGCTGTTCGTTGGAAACGCAAAGATGCCTTCGTGACCGTTCCATGTTGTCAGGTAATAGTGTTCGAACAAGTTTATGACCTTACCATAGAGCTGCACAAGGCTCACTCACTTTTGGGCGCAAGGAGAAACCTAAATCGTCAATTTATTGACATCATTTGCATCTCGATCGCCTCCAGCCTTTTACTCATTGAAGTTGGATGTGGATTTCTAAGGTACGATGTATTCATAATGATAGGAAGCTATATTATGTATTTCCCATTCCCACCACCTTTGAATGTTGCACTTCTCAGCTACTAATTGCCTCAATATGGAGCTCTTCAATTACACTTCTTTGTTTCTCTTTTTTCTTCCCTTCTTCTATTGCTGCTATGCTGATGGCTAACTACATAGAGGTTTTGCGAATATTTTCCCCACAGTAATGCCAGTAAAACATCTAATCGCTCATTGATATCTCTAGGAATTGTGATGATGACAACCACAATGATCATATTTATCATGGCTCTATTAAAGACCATTTGGTTTTCATGACCATTGGGAAAGGTGTTTCCTGCACGTGACATTGTCTTGGCGAAACGTTCACCTGCATCCTGTCAGACGAAGCCAGATTAGGTACGCCAAGGTTGCGCGCACGGCCACATGTTGAGCGATCAGCCCTTTACTGTTTCATGGTAACCACCTACACCTCTGGCCATAGCTGTCAGCACACAATGCGCGACTGTGTGATGATCGAGAAGTTGACATTAACGACGTTATTTGTTGGCGCTCGCGCTTTCAAGCCACAATGAACACTCCTGCGCCCATATATACAGGGCTACGCCCTGAAATCTCGTCGGTCACTCACCTTCACTACAACTGTAATCAAGGGAATGCAGCTGGATTAACTGCAACCTTAACTGCTCATCGAGATTCCAGCCGGAAAAGTCCTTTCTACTCAACGAATTCGGCCCTTGATCGTCACAGCCAACAGCACTACATACGGAAGCGTCGTGAGAGCCACGAAGATAGAATGGCAACTTACTATCTATACAAGAAAGATGGCACAGTTACATCCTCCCATATGAATCCCAAGGCCCGAGTTTTCTCATGTAGTCTCCAAGATACCGCATCACATGACCAGAATGGAGACAATGTTGGAGCCCACCTCACAAACTGTGAGGTCCATTACCCCGCACCGGTCAGACAGAGGGCCCATCTTGATCAGGATCTTTCGTCTCAGCAGCAGGGTCTGCCGTTCGACAGCAGCGCTGTCTCAGAACCCATGGAGCGAAGCCATTGGTCCAGTGACGAACATGAGTCAACTGGCTATCCAGACAGCTCACATGCTGATTTTAGTAGCACGTTGGACTATGCTGGCTGGGCCGCCTGCTCAGCTATAGCTCGCCCTTATCCGGATCCCGAAGTGATTCGTCATATGCACACGTTACACAGCTTGTTGCCGTATCTGCTGCCAGAGCGGAAGCTGAATGCGCCAAATGGACCGACGATGGATATCGTAGAGCAGGACTCTGGGGTGGTTCTTGGCCAACATATTCCCAAGAAGCTGCTGGTCTTGTTTCTGGGTCGGAAAGTGGTCAACAAGTATATCCGCACCATTCCGTGCGCGATCGATAAGAACGACAGCGTTTTGCCAGCCTCCCAGGAGCTGAGGCTTCCTCGAGGTAAGAGCAGCAAGTCTGCGATACGAGTTTTGATCGCCTGGATGATGAGGGCTTGTGAATACAGCACGATGAGTAGGATGGATCCGATTGTTGTTCCTAGGAACACGTTCGTTGCCTGCTCCTTAGCTCAAACAATGGAGCTCTTTGGCCTTCACAAGGATGCTCTTCGCATCGACCATACCATAGTGAGCAAACACTTCGTTCGGCCAATCTTTGCGAAAGAACTGGAATCGTTGTGGAACTGCCTCGGTGGAGGGAACCGATATGTCTATGCGGCAATCAAGGCCGTCGGCAAGAGAATACAAGAGCATGAAGGAAACAATTCGAAAGTTATTCGGGGAATTAACGATGACATGTACGCCTTGATGAGAAAGCACCCACGACTAGAAGCTCGTCTGCGTGATCTAGACCTGAACGAGCAGTACAAACCAAGCTTTAGCACCGATTGGATACGAAAGCTGGTAGAAAACGAACATGATAACAAAGCCAACAAGTCCCACGATGAAAGCCAGGATCAGCCACGTAACGAGGTTGAGGAAGCAACACGCAGTCTTGAGGCTTTGTGTATCATCTCAGATGAACCAAGGCCGTCGGCTGGTGCTGAAATGGACCATGACGTCAGCAAGGTGGACAGCGGTAGCATGTCGCAAGATGATAACAGAGAGCCTGAGTCCTAGCGAGTTCACCAATGTAGTTTAGTATCAGTCTTCCGCTTCAAAAGTAGGGAGAGAAGATTGTTTGCATCAAGTCTCGTCAAGTTCATGGGCCATATCGAAGGCTAGGTGACGATAGATGCATCGACTTTTGTTTTTCGAGTATCAGAAAACTCTACTATGATTCGAGCACCCAGAATAGCACGGGATTAAGGAGTTTGCTTATATCCATGCATATTTTCGACATCCTTTTTGGCGGGTTGGGTCGTAGTACTAAGAGAAAAGTTGCTAGCGACATAAAGAACCTGGTAGGGCTTATCATCAACTACATATTTCATTCGCTGGACATGATTTGGTGGCGTATAAAGTAAAAGCATATTAGTGACGAACAACATATGAAAGAGAACGTTTTTGCCCATTGACACGACTGTCGTGTGATGATAGATGTGATAGGACAAACCGGTAATTACGACCGCGAGTGCTTCAGGGATTTATACTGCGGGAGCTGTTTCGTTGGTTTTATACTGTAGTTTGTGTAAATGCTCATTGATACGTACAGCTCACGAACTTCTAGTATCTTGCAAGACATTGAACTGATAATGGTGCAGTGGTGTAACATTCAATGAGAAGCTTGCAGGCCTGTTATGATAAGATACTCTCAAAACTCTTGAAGCTTGTTCTTAGCTAAGCAACAAGTATTCTCGCGATTTCGCGACTCACCTAGAACGATGAGAATCGTTCCCTCATATAAGAATCTTTAAAAAGCAAGGAGAATTACCTGCCTGCTCATACTGAATCCAAACACTGAAAGCCTGACTGGGCCGGTGTATCTCCTTCAGTCTACTCGAGACATCTTTTACTTTTGAATTCAGAGTCATCACGTAAGGTGCACCCTGAGTAGGGTGACACACTATGTCCCGAGACAGGTTGGAGGTTTTGGCTTTTGACGCTTCTATTGCGAGAAGCTATAGAATTGCCACTCACATACAGTATTAATAGACTTTTTTTTTCCTTATAATAATAATAGGCTCGTATAAGAGTTTCTGAAGTGCTGCTCGTGATGTCGATCGTTTCGCTAATACTGCTAGTTAACCGTTCAGCGACAACCTCCTATCTACTCGCGCTCTAGACAGTTTTTCTAAATGTCGTGGGCCTAAGTAAGGAGAGCAATTAAGGAAGATTAGTTGTTCTCCTAAGCTTGGAAGAGTACTTGACTGTAAAAGTAAGCTCGCCGAGAGGACTAAAGAGCGAAAGAATCAAATCGTGTAGCCTCTTAGCAGACTTCGCATGCATTAGTGCAATCACTAGTCCCGGGTAATCTATCATAATAAACTGGGCTCTATGCCTACTCTATATGAATCTAGAAATAAATGTAGCGCAGGTTAACGACTTTTGAGAACCATCTTCTACTGCATATATAGAACTATGTCCAATATCCTTCTATACACTAATCAAAAGACGCTCACTTGTGCGCCTCAAAACGGTTGCTTAGAACCTGAACGATGTTATTCAGTCTTCAAGATAGTGTTAACTCCCTAATTTTAATGAACAACTGCATTAACCAGCATCTTGACTATCTGCTTGTGGGCTCTATCTGGGGTTGCCTGTGGTGCTAGACTCCGCAACAATCAATCAACTGGGTCCTGGGAGGCGCAGATTGGATTGATTACTTATTCCGGCTCAGTGATTTCTGGAACAAGTTTAACCATACTTAGAAAGGCAAGAGGGCTTCTGACAGAGTTCATACTGAATTATTTATTGCGGACTGTGTGTAGTACGTCATCATAGCATCTACTTTGCGCACTGACATTAGCGCCCGCATCGAGCAGCGTCTTAACCACCTACTCGCAGCCTAAAAGTGAAGATGCTTGCACTAAATTATCATAGCATCCACCTTGTGCATTAGCATTAGTGCTCTCATCGAGCAGTATCTTAATTGCTTTATATAACGGAACTCCTGGGATGCTCACTCCTGCGTTCAAGTGAGATCAGAAGCCTAAGCAATAGATCCTTCTTCGTTATGTTCTCTCTGCGACACTCCGAGTGGCTGATTACTCCTCACAACTGCTAGTGGATAAGGGCTGCAGTTCAAGAGTAGATTGATGACGATGACGAAACAATCAATAGTCTAGCTAACACTACAGCGATCTATGCTAGAGATAGTCCGACTTGAGGTACAGTAGCTTAAGAATCACCGAGATTCAACTGCATGTCGTCGAAATCAAGATGAAGGATCTCCGGATGTTCGAAGTGTGAACTGTTGGGACACAGTGTGTCGCTGCACTGAGGGAAACACCTTGATAATTTGTAAAGTCCGCTTCTTGACACCAACATTCAAATAAAGAATCAATGCCAAATCTAGATGTAGCTCGTTCTTTGCTGCAAGACATACCCGCGGAAGTCTGGATATGCACTAGTTAACGCCATGTGGCTCAGGGCATCCCGTTGACTCCGCCCCTCGTAGCATGACTAAAATTCTTGGCATACGAGAAGGTAACGACGGTTTGATGTATGCATTGTTTTATCATTGTAAAACTATTAACGGTAACGAATGACGGTTTACTATACCGAATGAAACCAAGCCAACCCATCCACAGAATTTTGTATCTAGGCTTAAGTTCCTAGTATCTCTTGGGGCTCATTGCTGTTCGTGTCTGCATTAGTATCCAACATCCCTTGGAGGCGAGTCCAGTGCTTCTGCCTCGGGAAGTGGCTCTATGTCTCTATGAGTATGGATTGATCGTCCATGAACCTTAACATACTTGGAAGTGCAACAGCGCAAGCTACGAGAGCTGCGGCGACAAAGGAAGTTCTCATTTTTCTGGTGGGAAAGTGGAGGATTTGGGTCGTTCTGTGAGGTGTCGTTGTTGGAGCCGATGGACTGACGATGAACTGAAGGTGGGTGCAGGTATATATACTATGTAAGCACACCGGCTCTACTTTTTGACAGACAGTCGTTAATTCGATAATGGGATATGACCCCGGCTGGGATTAGCACTGACATCTATACTCCATCAGGAAGTGAAGTACCCCATGGCTAAACAATACTATCCCCAGCGTAGACAACTTGTCAGTTTTAGACGCTAAGATGAATAAGAAACCATAAACAACTGGTGCGCGATATACGTTATATTGAGAAATTGCGATGTTGTAGGACAAAATATAAAC
Source organism: Curvularia verruculosa (assembly GCA_036172615.1). NCBI lineage: Eukaryota > Fungi > Ascomycota > Dothideomycetes > Pleosporales > Pleosporaceae > Curvularia > Curvularia verruculosa. The sequence continues at coordinate 44,180 of JAWDHC010000005.1, read as the reverse complement.
TCTAACTACAAAGAAGACAAGAGGAAGATGCTACTGCGTTTATACAATGTAAATTATGCGCAGGTACTAAGTGATTGTTGTGTCTTCTGTTTGATCTCATGCCTCTCCTGTTCACTTTCCCCTCGCATTTTCCCCTTGTTAGGCTTATCTACTGGTTTCGGTACAGCCCGAGTAACGTTGAGAAATATGGATAGCAGGTCACTTAGACGAATCACCACAGTGAGCTGAACTAGTGATTTACTACATAGTCCAAGCAGCCGCAAAGAACCTTCGACATTTGCGTCATTTCTTGCCCTGTGTCGTAATGCCGATGAATTCTGTTGCTGACATGGCCCATAATACGGAGTAAGCAACATAAGAAGCCTTGGAAGTTTGACAAGGGCCCTACATGTAGGCCCTAGCATACGGTGGCATCAACCATAAGTTTTGTCCGCATGAGGCTATCCAGTTTTTGAAGTTGATAGCAATACCTCTCTATCAGGGGCGAGATTAAGAGCTTTGATTATCGTTGAATGATACAAAGAGACCACACCGTATAAAGAGCTTGGTGTTATTCACCGTGGCGCATGTTAGCGCAAACTTACAAAATCTCATGATTGATAATAACGTATAACTCGGCACCCTGTGGAATATCAGGACCCCTATATCCCTAGCTGTAAGGGCGCGGGCCTAAACAGTGCAGCGATATGGGCGCGCTGGTGGATCACTGGGTGGTAGAGAATCTTGCGCGCTCTAGGAGCAGTAGACTCTCCAAGACAGCAGCAATGCTGCAACCAAGATGGCGGGAATAAGACGGCTGTCAACAGGCATAGAAACAGACGGTACATGTCAGCAAGCACGGGAATGGTAGACGTATGTGGCTCGTGACCGTGTGCTATGACCAGTCGAGAGAGGGCAGGACTCGCGTAAGGGTCGTTAGATACGGTGAGCAAGACAGGCCTGCTGCAGCTACAGGCTTGCAGGCCCTAGTCGCGGCACCACCCTACTACTGCAACCTCGACAAAGCCCGGACTATTCAACACCCCACAATGAGTATAGCACATCTATATGATAGTAACAACGTTGAGTAAACGTTTTATAGAAGTAAGATTACTGACTTATATAAATACAGATAGCTAGAAGTGTTACATAGGTATGTCAATCTTACCCTTTACTCACTTATTGCTCGCTGCTATCGGACTTCTTACACTAGTACTCAATACTAGGTGTGCTCTTACATCAACTTATCAGGCTAATTCATCATGCTAGCGACCAGCTCGTCAACTCTAATTATTTATTGTCTACGAAATAAGATTCAACTCTTCCCTGCCAGCCATTGATCAACCACTATCGCGGTTCTCAAACAATGTAAAGAAACCAAAGATGGTGAGAGGATATGAGTCCCCTTCTGCGTCCGAATTAGAAGAGTCCACTCCATTTGTTGACTCAGAAAGACTTGAAAAAATACATATCAGTAAATCTCCGAGGTCTCTCTGGGACTGGATATTTTTCATCTTGAGAAATGTATGGCGCTATGTCTTGGTGGCAATTCTTTCAAGTCTTGTCACAACAGCATTTCTGAGAAGCCATGACCTTTTACACATCGAAAAAGGCCTATCGTGCGAAGATATGGATTACACTCGTGAGTATCGTTCTTCTGACAGATTTTCACCATCTTCCACCAGCCGCGGAACTGACAATTTGTCAGGCGACTACCCACCAATTCGAGACCTAGATCGGTCGTACCATATCGAAACGTTCTAGCCATTCAATTACAGCACAAGCGAATACACCATACATCCCACTGAGGGCAACGTCAGTGAGCGGTGGATGGCCCTTGGCCAGGATTGTGAGTCAGCCAGGATTCCATAGTATTTGACCTGAAGTACTGATTCCTATCCTCGTAGCGGGTCATTTCTTGATCCCGGTTTCTGAGGGCCATAAATATGACCTAGACATAAAACGCCATGTCACAGTTCCAGAGGGTGTAGCCGAACAAGAGTCTTTTCTGGTATCGCTCGATGTCATTTATAGAATAAAACGAGGGTGCGAAACGATAACATACTCAGACTACCTTCGGAGAGTAATCCGTTACGAAATGTAGAACTTTAAATAATTTCCATGATTTTTTCGTAGGTCTGGCCTTTGGCCCGAACCGAATGCCCGATCGAAGCGGCAAGTCGAGCACATTTCAGGAAATTCAAGCGCTCCGAGAATGATTGAACCAGTAGTGTAGCGTCCAGCGTCAGCATTGCATTGATGCTGAAGTGAATTATTGCTCCGCAGTTTTCCCGCGCGGTTGTCAGACTTGGATCGCATGATGTAAGAGTGATTTACACTGTATAACCAGTAAACTTCGGACCAGCCTCACGGTGCTCAGGTTGTTGCAGACGGATCGACGTCAGCTCTTGCGACACTCTTGTCACATTCCTAAACAATTATGGTGATTTATGATGATGCATATCAGTGCAGTGACAATAAGGAGAATTAATCTGGCTACCTGCCACATGACGAAAGGGTATGAGTCCTTGCTGTTCTCGTACACGATTGCTATCATACGGGGAACTATGGTCCCCTACTCCACAAGCAGGACTAATGATACCGCCTTTTGAATACGGAGCGAGAAGTTCCGGGATTATTTGGTATTTTATCGCTTGTATTTCCGCCTAGCTCACATGACATTTCCTCCCGGTATCGTATTCTCGCGAATACACTTTGACCGATTTGTAAAGCAAAAGCATTTGGTAGCCTAGGTTTACTAGAGAAAGCTTCAGAAGTACAAAAATATAGGAAATAATGCGCGGGCCCGCCATCTTGTTCACTGGTCCTGCACATTTTCGGTCAAACAGACTGGGTTTGTCAGTAGGTCTTAACCTGCAACAATAGTAGACATCCATAGGGAGGCCTAATTGTTGTAAAACGAGCTTGGAAATGAATGGGAGATAGATTATTCGATTGAAATCTATCGTGATTACAAGCCATCTAGCTTTGTCACTTGCTGACTCAGATATCCCAGTAGCTCTCAGTGGTCAAAGCTGTCGATAGCCGATAACTTTGTACTAAAGCAGGTCAGATCTTTACTGATTAAGCATTGGTGTCTTGCAACACTAATTCTGAAGCCCCTCTTTTTATTGAACTTAATATCGGGAGTCTTTTTTGCAGCTTATACAGTGACGTACTTGACCATCAAGCCGGAAAGTGTGCCAGGGGTTACCAATCTCCACTGTCAGTGCTGAGAGAGACGACGGGTTGTCGCCTACATTCTGCTCTACTCCAGGATGCTCAAAGACCTCTAGAACTAGACATTCGGTAACCTCTATAGAAAATACAACCTTTAAGCTACTTTAAGTAAGCTATAGCTAGCCACCAAAGCTATCAAAGCTATTTAGTCTATAGAATTAGCACATGTTCTTAGATCTACTCAGATTGTAAATTTGTGGACGATAGCTAAGCACTCGAGAGACTATAGATATCGCTGCAATGAAACACGAGGTAATACGCCTCTACGAGGCCATAGGCGCAGCCTACTGTTGGTAGAGCTATTATCCAGATAAGGTAGTAGCTAGATTCTAGATAGTGGTGAAGAGAAAATGGCAGGCCTCGAACAGCTAGCTCCTATAAAGGAACGACGTGGGGCGTCGCGTATCAACATCCGCACAGGGTCGGCTGTTGAATACGCCAGCAATGCCAAGCATAGCTGTGGAGAAAACGCGGCTGAACAGAGTACTTATGCGCGCAGTTTCTTGATATTGGGCGTACGAAAGCGATAAACTACAACCAGCACCACATTGAATTTTTAAATCACGAAGGACATTATATACCGTAGTATGGAGATGACTTCAACGGCATCACTTACGAGATCTCTAGCGTTTCCAGGTCCCGTCCGCCAAACTTGTATACACGAAGAAACAGTGGCGAAAGCCACCGCCGGCCGAAACAGAATATCTTGAGGAAAGTCTCTCAAATATCTTGCTTCCATAAATAGGGATGGACCGCATCCTGTTGTTGGCATCAAGAAGGTCGATGAAAGGCCGAAAAAGCCTCTCAATGACACCAGGAAGCTATGAATGAAAATCATGCTCATGTTGAGGAATACTAGTTAGAGAAAGTGCAAAAGACAACAAACTGTTTTGCTTGAGGGCCGAGCAAAGTAGCATCAACGAGTGATGTAGTGAGGGCTTCGGGAATGCCTGGCATCTTGTCATGTAGCCAATACTTGTCGAAGCGAAAGCTACGTATGTTTGCCCTTGAGACCATTGGAGAGATCACATACTGAGCGTAAAATGGTTTTGCAAGTGAAAAATACAGTGGTGCTATGAGTGAAGCATTCTTAGGGTCCTTTTAATTAGGCTATCGTGAGCCGTGATATTCGTACAGGATGGCTGGACAACACAAGACCGAGGTTCACAACTCCACTTGGTCCGTGCTTGTAGTTCCCCGCAACGCGTCTCCTTGGAGTGAGCATGTCCACGAATAAGGCCAAGCGAGTGGTGAAGATGCGCGCTTCAAAAGTTGCGTACATGCTGCAAGTCTGCATGCTGTCCCCCGCATTTAGGGAATACAGATATCACTGAGAGAACTCACCCGACCTATCTCCTATTCATTACGCTTCTCACCAGGACCACGATAGTGTTATTGCATACAATGAACTTCTCCATTCCCGATGATCTCAAGCAATACCTTTCCGACCTTGACCATTTCATCGAGGAGAAGATAAACCCGTTGCAGCACAAAGACGATAACAACAGATTCTTCGATCACCGCCGCGAACACGCTCGAACCGATTGGGACAATGGTGGGCTACCACGCAAAGAATGGGAAGATCTATTGGCTGAATCCAGAAGGCTCGCCGACGAAGCTGGCTTCTACAGATTCTCGCTACCAAAGCAGTATGGTGGGCAAAGCAATGCCGACGGGCGAGGAAGCAATCTTTGGATGGCAGTGATTAGAGAGCATCTTGCAGCCAAGGGATTGGGACTTTTCAACGATCTCCAGACCGAGCATTCGATTGTCGGAAATTTCCCAGACGTTGTTATGCTTATGAACTTTGGCAATGAGCAGCAAAAGGAAGAGTTCATTCCGCTACGGCTGCAGGGAAAGTTCAGGATGACTTTTGGTTTGACTGAGCCTGGTCATGGATCGGACGCCACACACATGGCTACCAAGGGTAGACCGGAGACCAGGAATGGGCTCAAAGGATGGGTGTTGAACGGGTACAAGAAATGGCAAACAGGAATGCACCATGCCACCCATTGCTCGATTTTCGCGAGAACATCAGGAGAGGACGGCGAGGTTAAGGGTATTTCTTGCTTCATCGTGCCGGCAGACACGCCTGGTCTTAAAGCAGAATCATATGAGTGGTATGTGCGATGTATTACTTTGCTGCGAAGATCTGCTAATCGCGGATTGCAGGACTCTGAATATGCCCACCGACCATGCCACCGTCTCGATTAAAGATGTGTGGGTTCCCGAAACCGCGGCGTTAGGACCCATACATAATGGATTAGGAGTTGCTCAAGCCTTTGTCCACGAAAACCGCATCCGGCAAGCCGCATCGTCACTCGGCGCGGCTGTATACTGCATTCAGCAGTCTGTCGAATATGCCAATGAACGTGCACCTTTCGGAACACCTCTCTCCCATAACCAAGGAATCCAATTCCCGCTGGTCGAGCTTGCGACTCAATGTGAGATGTTGCGCCAGCTCATACGGAAAACTGCACTAGAAATGGATTCTATGCCACACAATGATATCGAGAAGCGGATCGGTGACAAGGTTTCAATGTGTAACTACTATGCAAATCGGCTGTGTACTGAGGCAGCCGACCGGGCGATACAGGTCCATGGCGGTAATGGGTATTCGAGGCACTACCCATTTGAGCACATTTGGAGACATCATAGGCGGTACAGGATCACCGAGGGTAGCGAGGAGATCCAGATGCGTAAGGTGGCAGCGTATCTGTTCGGCTTTGGCGGTAGAAGGGCCCTGGTGGATGCGACAAAGAGTGAGCCGAAATTGTAAATTGTTTTACCAGGCGCTCAAAGCTCCCTGTAGTCTGATTATATCACGTTGAGCTTTGTCTCTTTGGCTCTAGCCCTGCTCTTGATGGTTCACTTTTACCAGGTTCGAAGCCATTTGTTAAAACCAGGCATCGCGTCTTTTTCTGTGATCACAGGAAGCAAAACCACTATGAGTACAAACCAAACAACAAACACCACGATCCACAGCAGAGTCCGTCGTAGAACCGGGATCCTGGGAGGGCCTGGCAGAGGCTTGTTTGCCAAATCGGCTACTCCTGTATTCACTGGCCGGGATCCCGGAACCGGTGGAAGTGGTTTGGACGCAGCACTCTGCTTAGACGTTGCAGATGCGAGACGACGATGCGTTGCTGCAGTGGAATTCGAAGCGAATGACTTTGGTGGTACCGGCGGCTTCTCAGGATCCAGAAGAGTTTTGCGGTTGCGTACCTGGTGGTTATCCATTACGAGGCTAGAAATTTCTGCGTCATTAGAAGAAGATGTGTATTCAGGTGTATGGTTATACGGGTGTACGTCACTCAAGTAAAGAACGTCCCGATAGCGCTTTCCTCGATCTGGACTAGCTGATTACGAATCTAAGCTGCAGTCTTCATACTATGTCAGAGTAAGGATTTCTTTCAGATTAGGCGTTTTCTTCATACTTGTAATTATAAATAGTTGAGATGGCCAGATGTATAGTCCTAGAATATGGTGAGTATTATTAGAGTCATGTGCAGAGTCTTCTCCACGGCTATCGTTCAACTATGTATAAAATGTAAAATCTCACCAAAAACCTGCGTGTAAGTTGTGCGCGAGGATTTGTATAGAACCGGAATTGAAATGCTCTCTTGAATTGAGGTCAGGAACTATTTTCAGTGCCGTAGTTTCTATTGCATTTCCAAATATTGATTTTGTCACACCCAAGGGTTTTCACCATGAGCTTAAGCAAATACGAAGAGACCACCTCATAGGATTTACTGAGTTTGAAAGATCTATATGTACGAAGAGGACTACTTGCATTGGAACATACTTCTCACGAGGCTAAAGTCATATATGACGATGATACGTTAAATTCGACAAACTGTCCATGGCAACTTGTCCTCGTTGTTGACCAAACATCGGGCTAAAGAGCTTGATGAACGTTAGGTAAGTTTGGGAACTGAAAACTGAAACATCGATTCCGTACCTTCAAACTTGCTTATCTCCAATCACAGCACTGCTTTTTACGTTCATTAGCCGTTACCAACCACTGAAATTATGTAGCGCACTCCGAATTATGATCAGGGCAAGAGCCGTTTTGCTTTCACGTTACAGTCCCATTGGTTCTTCTTTCGCGGATTCCAGAGACAGCTAATTCGACTGTTTTATGTAACTTAATATATAGCGTTGGTGTGTTACAACTCTTACATACTGTCCAAGGGGTTATAAGAGGTGCTGCGCATGTCATTTTCCGAAATTATTCCACGGTTTCTAAGAAAAGGGCATTGGTGGACGACACGATCTCCCGTTATTTCTGATAGGCGACACAGCGCCTGCAACTGAAAGCCCAAATATCCTGGCTTTGAACTGGAAAGAAGAAGAATGCTCGTTCAAAGAATTTCAATCTCCTGTCAGCGAGATGAGATGAGCAGCAAACTGGGAAGCAATTATATAAGGCGAACAATGCGAAAGACTAGTTAAGCAGCAGTATCAAGTAGAGGATATGCGGGCACGACAAAATCCACATATTTCAAGTCGGAGTACAGTCCATGTCAAAAGATGATTGCACGATTTTCATTAATTTAAAGCCACTTACCCTTCTATTTCGACTACCATTCATTCATCCATTAGTTGCGGTAAATGCAGGTGGATTGATTTCGAGAAATGTACCAAAAAGACAGAAGCAGCATTGAGGAAATTGAGGGCGTAGCTCGTTGATGAACTTCACCTGAGATGAGGCGGAAAAGGAACCATTGAATTTTCGGAGTGAGTGAAAAGTGCTGGATTCTTCACAATGCCTTGGTGGTATAATTCCACTCTCGATTCTTTTCAATTCTTTGTTGTCATTACTTTTATAATCAGTCCTTGACATGGTGTTTCACTATGCAAAGTTTACTTAGACTGGCCTAGGTTAAGAATTTCATGAGAGGAAATGGTTATGTTGCGATTTGGTTTATGTGCGAGACTCAGTCTTTGAGCTGTGAGAAACCCACAAAACATTTCCCAATTTACCAGACAAGTGATCATTTCGTACTGCTTGATTAAAGAAGAGAGTTGGGGGAAGAGGGCTTTCAGGGAGAGCAAAGTAAATGATGCGATGCCCAGAGACGCGATATAGTGCTGGGACTGTGTAAAGAGAAAGTAGTATTCTCTCCGTGGCCTAGGGTTTGGTGGTTGAAATCACGTGAAGTAGGTTCCTTTTGGAATTTAGATTACTATACTAAGCAGATGTCGAATCTGATTATTGCTGAGCATGATAAGTATGCGGATCTGTCATCATGACCGGAATATTTTCATTTTCGACAATGATCAAATGCAATTCAAATACCCTGCGCGCCCAGCTTAACGAACATGGTCAGGCTGCCGGACATGATTCAGCCGGCCTGTTATCTGACAACTGTTCTTGGTCACACTATGTAGATTAGTCGTTGCGTGCATATTCAGTGTGACAACTGTGGGGCATGAATCCTTTGCATGCATGTGGCGTAGCCATGTACAGGAGCTGGATCCACCAGTGCGACATCCTGCCTTGCGCAACTGCGTGCCACTCTTTGCGTCTGGCCAAACAAGCGAGCAGAGAGGAAATAAATCAAGAACTCAACAAGGCAAGAGCAATTTCTTCAGGGTTTCGGGACTGTTGTCTCACCAAAGGATCAATGTAGTACAAACTATCGACAAACACAGTATTTGGCCCCCAATTGCTGATGTGAGACAGCCTTGTGGAACGCACATGAACAAGCCCTAGCTATATCAAATCAGCCGGCAAGCCTTGGCTTTGTCCGGTAAATCAGCCCTGAACAGGCACGGCTGTAAGCATGCGCTCCAAACTCGTGGGCAGTCAACATCTATACCTAGATCGGGGACGATAGAAGCGACGCGCTCTTCGATTCCTGCCACTCTGTAAAGCCTCCAGTTGCACGCCATGGCTCTAACATCAAGTCGGCCAAATTTAAATACTGGTATGTAACAGTAGAATCATGAAAGTCCTTAGGTATTAACTAATGCGTCTAGACCACCACATGTCCCGAGAGAGCCAAGTAAAGAAACGGGTACCGCGTCGACGAAGGAAGCACAATGGGCCATTCCAGTTGCAATTTCTGACTGCAACCAATCCCTCACAGTTCAAGAGCGAGGACACGAAACGCAGCGTGCGTTCTCATGCAATGGCGTACCACCGTAACAGGCCAAGGAGGGAGAGCAGGCCGCTGCCTCTAGAACAGTCTGATGCACCAGCCATAAGAACAGGCCCGATTGCCCCCATCCTCATAGAACAAATCTCGTGCTCGTGGCGCAATACTTCTAATGAACAAGACGAACCAGGAGAGGATTTGGGGCAGCCACGTCTCGGGAATGAGACATCACCTAAGACTGGCTCCTTGGTCCACGAGGGCGCCACACTTAAGCGCACAACCCAACAACAAGCATGTCTTTCTACTATTACCTGCACTTCATCGACTGGGTCAGCCAAATACAGTGCCGACGCAGTTGATCATGGTCACACACGTAGTCGCGAAGAGCAGTTTCTGCGCTTCGTTAAGGCAGGAATGCCTACATTATTCCACGTTGGAGACGGGGTGGATCCTTTCTTCGTGCTGCCAAAATTCAAAAGCCCTGAAATCAATTCTCTAGTTCTCAAGCGACATTGTAGGTCTCTGTCTCTCTATTCAGCTGTCTTTGTTGTTCACGCTTGATTAAATAGGCACCCGCGTATTCGAAAGTGATTCGTTCTACGTCAAATGGCTCCCGATCTTGCTGTCTCACCCCGATCTCCTCCTCAGTTCATCGATTTTAGCTTCCGTCTGGTTGGACACGCTTTCGAGAAAACCAGTCAATAGCAAACAGACCTGCCTGCTGAAGGACGAAATCATCGGTATGATTAATGAGCGATTGCAACAATCGAACACACAATCATCAGATGCGACTATTATGGTCATACTCCACTTGTTTGCAGGTGAGATAATGGCCTCGAACGAAGCCGCAATTCGAGTACATGAGCATGGAATCGCCAAAATGCTTCTCCATCGTGGCGGAATTGGTGGTTTGGGTAATGAGCTGCTAGCAGAAGCATGTGCTGTGTGAGCCAGCCGTCGGAACGATTCGACATTGTGCTAATCCCGCATATTAGGTGTTGCTATCACAGTAACTTGGTTTTTGAAAATGAGCCTTTACCAGCCCTTGCCGAATATACACTGACAAGGGGCCCGTCGGTTGCTCGTGACGTTTCGATACCCGAATCACCTCTATTTTGTCCAAGAGTAGATTTTGCAACAGTTTCTGCGGATTCACGCTGTTCAATTGTCACTTGCAATCTACTGAGGGACATGCGGGACTTGACCGATCTCTTCATTTCCCACCAAGCGGCCATCGAGATTCATCGGGATGCCCAGGAGCTAGATGCAGCCTACATCTACAGGCGAGATATTGAATACAACAATCGAATCGTGGCGATACGGAAGCGCGTAACCACGCTTCCTGCAGCGCATGTTCCAGGCCTCCCAACTTCCAACGACTGGGTTTACGAAGCCTGTCGCATCACCGCACTAATTTATGCTGCATCGATAATATTACGCCTACCGTTTTCTACTACCGCTGATTCATGTCGAAATCCACTTGTAGCAGAATCAGAAGCCTTCAATTGTCTCAGGCCAGAGGTCAGCTTGCTCAACACCCGCCTGAGCGAAGCGTTGTTCAAGGCACTGCAGCGTACTGACCTTGCGGATGTGTGGAAAAAGATGTCTGGGGTTTTCTACTGGGTGAGCACTGTTGGCGCTGCTGCAGCTCGCTCACCTGTAGCGATCCAAGGATTACAGCAGCAGCAGCAGCAGTCCAGAGAAGCCATTTACGCCAAATGGGTCCAACGCTGTCTTGCGGTCTACTCTTCACGGACGATGGTCAAGCTGATGTTCGATCACGGAAAACCCCTCTTAGTGGCCCAGAAGAAGCTTCTCAAGATACAGGAATTGGTCGGCAGACGCGTTGATATCGGCGGTGATGTGGTCAACATTAGCCCAACAAGGAAAGAGGAGATGACACCTGCATTCTCATAGGAAGTGACAACAAGGCCTGACTGTTGCCAAGGGGTGCCATCGACGCCGCAAAGGCTTGGTCACTTCAAAATTGGGCACATAGTTAGCCCATACGCTCGATATTTGTTCGTCATGATTTTTAAATAAGAGTACGTCGGCAATATCGGCTGTGGCACTTGCTGAGTGATTGCGAGCGGCCCTTGGGATTGTTCAGTCAACAACACCACAGTTCACGAGCATTCACTGTCTTCTCGGCGTCCTGCCATGGTCTTTAGTCAACTGAGTATGCGGAAAGCTCCGGATGACAGTTCGTGCATGTCATATTTGCGCATTGCTTATTCGAAGCTACACGGTGTTTCGGCTGGGCATTTTCCGTCGATCCGGGCTAGCTACGCTCGATCAGTATCCTTGACACGAGGAGCACATGTTCAAACATTGCTTTGAGTTGGTCACTTGACTATGGTACCGTCTCTGCTTCGATTGACCGCTTCCGACGGTCCTATGTGCGCCTCGGTTCCGGAGTGTGTATGGAGAATAACTTTGGTCCGTTTCATCCGTTGCTCCGCTGTGCTCGATAGGCATGACCCAGGGCAGTGAAGTTCACGATTTTAGTGCATGTGTAATCGCGACTCGCTTTTAAAACGGCCACTGCGGCGCAGCGGAGTAGTGGCGCCGAGGACAGTGTAGCCCGAGTTTTTGCTTAGACCTTGATATTGAGGCTAAGTTTTGAGAAATTCAAGAGAAAAGCTACCATGTACCTATTGATCGAGATGCGTACATGCATGTGGATGAAATTACGGCAAGTGTTTGCTGCAATCGTCTGGAAGCGGTGAGCGCGAGGGCAAGGAGCTGGTGACCTCACAAGTTCTTCAATTCTGACAAACCGAGCGAACCACAAGACACGATGGACGCCGATGATTTGTTATACCCGAAGCCTTTTCTGGATGAGCATAGCGGCTGCCAGCTTGTCCGAGATGATGACTTGTGGCTGCTTGCCGCTTCCCTCAGTTCCGATTGGGTGTCTCGTGGCGTCCGCCAGGGTCTAACGGCCTATCAACCTACACCAAGGAGCCTTGGTATAAAATATAGGCGCTCGCAAAATACAAAATACAAGCCAGGCACTTCATCATAATTCATCGTCTTGGTTCAGTATCTTATTGCTGCCATGGCTCTCGCTATTCGTTTCTTGCTACCCAAGCAACCTAAGATTGCCGTGAGCCAACAAAAGCTCGTCGTGGACGAAGAGGTTGAGCAGCAACCCCAAGTTATGCAAACACCCAACTCTCTCAGGCGATTTCTCGTACCAAAGCAGGACACATTTACTAATTTGTGGGTTCCAAACATCTCCGCCATCATCAAAGCTGGGGAGGAAGGTCTTGTTTCTTGCGCAATGTTTTCGGCCCTCCAAGGACAAGATGGACAAGTATCATTAGACAGTCTATATCATCAATTCGCCACCGAAATCTACATTCACTCCACCGGCGAGAAACATGCGTACGCAGGAGACATGACCAAGTTTGTTGCTCGGATGAGAAAGCCTACAGGGGGACTCACCCGATCAAAGTCAACATTGCAGCCTATGCGGGCAGAAACCAACCCGAAGTCACGAAGGAAGAGCATGGACCCACCAGTTCCGGAGATTGGCCGATCCAAGAGTCTTGTTGTGAAAAGATTGACTTCTCCTCTTCTTTCGATGCGTAATGGACTTCCAGACGAGAGTAGTCATCCAGCCATACAGACATCATGGACAAGAGAAGGGCAAAAGGGTATTAACCGCGAATGCAAGACAAAAATAACTATCACAAAATCTGAGCTCACGGCACTCTCCATAATCCTTGGGAGCGAGCTCAAGCAAAATGCTGGCTGCACGATCTCGTCTTCCGAGAAGGGCGCTTATAGCATCTCAATAGTTGCTATGCAGACTGGGTCCAGATACCATATCACCCTTACACAAAACAAACGCAGTAGATCGCAACGGCATGCACGGGGCTCAGGAGTCTCGCCACTCTTTGCAAAGCATCTTGCTGCTGGTTTCTTACCTTTCTCCAAAGATAACCATGGCATTCATAGTATCCTCATCAACCAAGACACATTCAATGCTTTGCAATCAGGCGCGTCGCTCGACACGCAACCTTCCTCGGCACCAACACCTCAATCTGAGTTTCTTGCCTCATTACCCAACTCACGCGAACTCAGATTCCATGGCATCGTCGCATCGGCGGAAACACATACATCTACAACATTGCTGGATGCTATCGCAGCATTGCCATTCTCTGGCGGTCTTGTGCCTCTTGCTTCAGCACCACTGATCAAAGCTGTTCAGTTCGTTGCTTCAGGTGATTTGGCCCCGGGAAAACTCCTCCAACGCCTCGAAGGTCTTGTCGATAAAGTACACCGACACTCACCCCACCTCAACATATTTGGTCCACTCTACGAACCACAAAATGCAAGAGCACTGTACCACGAGCGCGCCCGTTTCAGCAAGCTTGCCAGCGACCCAACCACACCGGACACACGGGCTGACAAGACAGCCCGTATATCCCGCTACATCACACTACTGGAACGCTTAATGGCCCTCGTACCAGACATGAAACCGCCCGTCGTACTAAAAGCAGTAGAAGAAGCTACAAAGACTGAAATCCATCGATCCTACAACCGTGCCATCTTCGCCCATGTCCCCAGCTCAGATCCAGCAAACATCAACTCGACAGCTCTTCGCCGCCGCTCCGCACCGCAAAATCTTCGCCGCTCCATCTCTCCACGCCACAGTCCTGTCCACCGCTCTAATCGCTCTAGTCTCCTATCCAGCAACACCTGTCCTTCGTACGCAAGCCAAATCTCATCCAGCGATGACACAGAGCAAAGTCTAGCCAAGCAACTGGAACGCGTACTCAAATCCGACTTGCCACTCGATATCCCGACAATCGCGTTTGTAACCCGCATGGTGCTTGTAGCTTGGACGCTGAGCGTGGATGTCGTAGCGTGGCGTGACGACGAACAGGGCGACTACCGGATCCCGGATCTTGAAGGTTGGGACAAGATCGTCATGTCATGATCGCTAGATCAATGCTCTTGTTTCCACCGTATCAGCGTGCCCACGTCGTAAATTTTTTTTCTCAAGTCTAATTTGGACCAGGGGTGCTTTGCGCTGATCACGGACGAATTTTCTGCTTCTTGTTGGTTTCCTCTTTCTCTCCTGGTATCATTTTACTTTCCCATGTCATCATCATTGAGGGCTTTTCGAAACAACCTAAAGGGAAGACGGGGGGGGGGGAACGGACATTGTTATTCTGAATACTGAATACGGGCGAATTCCCAGTGCAGTCACGCGTTTTCACATACCTCGCCGAGATACAACACTTATACCCATACCAGATACTGTTTTTTTCTTCCTCATTCTCTGCTTTGTATTGCTAGTGTCAACTCTATCTTATCTCCCAGATCCCTAGTAGTATATCTCAGCACTTGAAGCATTTGCAAGAGTACATGTATGCAACCAAACTCCCAACGTCAGCATCAGTTGCCACCCACCCACCCTCAAGCCGTAGATACATCCATTCTCCAACCCGCTTTTCTTCCCTCAGCAGCAAAATCCTAGCCCCTTACTTTTGAATTCCACATTGCACATCCTACTCATACACATACGAGCCATGTCTATTTTTCTTTTCGTCCGCGCTATCCCGTCCGTCCGTCCGTCCATCCATCCGTCTATTTCCGCCCTGCCTCCCTCTATGCCTTGTAAACGCGCGCACCTATCCCAAAACCCCCCCATACTCGCCCAACAAACCCCCATAAAAGTCAAAAAAACACGAACTACCCCCACTACGTCCCGTGGCCGCCCCATGTTCCTCCTCAGTCCACGAGGGGAGTAAAGATGAGCAATGTGCAAGTGACGTCGGGAACTCGGCAGTCATGTATGTCTTACAAGCGAAAAAACAAAGGGTTTTTTTCCCGCTACGGTGTTTCCATGCTGAAGGTTCGCTCGGATCGGGTCCCCGGATGCATGTGTATCCCGGTGTTCCGGGTACACAGGGGAGTGGTGGACTCGGTAGTTCCGGGTGTGAATGGTTTGCAGACGGGGCACGTAAGGGGAGGGAAAAGGCAACAAGTAGGAAAAGAAGGACAAAAAAAGAATCTGACGCTCTATATTTCCCCTTGTATATGGTATTAGCAAGATTTTTTTTTCACTCACATAAGCGCCTCTATAGATGCTTCATGCATTATCAGGAAAGAAAAGGAAGAGAGAGAAAAATGCCTCAAGCATCCATCTAATCCGGCCCCATAATTTCCAATCCCCTACAAACGCCCACCCATCCATCTCTAAGACTCTCCCAGACAACTTCCATACTCTCTTCCTCAAGCCCGTCGCGCTTTCTTTCCCTGCGCTCGACACGGTCGCCTGTGCCATCGGCCATCATGGCGCTGATACGGTCACGCTTGCTGGGCCTGTCGCTCAGGAGCGTTGTGTTTGTTTTGAGGCCTTTGCCGTCGAGCTCACCCTTGACTTCCCAGCCCCTACGAACAGGGCCGTGGATGGTGGCAGGAGATATGAGGGTACTGTCGAGAAGTGCGTTCCAGCGGGCGAGGTACATGCCGGGACCGTGCGTTGTGCCGTTACCGTTCTGGGACGAGGATGATTGTGTTGGTCGCATGATAGATTCAAGACGTGATTGTGATGTTGATTTGAGATGGGTGAGGTGCTTTTCATGCTTGTCGAGAAGTTCCTTTAGTTGTTCCTGCTTTTCCTTGCTCAAAGTCTCGAATATAGAATGCAGTGGTGCTGTCATGTTTCCCGCACCACCTTCACCTCGCTCTTCTGCTTCTAACGCGCGTTGGTCAACTCGGAACTCGGAGAATATGCGCTTGGCATAGGCTAGATAGTCATCTGCAAGATCAGGTGCATTCTTAGTGACCTGGTGCAGGAATTTGTGCATCGAAGGCGCATGCTTTCTCAGCAGTTGTACAAATTCTTCCACTGTAGGAGCGTCACTTGCTTCTTGGTCCATGATGCTGGCTGGGTCTGGTGAGCTTGGCCGCGACTTGGAAGCATCCCGGCTGCGGTAGCCGCCCTTCTTCTTGGGTTTGGCCGTCTTGATCAGATCGGTGATGAACGCCTCAGCGTCTGTGACAGTACCTGACAAATCGACCGCATTGTGGATGGCCCGGATGACGGGGTCCATGGCTGCGACAGCGTCTCGGATCGTGGAAGTCAAGACGTCAGGGTTGGATTTACAAAGTACTTTGGTTAGTTCTTCGCGGTCGCGAATGGAAAGATAGGTACTGAGATACTCCATGGCCACACTATGTTGGTGTTCATTAAGTGATTCGGCATCAATCTTGAACGGCGGATCAGCAGTTTCAAGAATGACGGCCGCAATAGACTTTGATTCCGAGATGGACTGGCTTCTTGCCGCTTCATGCTTCTCTCGTGAGGCGTAGACAAAGGTCTTGATGGCCTTGAAAACCTTCTTGTCTGGCGCATTGCGCGAAGTCTCTAGTTTTGTTGCGCGTTTCTGAAACTCGGACGTATCCCATGCTAGTACTGTCGAGATGATTTGCTGCAGTAGGTTCATGCCATCGTTGGTATTGTTTGTAAGGCCTATCCAATTGGTCATAGCTGTGACGGACAGCTTGGCTAGTACTAGCCTAACCATGCCGTTGATCATTGTAGCGGCATTACCGACACGGAGTGTTTGCTTGACAACAGTGTATGGGATGAGCCGATGCAGGTTCTCGAGGAGGCGGACGAGGTACTGGCCATCGGGTGACATGACGAAGACATGGTGGAGGAAAGAGGCAGCACTGCTGCTGTCAGCGCCATATAACGAACGTTGTATGAGAACACTCACTTGAGAAGCATGTATTCATGCGCTGCCTGCAGGCTGCTTGTATGGTCCTCGAGTCGTGGCGTTTCCTTGACCTTCTCACACAAGTCTTCGAGAGCGTTGCCGTATATCGATTCATGCACAAGCTCTTCGAAGCCTTGGATGACGTCCTCGGGTTTGCTAGTATCATATTCCTTCTTGCTTTCCTTCGTCCTCGCACGCGAATAGCCACCCAGCATGCCCCTTGCAACATATTCAGCAATACTGCTCGCTGCCGTTGCGAGAGCTTTTCTACTGCCAATAGCGCCCTTGTCGTAACTCTCACTCAGTTCGGCTTCGGCCATCCTTGCAATCAGCGTCTGGATCTTCTCGGACCACCATGCCTCTCCAAAGTTCCTGATGGCGGGGTTACATAACGCAAACTTGTTGAGCATGTTCTGCAGCAACGGGCTGGTCGACTGCACGCCGTCGGCCTTGCGAAACGGATAGCCATACTGATCGATAGTAGCGGGGTACTTGAAGGCTTCAATCTCTGCATAGACCTGGTGGTGAATCAGGATGTCGAAGAGGGCGTGTGTTTGCGCGGGTGTCAGGGGTTTGGATGTGGACATGGCTGTGCAAAGTGTAAAGTGCCAGGACTAGGAACTTGGAGCGAATCCATCTTTGGTCGACGCTGAGGACTGACGCGGATGCGCAGACAAGACGCGGGGTACGTCATCATGCCTGCAAGCTTGGCAGATTAGCGACGTGATGCGCCCCTAGATCTTGTCTACCCCACATGTTGGCTTCCTCAGAACTATAGGATATACTCGTCTCATGCCATGATAGTTGAAGGCTGGGTTGACCATGGATGAAAAATGCTCCAGACGACCTCCAATGCCCCAGGCGAACCTTTCGGCCACATACATCCATACCATGATACTATGTATCTATCTTTCTTTGCAAGCACGAAAAATGGTAAACGATATCATAAGAGCTATTGACTTCAAAACGAATTTATCAAATATTAATATCTAATCTTCACATCCTGCTCACGAAGAACTACTATAGTAACTATCATCCACTTCTCCACATCTACAACTTAGCCCTACCTTCTCCACCCACACCCAGCAAGAACCCCCCAAAATACCTCTCCAACCTCTCCCCAGCAAGCCCATCCAAAGCCACAACCGTGCCCACCCAGCCATCCGGCCTCAGCACAAAAACAGCTCCCTTATCCTCAGAAACCCCATACCGCGCATGCGCACTCTGCTCCTTGTCGTAAAACACTCTTCCGAACGGCATCCTAGCGCCCAGCACTTCATACGCCGACGGCGCGCCCAGCCCAGGGATAACAGTGAGCCATGAAATGGGCACTTCCGACGCATGCAGCCACCGCAGATTAGCCACAGTTTCTGTAAAAGAGAGCAGGTGGGACCGAGTTTTCCGCACAAGACCTGTGAAAAGCACAATGTAGAAACAAGCAATGTTTGGAGTCTGAGTTTGCAGTCGCGTAGACTCCATTGTACCCGGCTTGTACAGTGTGACGTCTGGGGCCCGGTGGCCAGGATGCACAGTGGTGGAGTCAGTCGGGGCACAAGACGCGACGTTCAGGTACCCGTCTTGCTCGTAGTATATGCCCAGACCGCTGCTAAACGGGGCTGCTTCAGCCATGACTTTGCCTAGAAGCTCGTTCGGATCAGTATTTGGATCCCCACTCCAGTCCTCGGGTAGTTGCATGGTCATGAGGCGCGAGATGGCTTTGTCGTAATCGATCAAACGGCGGACGTTGGGCAGTCTTTCTGCTTCGTACGAGTCGAGGAGATGTGGTTTGGCAAGGCCTTGCAGTACGAGAGAGAGCTTCCAGCCTAGGTTCACGGCGTCATGTATACCCGTGTTCATGCCTTGAGCGGCGCCACTGCTGTGCGTATGGCATGCGTCGCCAGCCAGGAAGATACATTCATCGACGAAGAATGAGCGGGCGATTCGCTGTCCGACGACGTAGATGGTCCACCAATCCACTTGCTTGAATCTGAGGCTAAAAGGCACCACGGCTGCAATGGCTTCTTTGACAGCAGCTTCTTCGTTGAATCCCCGGTACGCTTTTTGCCGCTCGCTGGTGAATGCGAAGCCGATGCGTGTAGCACCGCGATCCAAGGGCGCCCAAAGCACATTACCATGTGTGGGACTTTCGATGGCGCAGTAACACCGCGGTTTGGGATGGTTCGTCTCGACCACACCGTCGACACGAACCCATTTGTCTTCAGTAGACGAACCATCAAAAGGTACCTTGACTGCGCGCCGAACAAAAGACTTTCCTCCGTCAGCACCAATGAGATACCGACACTTGACTACGCTCTTGACCCTTGTTTCGCCATGCTCAATCGTAGCCAGGACCCTATAACCCCCCGGCTTGACATGCTGCAATACCTCAATATCCACCAGCGCATACGGTGCTTGGACCTCCAGCCCTTCTTTCTTCATGGCTGTTCGAAACACGTCTTCTTGGTACTCTTGCCTGAGCACCAACGCAAAGTCCCATTGCGTATCCTTCATGTTTTGCATAAAAGCCCACCCCCTGCCCTCAAATTCGTTGCCCTTTTCGTCAAAATTGACCGTTTCACGACAGGCAAAGGCTTGCTGGGCAAGTGAGTCTGCGAGACCAAGCTGGTCGAGCATCTCTGAGCTGCGGGGGAAGAGGGTGATGGCGCGACCATGCTGGTCTTGCGACGACTTGACATGCTTCTCAATGATTTTGATGCGGTATTTTGAGCGGTCTAGGTTGCGTGCGAGTTGATATGCAGTAATAAGGCCAATTGGAAATATCAGAAAGGAAAATGCAGAAAAACAGAGGGGGGTATGTACATACCGACTGGGCCACCACCTACTACCAGGACATCAGTGCGTTCCACATGTACCTCTGGGCTTGCCATCATCTATGGAAACACAAATGTTGGGAGTCAGATGTGTTCAAGAGCGCCCTACAGTATCAGACACGGCCATTTCTATGAGTAGATCTCTATTAGCTCCACATCACAGATTGCAGCTACATGTGAAGGTGGGTGAACTATTGGCCCCTTGATAGGTTATCTCCGGGGTGGTAGCATGCTTTTAGTCATTGTATCGGCTGCGGTGCGTTATAACAGTCGCACTGCATATGCACAGACGCGAAGGAGGCAATAATGGGGTAGGATGCGAGCTGTATCAGCGTCTGATAAGATAACAGTAGTTGGGTGAGCCGAGGTGGCGGTGATCGTCTAGCCTTTTGTTGAGATCAGGAAGGAGAAAGGATGAACTTTACACTTGATTTGTATCTCCTTGGTTCAAGCAGAATGTTTTGTTTACATATATTGCACAATTTTAGGCTATTTTTGGCCGAGTTTTACTATTTCATACAACAACCAACTTACAACTTCGCATCCAGTCAACCCAAGTAGCCGTTGGCACTGAGCCATTCTCGCACCACCTTTTCATCTCGTGCAGCATAAGCAGCATAGCTGCGAATCGTGTCATCAACGACCTCGAGACCCTTGTTGTAACCCCTGGTATCCTTGTTCGAGAAGAACTTCTGGATATCGTCTGCAACAGCAGCATCGGTGAACTTGTTCAGACCAAATCTCAAGAATCGCTCTAGCACAACGGGGTTTCCGGAAAGCGCGGGGTGGACCTTGGAGTCCCAGTTGTCGCGAATGTAGTTCCATACTTCAATGCGCACCTTGGAGTTGTTTGCGAGAGCGATGGTCGGGGAGTGCTTGTCTTGCATGGCTACGGCGTCAGAGAAGACAAAGTCCATGACTTGCTTGGCAAGCTCGGGAGTCTGTACGCGACCAAGCGAGCCCAGACAGATTTCCTTGCCGTCAATAGATGTTGTGTTGAGGTATTCATTTTGCACAGCCTTGACTGCTGACTCACCACGGTGCTTGATGGCCGTGGCAAAGACAGCGCGGCGGAGCGAAGGATGGATGGCGGTCTTATCTCCACTAGAGAAGTAGGCGTCAAACCTCTTGAGCGCCTCGTCGACTGTAGCCTGGTGGCCAACAATGCCACCGGATAGGACCAGGCTGGCGCGCAGCTGGCCGACCAGGTAGCTCTCACCGTCCTTGAACTCCCAGCCAACCTTCTCAACAGCCGGTGTGATGAGCTTGAGGTGATACTTCCTCAGAGCTTCACTGATGTCCTCGCTGCCGGAGAATACACTGCGGACATTGCCAATGTTGGTGAGAATCTGGGACCAGACAAGATAATCGGACTCGTCTTGGAAGCGCTCTGCCAGTGCGAGAAGGCCAGCAGTCGAGCCGTATCCGGCGACGGCATTAGCGTATGCGTCACCGACGAGACCAATCTTGTCCTGTACAGTGAGCTGGTCACGGGCTTCTCCGAGCTTCTTCAGACGGTCTGGAGGGTAGTTGGTCCTGTAGAAACCAGTGAGGTTCTTGTTGAGCTGATAAAAGTCCTGGCTAATCTCCCGGACAGTGTCTTCTTTTTTAGTCATGGCGGTAGTCTGGTGAGCAGATGCAGTAGAAGGTGAGCTACCGGTGTGAAGACCCAGAGGGATCCACCAAGTAGTCTGATCCTCTTCAGGCTTCACATTTCCTGCGAGAAGGAAGCGTTGCTGGCGAAGTCCAATTTGGCCAGGCTCCTCAGCAACCGTAACGACAGGGAAACCAATCTTACGGACCCAGTGATCCATAAAGCTATTGACGTCCTGGCCGGAAGCCTTGCTCAAGGCAGACCACAGATCGTTGGTGGTAGCGTTCGAGTACTGGTGAGCCTTGAGATAGTCGGCAACACCCTGCAAAAAGACCTTTTCACCGAGGTGGGCACTCAGCATGCGAATGACGGAAGATCCCTTCAAGTACGAAATGTGGTCAAAGATTTGATCAACCTCTAAGCCGTCGTACACAGGTACTTCAATGGGGTGGGAGGTGCGTAGAGCGTCGAGAGCGAAGGCTTGTTGTACGGAATCAGTCTGGGAGAAAATGTCAGTAGGCTAGCAGAGTAGATACCTCGAGATTTGTGACGTACGACAAACTGTCCCCAAACGTTCCATTCTGGGCGTCTTGTCAGTGTTTGTATACCCATGTGTAGAGATGAATAACATACCGGGATAAAGATAATCAATGGCAAACCATCCTACCCAAGTAGCGAAACCCTCATTGAGCCAGAGCTCGCTCCACCAGTCCATGGTAACAAGGTTACCAAACCACTGGTGAGCAAGCTCGTGAGCGACAACGTAGGCTACCCGGTTTCGGTAGCTATCCGCAGATGTCGCAGGGTCGAAAAGCAGTGCAGTGGTTCTAAAGGTGTGTCAGTGCCATGCGCAGCAAAATAGCTATGTAAGTCTTACCGGTAGGTGATGAGACCCCAGTTCTCCATGGCACCGTGTGACTAGAAATCAACGGTCAGCATAACTCAGCAAACAAAGGGGGGACTGCACATATAATTGGCTGAAGAGTCAACGCAATGTTTTGTGCATGCACTTCACGGTCATACTTACAAATTCATGAACAGCCAGCAGGTCAACCTTGGGGAGAGGATAATCAATCTGGAATACTTCAGAGAAGTAGTCCACAATCTTGTGGCAGTTGTCCAAGGCGAAGCGGCCTTGTTCCTTCAAGCCACGAGTGGTGTAGACCCTGACGGGAATGCTCTTGCCGTTGTACTTGCGCTCCGTGAAAGCTTCGACATATTCAAAGTCTCCAATTGCCCATGCCAAAGGTATGTCGACATAATGGGCGACCTTTGGAATGCAACAGTGTGGAAGCCCTCGCGCTTACTGGGCTTGATCTCCTTCTCAGGCATATTGCTGAGCGCGACCTGATCCTTGGGCACTTCAAGCTCGACATCAAAGGTAGCCTTGAGATTGGGCTCATCGAAACAAGGGAAAGCGCGGCGGGCATCGCAAGCTTCGAACTGGGTGCTGAACATGTAGTGGAATTCGTCGTCCTTGGCTACAGATGCGGGGACTTCGCCCTTGGGCTTGTACTTGGAGCGGTAGAAACCAGCCATGACATTGTTGACAGCGCCTTGGAATTGGATCTCGAGTTCCGTCTCGCCAGTGTAGGTAATCTTCTCGCCAAAGTCGAGCGTAACCTGCTGCCTCTTCTCGTCATAGCTAAAGTCCTTGGCAGAGTAGGACTTGTCGCCAGCCTTCAATGTAGCACTCTTGAGCTTGAGCTGGTGGGCGTTCAGAACCAGGGTATTGAAACCATCGTCCTTTGTGATTTTTGTGTTGATCTTGACGGTACCTTGGTAGCTGAACTTGCCACCGAACTCGAGGTCGTAGAGGGAGAGGGCATAGTGGGAGGGCTTGGCCCTATGCAAACATTGTCAGCACTTGGGCATGGCAGCAGCACGCAGGCGACTGTGGTATGTATATGTGGACTGACCATGCTGGGAGAACGTCGCGATCGGAAGCCATGTTTACAAAGCTGCTGGTGACTTCGCTCTGGCAAAATCTCTTTTGAGTACCAAGTGCGGCAGCAAGGCGCGGTCGTAGTCGCAATTGGGTACGCGAGGCAGATTGAAGCTCTTTAGCTGCTGACGAGAAGCTTCTAGAGGGCTCAAGGTGGGTCAGGCAAAGGTAGGGCGAAGCAGAGGACAACAGCGGGGAGGTGAAGAGCAGATGCGGGGTGGTTCTGGAGTCGAGCCGAGCACGAACCAGTTGTCGAGAGCAGAGTCTCGCAGAAGCAGAGAGGGCAGCCAGATTGGATAGCGAAACGAGGGGCGGGATTACTCAAGGACGGGCAACAATGGCACAAGACGACGCATTTGGGCTCGGAGGGGAAGGTGCGCGCGCGGCATGGCGCCTGCCCCACCTCTCAAGACGATCCCTGCGGCTGCCTGTTTAGCGCGGGGTTGTGTGAATCCATCTAGTATCCATTGAGAAAAGGCTACGGACCAGAGGCTGGCTATCGTGTCAAGACGTGAGATACGTCATGACTGAGTCTATCTACTGGACTTGTACGAATGGGTGCGTTCCACACATGGGCGTTCCTCGACTACCTTACTAAACCAGAAGATAGGCTGAGCCCTTCGCCGCTGTGGCCCAAGGCTCTCCTCAACTCGTGGTAAGTGGTGGTAGACAGGGTAGCTTTAGGTGGTTGGAACCGCCCCTTTGCGCTGTGCAAATGCTTCAGTCCATGCCCACTTTATGCAGTGTCATTTGATCGCATGCCACCCAGCAGTCTCTGGTCACCAAATGTTGCACAAATACTTGCATTCCTGAAAGTAGGCTGCTACGAATTGCAACACCCCTTCTTTCTTCAGATCCGAATGAGCACATCGAGGCATTGGATACGCCATTCCTTTTTCCCCAGCAAACCCTTGACCCACTCGTAACTCTGCGCGTCGCTGGCCTGACCCAAACCGACCTTTCCCTTGACTCCCTCAACGGCAGCCTTGACCACAACCTGTGCTGTATGGTTTGCCGCTTGTGCGAGCATACTGGCTGTTTCCGACACGGTGCCATTGAGCGCCAGTTCCGCGCTATCCGATAGCGGTGCGTCAAACCATGGCGTATGGAAATCGAAGAGCGCAACGACAAGAATGAAAAGGAGGAGCGAGCAATAAACACACGGTCGGTTTAGAAAGTATGTGGCCGATATGAAAAGGACGAGGTAGACGGGAGACGCATGGGTTCGCAATCTGGTAAAGGCAGGCCGTCAGTCAGTCAGCGTCTCTTTGGAGAGGGGCGACAAGAGGAGGCCTGACTTACAAGAAAAACAGTACTGGTATCCAGCTTCGCAGACAAAACATTGTGTATCGAGGATTCAGATCGTGTCGGATGTTCGGCGCGCACGCGCGCTATATCGTGTTTGAGGGCCTTGAAGTGGCCTTGGGAGTGGTCGTGTGGAATGCAGAGCAGCGGTCTACAGCAGGAGCGCAGTCGAGACACAGAGTACGCTGATTTCTAATCACTCGGTGAAGGTGCTGGCGGATATAGGACGGGCCTAAGACGTGGTATGGGGAATCAAAGAAAAAACAACGAACGAAGATAATATTACTACGGGGTATGAGGGCAAAAAGGATACGAAGGCTGCTAGTGAGACAAAGTCGTGCGGAGCTGCTGGCGGCAGGCTAGGGTCGGGTCATGGACAAGCACCTCCGCCGCCCGCAGCTGAGTGGCGCTTGCACGCGCCTGGCTCGACGCATTCTTGCTCACGTGCCTTGGCCCTTGTCGCTGGCCAGGTGCATGACGCATCGTCAGTATTGGCAAACGCTTGTTGAGACCAGGACCGACTCTCAGTTTGCTGTGTTGCCAAATTACTCAACATATTTATGATTGCGTATGCACTGTGCAGTTGGCTGGGCTTGGCTACCTCGACATCACGTGCCTGGCCAAGCTTAACACACAAATGCCATTACTGCTTTTCAATATACATCCATTGATACAGTGACACAAGCTTCGTTTACAGCCCATCGTCTTGCTTCACTCGATACGCACAACACCCATCTAGGCAACTCTCGCATATCTTTCCCTGACTGTTTCCGTCCTCGCCCATGAACCAAAATGCCCACAAAACGCCTCCCTAAGTAGATATAGCAGTACAGGAAGCCAAAGTGACGCCGTACTCGGCCGCCGACAGCAGAAATAGAGCACTGCTCGTAAAGAAGCCGTCTATACGGGCAAGTTGAACTTCTTGCCCTGAATGACCCTACAGAATCTTAGTTAGAAATTGCGTCTACATCAGAGACTACGAGGCAGCTTACTTGGTATAGTAGATGTAGAAGAAATCAGAGTATAGAATGGTTTGAATGACGCCAGCAATCACGGCAATGGGGTCGTAGAACTTGGGTACATCGAAGATGTAGCGGTAGATCCAGTTGGGAATGTACAGCGCCCTGTACGCGCCCAGCGCAAAAAGATAATGCGTCGTGATTGTCTCCGCCTCGCCAGTTCGCTGAAGCATAAAGAGCTGGGGCAGAATCGCTACCGACTCTAGCCAGATGGAGAAGGCCCACAGAATCTATACACTCTGTTAGCATGGCCCTACAAGCGCAATTGAGCATCCCGTACCTCTGAGAAAGTGTACTTGTACGGAAACAATATAGCCAACACAGCACTGGCTCCCACAAGATACTGCACTTTGAACGTGTCCAGATTCGGGTCGTGCGTCGGTTTATAATCATTGAGCATGAGGTAAACGGTGTAGGCAGATGTGGTGATGAAGATGATTTTGAAGACAGTCAGGTAGAGCGATTTTGGTTCGTAAAAGGTCCATAGTAGGTCGACGTAGCGCGTGAGATAGACGATCAAGTACAGAAACTGCGATTTAAATGAGATACCGGAGGCGCTCTGTGGACGCGTTAGCTCGAGTCTTCGCGCTGCAATCGAAGGCTGGTTCGGCGTACGCTCGACGATTTCATCTTGTGTAAAAGGATCAGGATGGAGAGCAAGTGGGACAAATCCCCTGTGCAAAGTCAGCAATCCAATCGTCCTTCAAAAGGGCATCGCTTTAGTCGCGCCAGCCCCATGTATCCATTGTGCATACCCAAGAGTCGGAAAAGATTCATGATTGCGGCGGGTGTGTCGCTAGGCGCTTCCAATAAAGCAGCAGATGTTTGGCGACTGGAGGTGGTGGATGTGTGGAGAGATTCTCACTTTCTCACATAAAAAGACACGTTCCGGCAGCTAGTATGTATGTACGTAAGGAATGGAGCTACGTAGCCCTTGTTTGCCAAGCCCGACCCCTGTCAGGAACGTCACCTCTGATCGTCGCCCGCTCCCGCAGTGGTTCGCATATTCAGCAAGTGGCTATCCACGGTACATTCACGGCCAATCTTCTCTTGCCAATAACATATGTTGAGGACGCGCCCGTAAACAGGAGATTCTTTGATGCGCTGTTCTTCAATGAGATTGGCATCAGACACACAGGGGATCTGACGCCGCTTCTCCGCTTCGAAACATTGATGGATCCCTACAGGAAATAACCCAAGCTAAGACATCACATACGTGGAGTATCCACCAGGTTAGAGAGGGCGATAAACACAGTCCTGACTAGCGCCGCTATGGCCTACCTGCTGGGATGGAAGGACATCTTGAGACCGATCCGTGATGGGTACCGCCATTTGTTCCCCACACCAGACACGGGGCCAACGCCTGAAGAGAGGCGCAAACAGCGGGATTTGGATCGACTCAAGGGTTTCACCTATTTTGACACGTTTGATCAACTAGAGGCATGGAACGAAGGTGCCTGTGACCCTCTCCAAAGAGCCAACACGCCGTGCTTACGAGCAAAGAATCGAGGCGCAAACAACGATCCCGGCAGAGCAGGCATTCTCTTGATCCACGATTACTCGGGAAACTACCATGAATATGAGAACGTGCAGGCAGTTGGTGTTGACAAAGAGTACTATTCCTGTGAATATCTTCAATCCGTCGATACATTCATCTACTTTTCACACAAGTTGGTGTGTGTGCCTCCTCCAACATGGACAAATACGCTTCATCGGAATGGCGTCGAGGTCCTGGGTACAATCCTGGTTGAGCCACAAACTGAGGGCTCTGAACGCCTCCTGCAACACACGCGTGATGGCCAGAACATGCATTTTCCCTTGGCGGAAATACTGGCAAAGATTGCTCATTGTTACGGCTTCGATGGATGGTTGGTGAATATCGAGAAGTCATTTCTAAACGATTCTTGGGAGCCGGAAATACTTGAAGCGTTTCTCCATCAGCTAAGAAGCAACATGAATGAGGCAAAGAGGCTTATATGGTAGGTTCCATAGGTCTTTGCCCTATCCATTGCGAGACTATAACAGCAACTTAGGTACGACGCTCTTACCGTATCGAACAAGATATCATATCAAAACGCGCTGAATGCCTCCAACATCAAGTTTGCGACGGCCTGTGGAAGCATACTCACAAACTATTGCTGGAAAGATGCTGATGCTGAGAACTCGCTACAGCTTGCCCTATCGAGCAATTTTCCGCCCAAAAACATATTCTTCGGCATTGATGTGTGGGCGCAAAACAAGTCTAGTTTTACCCATCCGCGTGTTACCTATCCTGAATATGGTGGCGGTGGAACTAATACAGGCATCGCAGTGACTAAACTTGCTAGCTTGGGTCTATCAGCAGGGATATTTGCCCCAGCGTGGTCGTTTGAGCATTTTCCTGGCCATGGACGGGACGTTGAACGTGCGGTTTGGCAGGGGACTTCGCTTCCACCTAATCTCGACTGCTCCTGCGGGGATGTTTTGTCTCGTCATCGACCAAATGAGGCATTTGCAATCCTGAAAAATGCAAAAGATCGTGTAGCTGGCCTAGAAGACTTTTTCTATACTGACTTCAGTCGCGCCTTCGCCACGCACGATAAATCATTGAAGCATATGTTCAACGGGTGTAGTATCCACGCACAACTAAGCAGCCAGTCCATTCTTCCGCATCCAACCATGGCTGGAGACAGCAATCAGGCTGTCGAGCTCTGGCACCGTTTAGACAGCACCTCAAGTCCTTCCTGCTTGGTCGTTGAAGCCATCCAAACTCGAATAGACGGTGATATCAAGCCAGAGGTCTTCCTTCCACTCTTCAAACTTGACATGCCAGCAAATGGTTCTTTGCAGGTTGAGTTATGCAGTTACAACGTGTCACTACCAGCGAGTCACTCTGTTGCCAGCTTTTACATCCGGACGACAAATAATATTCATCTTTCTGACATTCCACTAGGAAAAGGGCCCCAACAAACGATAATTGTGCCAGAGTCTCCAATACCTGAGGCTCGTATTCAAGAGCTTGGGGTTTGCATAAAAGGCTACCTTGGTACTACTCTAGGCAAAGCTTTGCCTTTGCTCGAGATTCTGACGATTCGCATCGTGCCAATATCTACTTTGCAAATGCCACCGTCATTCTCCATTGACAAAATGCGACTCGAGCGGAGGGGCGAAGGGGATTGTGAGCATTTCCGATTGTCTTGGGTTTTTAAGCATCAAACAAGAGCCGAATGGAAGGACTCAAGAATGCCGTACAGTGACATAACCGGGCCTTTTTCACATTTCATCATCTCTGTGAAGGGAATAGTGCTGGGTAAAGCGTATGGATTAGAGCATGTTCTCAAGAAGGAATTTATTGAAAAGAACATGGACCAGATTGTCACGTTTGAACTCGTTGGTGTGAGCTTCGACGGACAAATACTTCTGAGTGACGAGAAGAAGCTTCAGGTATCTTTATAGCCTTCGGTCCACTCAGATATCTGTTCGAACAAGGGGTGGTTGGGCTAGGTGTGGACTAGCGTGTCAACGACGTCATTGACTGCGATATACCTTTGTTAATCTCATCTCAGCTTGTTGCGCGTTATACTACTGCACGCAAGGATAATGATAGTGCTCGCTCAACGACTGGTCAAGTCGTACCATATACTGCCGGTTTTGCGTTATCAGCTACAGCCTACTATTCTTATTCTGGCACAGCAAGCCCGACAGCTTCACGTCTCCGCACTCAGAATGAGCCCATCGAAGCGTAAACACGAAAACGGCGCCTCGCCATATAAATCAAAGAAACCAAAGTTTGAGATACCTGCTTATCATCTCACCCCATCGAGACAGGATGACAGTGGCGAGATTGTGTGGCCTGCCAGGCGTGAGCAAATCGAACGTGCACGGGAGATTATCAAAGAATGGTAGGCTGCAACTTATTCAAGCCCAGTCTACATCTTACTGAATATCAACAGCGCTGCAGCCCAGAAGCCCACTACTATCGTCCCAGATAAGGATGCGGACGGACTTTCTTCTGGCACTATACTTTACCATACCCTCACTACCCTTGGCTTATCGCCTGATCTCATATCGGTGTATTTTCCTCCAAAGGGCTTGAATGTTCACGACGAAAGTGTAAAGGAGGCTCTTGCTGCTAGAACTCCGACGTACATTTTTGTCCTGGATCAAGGCAGTAGAAAGAGCCCGTCCCTGATCGACTTACCACACACATGCCTTGTCATAGATCACCACTTTGCAGACGGAGGTTTCCCAGAAGGCGCCGACTATGTAACAGCGCACGACTGTCCGCCAGTTGCGACAAGTGCTCTCCTAACGTACAGCATATGCCTTCCATTGCATTCAGACTTGAGCGACAAAATCTCTTGGCTGGCTGCGCTGGGTACCCACGGCGACCTGGGAACTACCATCAAGTGGGAGCAACCATTTCCGGATATGACGGCTACGTTTAAACAACACACGAAGAAGGCAATCAACGACGCAGTGGCTTTAGTAAACGCGCCGAGACGGTCAGCAGCGTACAATGTCGAGGATGCGTGGGATGCGGTGCTCTCTGCAGAAACCCCTAGCTCGATTACCAAGAACGAAAAACTTCGCGACGCATCTTTGGAGGTGAGACGCGAGACTGAGCGCTGGACACATACGCCGCCAAAGTTCTCCGCGGACGCTACCATAGCCCTGCTCTCGATATCCTCGGCTGCGCAAATTCATCCCGTCATTGCGACCCGTTGGTCGGGTGCTTTGAAATCGAACAAGCTAGAAATCGTAATGTGTGCCAACGAGGGATATCTCCCAGACAGAGTCAATTTCTCGTGTCGAGTCGCTAAATGTGCCCGGGCGAAGGAAGGGGAGGACAAGATTGACATCATTAAGAAGCTCGAAGGTATCGTTGCTAAAGATACAAATTTGAGAGCAAGACTCGGAGAAAGCTTTGCAAGAGGGCATAAAGAGGCTAGTGGCGGTATAGTGGGAAAGCGAGAATGGGAAGAGTTCAAAAACTTGATGGGGATTGGCGAGCGGGCGAAGAAGACGGAGTCTGCTTCCACGAAACCGAAGCCAACGCAGAAAAACACACTCGCCAACTACTTTGGCAAGAGTGCAAAGGTGAAAAGCGGGTAAACAAAGCACGGTTCCCCCATTCATGCAACACAACGAACTCGCGCCGGTATTGCTGTTGCTGTGTAGTGGACGCATCAGTAAAACCAAGTACGCAACCAGGCAGCACCACCACCAAGTCAGTCTCCGGAGGAGTTCAATCTAATCCATCCGCCTCAGAAATGAATAAGTCAGCTAATGACGTTCATTTGCATCGGCTTGTCCGCGGTCCGGCCTGTCGGCCTCGCAGCCGGAAGAGCGTATCTGGGCACGGAAAACGTAGAAGCGGTGATCGAACCTATAGTGAGTCTGGTATGTTTCAAATATCGATGAGGTGGGCTTGGTGGGTCGCCGCTTGTCGAGGATGGTTATTAACCGCCACTCAATCAATCAACTACGACAAAGTCAGCAACTACACTCGGAACGTGCAGCAGATACAGAAAAGGCAGGGCGTAGAGGTTCCAAGACGTCAAGACCCCGGCGTCATGGAATATCCTAGATTGCAGCGCTTACGCGATGTCTCTCATCGCCACAACCGCATCGTCCAAGTGACCTTGCACAATAAATCCAGCCTCATATTGCGGGGCACAACTGGTTCCGAAACAACGCCAAATGATGCAAGTCCCGACACAAAAACCAATGCCGTGCCCAATCAGGCAAATTCTGGGG
The DNA here is from genome assembly GCA_036172615.1 of Curvularia verruculosa. Lineage (NCBI taxonomy): Eukaryota > Fungi > Ascomycota > Dothideomycetes > Pleosporales > Pleosporaceae > Curvularia > Curvularia verruculosa. The sequence goes on along the minus strand of JAWDHC010000005.1, from coordinate 12,679 downwards.
CTTGCAGTGCTGTTCCGACGAATGGTAGACAGGGATGCAGATTGAGTGCTGATGAGCACACGCTACTTTACTGGTGCCAAGAAAGCTTGGTTGTAGCGACGCAATCAACTATGTGAAGACACTGGCTGCAGGCAACAAATCACACAGATTCAAGGATCGCTGATGATTCATGCTGGAGTGGTGCTACTGGTATGGCGGCCCGGGTCAATACTGTAACTGTTAGATTGCTTGCTGTCCAGCGCATACCTGTGGGTTGAGGAACATGAGAAATAAATAAAGGCAGTCTTCTGCCTTTGACTTGAAGTACACAGCACAGTCAATCACTTTCAGTCCTTCTCTCATCAACTATCCATCATAAACCATGAAGTACGCCACCATCCTCCTCGCCGCCGCGGCCACGGCCTCTGCGCACTCCACATGGCAGCAACTTTGGGTGGGAGGCCAGGACAAAGGCACCAGCTGCACCCGCACAGTCAAGGACAACAGCCCCATCGACAGCCTGTCTTCTGGCGACATGTTCTGCGGTCGTGGTCCCGCTTCTTCGTCGGGTCTCTGCGAAGTTGCTGGTAAGTCTTTACTCAAAACACACAAACACTCCCACTCCCCAATAGGAGCATGAAAAAAACAAACACCTTACTACTCATCCCCCCGTCATATGTCAAACATACAATTAACATTACGTTTCAGCTGGTAGCTCCCTCACCGTAGAAATGCACGCCCAGCCCAACGAACGTTCCTGCTCACAGCCCGCCATCGGTGGCAACCACTACGGCCCCGTCCTCATCTACATGGCCAAGGTCAGCGACGCCAAAACCGCCAGATCCGGCTCGTTCTTCAAGGTGGCTGAAGACGGCTACACCGGCACCACATCCAGCTGGGGCACCGAGATCCTCAACGCAAACTGCGGCAAGCGTGCTTTCACCGTCCCCAGGAACCTTGCGGCTGGCGACTACCTCGTCCGCGCCGAGGCAATTGCTCTGCACGCTGGTGCTGGAAACCCCCAGCCCTACGTCAGCTGCTTCCAAGTCAAGGTCACTGGTGGAGGCAGTGCTACGCCTTCCGGTGTCAGCTTCCCTGGCGCCTACAAGCTGAGCGACCCGATCTTCAGCAAGGCTATCTACGACTCGAGCTTCAAGTACGTTAGCCCTGGTCCTTCTGTCTACTCTGGTTAGGAGGTTTGATATGCATGGCTTCTGGTGGAAGGGAAGGAAAGAATGAAGATGACAATGATGATTCGAAGGGGACTGTTTGTAGTCCCCGTGCGGCAGAACGCTGCTTCTTTGTAGATACACTTCTTATTCTCCATGTCCTTTATTTTCACTTCTCATGGAGAATTCATAAACATTCAAATACAAACTTGTAGCATTGTTCCATACAATGACGTTTTGCTTTTCCTTTGTAACCACGTCCACTTCGTGATTCAATACTGACCCTTTGCAACCTTGCTGTCATACTCTAGTACGGCATCTAGCAACACCTGCGCCCCCAGCGCGCAGTGCTCAGGACTTGTGTATTCCTCTGGATTGTGGCTGATGCCTGCTCTGCTAGGCACAAAGATCATGCTGGTTGGAACGACGCGGCTTGTCCAAGCACTATCATGACCTGCTCTACTCATCATGTTCATCACTTGGTCTTCACCTACTAGCTTGACAGCAGCATTGCGCACCGCGTCAATACAATGGGGATGGAACTTTGATTCGGGAAGGCCCCATGTACGTTGCACTTGGTAGGATGTTTGGTTTGCTTCTTGCGCGATGATGGAGTCAAAGGCAGCAAAGATGGCAGTCGAAAGTTGCGTGACTAGGTCATCGGTTGAGCAGCGGATGTCGATGATGAAGTTTACACCCGCCGGGATGGTCGCTTGGGATGCAGTATCACTGGTTATGACGCCGACTGTAGCGACGCCTAAGCCTGTTTGGCGTGCTGTGTCGCGTACGGCGGTGATGAGGCGCGAAGCTGTGACGAGCGCATCCGATCGGTCGGGCATGGGCGTCGTTCCAGAATGGCCTTCTCTACCTTGCACGCGGATAGCGTACCACTTCATACCTTGAACGCTTTGGACGACACCGACAGTTTTTTCCTCCCGCTCCAGGAGTGGGCCTTGCTCGATGTGCAGTTCGAAATGGCATTCTAGGCCATTCTCGCGGTAGGAGCAGGGTGTCTCTCCCAAGTAGTTGATTTCTTGCAATGCATCTTTGAGCTGGACACCCGCATTGTCTGAAATGGCCCAGCATGAAGTTAAAGGGGTAGATGAGTGCTCGCTCCAAACGCCGGAGGACATCATGGCGCCTGGAAAGCGGGCGCCTTCCTCGTTGGTCCAATTGATCAGGGCAAGGGGACAGTGAGTGGAAAGGTTTTTTTCATGCAAGGTACGGAGGACTTCAAGTGCGGCTTGCACGCCTAGGATACCATCGTACCTATACTCAAGTCAGTGGTTTGCTCAAGCCCGTCTCAGTCGACTGGAAGATATTAATACCTCCCACCAGCAGGCTGTGTATCCATATGACTGCCCATACCAATTGGTTTTATGTCCTTGGCTGTACCTGGGCGTATGGCAAAAATGTTCCCCATTTGATCAATCTTGATTTCGCATCCCAGACTCTTGCATTCGGCAACTAACCAGTCTCTTGCAGCTTGGTCTTCTTTGGTAAGAGTAAGGCGACACATACCCGTTGAAGGAGCTGCAAGAGCACCATACTGTGTGCAGGTCTCTTGTAGCGTATTGTTTAGCCTATCGCCATTGATCTTTAACAATGAGAAGGTCATTGCGGCTACTATGCAGGTTTGGTGTTTCGATGATGTTGTGGCTTCACGAGAAATGTATCAACGGTGATGGCGTCCCTGCAAGTACGCATCCAGCCAAACACGCCTATTGTTAGTATGACAGCAGCTTATGACTTTACACAATCGTTGCCTCTTTTCCAGGTACTTTGATCCGTGAGTATGCGCTGACCCGCTGATAAGACACGGGAAACGGGAAGAGCAAAGGTGGGGCAGTTGCCAGTGAGGGGTTGAGATACGCACCTCACTATCCTGGACTAGTCTCCCTTCATTACCATGCAGTCGGCAACATGAAGCTGTGAGTAAATTCTTCAATTGAATTCATCTTGTTGCTCAGTTCAAAGATTGGACGACAGGCAAAGACACAATGGCGACCGAGTATGACTTGCTTATTATCAATGGCATAGTAGTTTCCGAGACCGACACTCAAGAGCGGGATATTGCCATCAAGGATGAGAAAATTGTAAAGGTAGCTCCGAGAGGCAGTTTCAAGGACTCAAAAGCAGCAAAGACAATAGACGCTGAAGGAGGCTATGTCATGCCCGGAGGCGTAGATGCCCATGTCCATCTCCAAGAGCCTCCACTATTTGGCAAGGGATCAACTGCAGACAACTACGAGACAGGCAGCCGGTCAGCTGTATGTGGAGGTACCACTACTATGGTAACATTTGCACCACAAAAAAAGACTGAAGACACGCTTCTCGACACGTTAGCAGCAACGCACGAGCGGGCAAAAGACAACTGTTACATCGATTACTCTTTCCACTTGATTGTCGGCAATCCTTCTGAAAGAGCCTTATCCGAATTCAAAACTCTCCGCTCTGAAGGCATCTCGTCACTGAAAATCTACATGACCTATGAAGCCCTCCAACTTCACGACGGTCAGATCCTCGACATACTCCTTGAAGCCCGAAAACAAGGCATCACGACAATGATACACGCTGAAAATGGCCAAGTAATTGACTGGATGACGGCCCAACTTGAAAAACAGAAACTCTTTGCCCCAAAGTACCACGGCTCTTCGCACCCTCCAATGGCAGAGACAGAAGCCACTTACCGCGCCATTAGTCTCTCCGAGTTCATGGATACCCCCATCCTCATCGTACACGTTTCCACTCCGGCCGCAACCGCACATATCAAAGCAGCCCAAGACCGCGGTCTCCCCATCTATGCCGAAACCTGTCCGCAATACCTCTTCCTAACCGCCCGCGACCTTGACCAGCCAGGCTTCGAAGGCGCAAAATGCGTATGCTCGCCGCCACCGCGCGCCAGCGAGGCAGACTGCGACGTCATCTGGGACGGACTCCAAAACGGCACCTTTACCATTCTCTCGTCAGATCACTGCCCCTTCCGCTACGACGACAGCGCCACGGGCAAGAAATCCAGCATTTCGCCAGAGTTCCCAAACGGCCACTTCAAATACATTCCCAACGGCTGTCCTGGTATAGAAACGAGACTTGCGCTTGTACTCAGCGAGCAGCGTCTCAAACTCTCAAAGTTCGTCGAACTGACGGCCGCTAATCCCGCAAAGCTGTATGGGCTTTATCCGAAGAAGGGGGCGTTGTGCGAGGGAGTGTCGGATGCAGATGTGAATATTTGGTACCCCGAGGGCAAGATGCAGCCGTTTGTGCTGACGAATGATATGCTGCATCATGATGTTGATTATACGCCGTTTGAAGGACGGCGTCTGACGCAGTGGCCAAGGTACACTGTTTTGAGGGGCAAGGTGGTTTGGGATAGGGACAATGGGGGGCTGGTGGGTAAGAAGGGATATGGGCGGTTCATCAAGAGGGATCAAAGTAGTCTGGCAAAACCGAGGAATGATGGCGAGTGGGTCCTGCCGTTGTAATTAGATCGTTGTGCTGGCGTGTGGTATATGGTTGATACTGTCAGCTGTGAGCTGTGAGCTGTGGGCTGTGGGCTGTGGAAATGTTATGCTGAGATCTCAAGATCTGGACTTTTGTCATCGTTTCACAAAACGAATCACCCAACGAATGATATCTATGGAATATATGCAGTACCATGTTATTGTCATCGACATGGTTCAAACATTGATACATATTGTCTTTACACGTGTATAAATTTTGATATCAAGTGTCCGTGTCATACAAGGGATGGGCCTGCGTCATAATCTCGAGATAACCTTAATTCCCTCGTAGCGTGACTGGATGGATATCACGTCACATCTCTTCGAGATCCTCATCACCCATGTCGAGCGGTGGGAAATCCCCAGCCTCGCATCGCTCAGGTCGCACAAACACGCCGTAATTGTTGCCGCATTCAAAGTATCGCTTTCCCTTGACTGTGCCGTCATTCTTACCAGTCGGCTCATCAAGAGTGATGCCAACCCACACGCCTATGCCGGGAATCTCTGGGACCAATCCAATGTATGATATGGTGCCACGGCGTGCGTCAGACTCAGGGAGCAGACGAACACGGCGAGACACAGAAAGTCCTAGTAGGATCAGTCAGTGATCGCTTCCCAAGTATTGGTGTGGGTCAGTCAGTAAAGTGTATGTCCAAATTCGCTGATGAGTAGCGAGAAAAAAGGTGGAGCTCGCGTCATGGAACAAGCCCAATGCCGTTCGTTCCAACAGGTATCTACTAGGAAACAGCCATTGTTGATAATGATGATGATGATGATGATTTGGTGAGATGGCTCTGAGGAACTGATTCTTGGGATGTGCACGTCTAGGTCGCAGACTTGCCTCCGACACGGAGATTACATGTACGAAGCACCGTGTTACGAAGGGGGAAGCGGTCGGTAATCGACAATCTATAAGCGGACCGACGGGATGCCCACGCGAGGCTATAGTGCACGAGTCTTCTGAGGTGGAATAGGGCGTTCGTTATGAAAACGCACAGGCGACACGCTTGTTCCAGAAAGGCAGCCCAGGCTTGAGCGTGTCAATCGACGAGAGTGCCGCTGTGATCCTACGCCAAGGATATTGAAATGCCCATAGACTCGAGAAGCTCGAGTACGAGGCTGCTAGCAGGTAGATACAAGATCGAATTTGAGTTTCGGGGAACCCGATCCCGATGCCTAGTTCCCAGCGGGACGGATAGCGAGGCGGGATTATTAAAGCGACAGAACTGCAAACGATGTCCATGTGCATACCGAAACTTGAGATGTACATGTCTCGAGATGTGCTTTGTCGGTTGAATGGTCTAGACGCAGTCGCATTTGTCGTTTGGTCCCTGACCAACAGGGTCTAGGGACCCATGCGAGATGCTGAAAAGAGTAGCAATGTACGACGCGTTCGGTGAGACGGCGTCAGCTGTGGGAAAACAGCCTGTCTGACATGCATGCGGCCTTGTCGATGGTTCATGACAGGATGAAACCTGCAACATGGAGGCGACATGTCTATGGCGGAGCCATGGAATCGGATGTTTGCAGCCGAATACTTGTAAACGGTTTGAAGCATATCCATTCCATCTGCTCGAACGACAGGCAATCGCTTGCCAAAATGGAAGTTCCCAGGCTTGCTTTTTCAGAGTGCGGTCGCCACAATCGTACGAGTTTGTGCGGCCTGAAACATGCAAAAAAGAAAAAGCGAGCTGCGCTTACCTCTCTCCTCTGCCTCACGCTCTGAGGCGCGGATCTTTTGTTGTTCTATGCTAGGAGCATTAGGATCAAATCGTCCAAGCTTCTGAGCCTTCTTCCATGCGAGGACACTATCGGTCCGATGCTCGTACTCTGCGACTGGCATTTCATACTTCTCAACGGCTGACAGGTCATTGAAGTCTATACGTGCACCGGGAGGGCGCGTGTCTACAACCTAGAGATTGCATGTCAACACAAGGGTATATGTACGAGCAATGATTTGTTCGCACAGCCCTGTCCGAAGAACAATGAAGCTGTATGGTAGGTGCAGGGGTCGGGTCATGCAAGCAAGATGAGGATGTGAAATCAAATAAGCCCGAGCGGCCGAAGGGGAAAAAGAAAAGGAGAAAGACAGGCAGAGAAAGGGAGATGGAGAGAGAACAAAGGACAGGAGAAAGTAGACGGCGAGCATGAAGGCAGGGAGACGTGTGCTGCTCAGCATCCAAGGCTCCGTGCTCCAGAGTGAGCAGGCAATCGCGGAGGAGCCGAAACATGGGTTTTCCCACGACTGCCAGGCTGACAAAGATAGATGGTGCATTGCGGGGCAAGACAGGATATGCGGACATGACACAATATACGTAGGCGGCGAATAGGAAAGGAGAAGACACAATACATGCACCTACTGAGTAAGTAGAGCAGTTTCAAGGGGAGTAGGAAGCCAAGCCGGGGGAAGTGGGAGGGCAAGGAGATGTGGCAGCTGGCGAGAGGACTGCATTTCAAACTGGTCCAGGACTGGGCTGGGCTGGGCTGGCAGTGTGGTGTGTGGTGTGTAGTGTACAAAATAGACCAGACAGAGGAAGAAAAAAAGCACCTACGACTATCTCTGCATATGGCTGCAGCGGAAAGGCAGCAAGCTGTGTGTTTTCTTCATCCGGAGCCGTGAGAGCAACGGGATCCTGTGACGCAACGCGCAGAGACAACTGCTGACAGCCAGCCGGGATGCCCGTGATGGGCTCGAGGCGGGTCTTGAGATGGGCGATGGACCACGAGGGGGAGACGCGACGTTCAGACGACGAGTTGGGCGAGCTAATGAGGAGCGGCACGTCTGCCGCCGACTGGAGGGCCATGATGGGCAGCGAGCTAGCGAGAGTGCAGAGTTGGCAGAGCGAGATGAGTTTGCTTTGCTGGTGGTGGTGCCGTGATGGGGGCGCCAATGGTTGCGAAGAAGGCTAGGAGCGGTTATGCGATAGGGCCGCAGCGTAGCTCAGCAGCCCTGCAGCAGCGAGTGAACGATGACTTGTCTAGCCCTGACCTGACAGGTGACCCGCTCCGTATGCGGGCGTGCTGGAAATGAGTTGGAGTAGTGCCGACAAGAGACATTGGATAGGGCTGTTTCCGCCTCCATTGGGCATGTCAAGCGAGCGCCAAGGCCAGCACCTCCAACTGCAGTGAATGTCGCTGAACACATGACGAACGCCCGTTGCCCACGCCGACCCCACGCGCTCACAATCATTCCACTCGACGCCGTGGGAGCTGCATTGACGATCCCGCGCCATGCGTTGGCAATTTGTCTCTGCCCAGGCCAGGTCACTTGTTCCCAGCACACGCCGCCAGTCTTCACTCGTCGAGGAACGCGCGCCAAAGCCAAAGCCATTGCCCGAGACCCATGGCTTTTCCCGGCCAAGACACCGCACAATCTTGCACCCGCACGCTTTGTACGGCCATGCACACACCAAGAGCGAGAGCCGCCGGCGGATTGCACCTACATACTACATACGTATGTACCTACCTATGATTTCTCTGCCTTGACATGAGAGCGTCATGCCAATTGCATTGGGGGGCGGAGACCATGATGAACAAGCAGCCAGCGCTTCCACCCAGCCCCTTTGCTCATCTCACCGCTTCTTGGATGCAATGCGCAGGCCCTTTACAGACGTCGAGATGGGATAAGAGTGTGGTGCTGCACCTGCACTTGCACCTATAAATTGACGTGTGCACCCGCATCTAGCTAAGCAGCCAGCCAGCCAGTCGACCGACCGACCGGCCGGCCGGCGTATGCACAGGCAAAGGGACGTGGAGGCTGTGACACCATAGGACGCAGACGTTGGCGCAGAGAACATTTGCGGACCCAGACGGCGACCAACAAAAGGAGCAACCCCATTATGGCATTGCCGAACACGTACTGCAACACAGCCCTTTGAAGGCTGAGAGAGGGGGGAACCGGGTGCCTCACTGTATCGCCGATAAAAAGCCCTTTTTTCGCCCTCCATTGACTCGAGCGTTCACGGACGCACGGGGACAGTGTTCATGGCTAATGCACGTCTAACTGACCGAGAGGAGGGGCGCGGAGTGGAGGGGAGGGGGGGCGTGCTCTATCCAACCTCACTCGAATAGTAGCATGGAACAACGCATGCACGGATTCAGGCAGTCCTCACCGCTTCCATGTGCATCATTGGAACCCTTGCCATGGCAAAGCAGTGATGCAATTAGACGGCGCTGACGGGCTGCCTAGCAGCGCGGCGCACGCAGAGATGACCTGGCAGGGCAGCGCCTCATCATAGAGGACTTGATGTTAGAGGGCATACAACGTGGCTCTCGGGCAGACACGAGACCAGCACCCACAGCAAATCGAATACGGGTCAGGCCGAGAGAGCAACGACGGCGAAGAGCCCCAAGGCCCCATCTGAGCAAGCTAGACGTCACGCCCGTGGCCGGCAGTTCACCGCAGTTCACCGCTCCTCTGTGCTGTGCATGGCATGTTTTCCAATGGATCGCCGGAGGCGCCCACAGTGGGGGGGCTTGACCGGAGCCGTCGAGGCAGATATTGCAGGACGTGGACCCAGTGTGGCCGTTGGCAGCCCTCTGGCGTGAACACATCACCAAATATGCACCGCTACAATGAAGTCAGTCAGCCGTTCGCAAGGCTTTCGGTAGCGATGCGCCTGGCGTCACAGATAGCCGGAGCAGGGCGAGCATGCTGCAGATCTTCCATGTCATGGCGCTTGTGCTTGTCCGAACCCGAACCGTCTGCGCGAATCCCTGAGGCTGTTCACCGCTTGTGTCGGGCTTGATTCGCTGCCTTGGCCAGCAGTGCTGTCGACGATCGTGAGCAAAAGGTGGCTTTGCAGCCGATGCTCTCTGTTGCTGTGCAAACGCCGCTGTCGCCCTCGCCGCCCTCGCCGCCGCCAGCCCTGTCTTGGGCACGCGCATTGAGGCCTGACGAAACAAGAGGGCAGCAAATGAGACCCGGCGCCGACCGTTCGGGGCGTGCCAAAATACGAAGCCGTCACCAACGATTGGAGGACGAGTGGGGGACGGCTGGTCGTCAACGGCGGCTCAAGCAGTTTGGGGAGCAGGGCCCTAGGGCAGGGCGAGCAAGAAAAAAAAGGAGCGCGAGAGAAGGACAGAGCAAGACGTAGAAACACCATCAAGACACGTCATCCTAGCTCTGCTGCCAGCGAGAACGGGTGTCGTGCTTCTTGTGTCAAGCTAGCAACTAGCAGCCAACTGCTAGCTAGCTGCAATTTGAGTAAGAGGGGGGGAGCGTGTGTCCTTTTTCTTCTTGGGCGCTCGCTAAAATCTCCGGCAGACATGCTTCCCTAGATCGGATCAGCTTGGGTGTCGTCGTGGTCTGTGGGTCGTTAATGTGGCGCGCCGCCAGCACGAGTCGACAAGGCGTCAAGCGCACTGCGAAGTCAGTCAAGTCACAGACGCAAAGGGTACATCCTGATCCCAAGCCCCCGGAATCCCTATCCCTACCACGGACGATGATGCGGCGCCAGGCCAGGGCGTTGCAGGGGTGCCTGTTATTAGCATTACAAGACGCACACTAACTCTCTCTACTCGCACATCCATGCTCGACAAAGTACCTTAGACCCTCAGACCCTACTTTGCTCCTACCAGACCGCATCCACCATCCCTCCAACGCTATCCTCCCCTACCTGCTCGACCTGCAAAAGTCAGTGGCTCAGCACGACCGTCATTCATCAGACCAGGTGGTTGGCCTGTTTCACCCCCTGCTCCCCAGGCCCCGGCCCATCTCCCAAATAGCTCGACCTTCGATCGACCACTTAGAGCGGGAATCATCCAAAGTACTTTGCAACTGGCTACTTGGTTCCCTCTTCGGCACATTTAGTCTATCCGAACCTCACTCCTCTCTTCACGCCTGTCCTCTCCTGTTCATCTCCCGCCCACCACCACCCCCTTCGTCATCGTTGTTGTTGTTTACCATCAACGTCATTCACATTACATACACGCATACACACATCTGCAGATAGTTGTCGTCGTCGCCTCATCTGCTTTTACACTAGGACTTAGCCCTTTGGATCTCCTTCCTTGACCGCCGCCAACTACCAGGAACCTACTCGCCGTTGGGAATCTTGGGATTTTTTGGTGGAACCCTGGAGACGTAGACGAATTCTCTCGACACTGTTTTATGGGCTGGCTTGACGCTGGTCCTTTTCGTTCACCCTGGATATCAATCTTCTTCTCGAGCCCCGAGCGCGGGGCTCAGAGTCACCGGCGAGCAAGAAGAGCTCAGTGTCCAATGCATCTCACTCAACAGGAGCCACACGAGGATACACCACAGCGCCGTCGGCATACACACAGTCGCCCGCGCAAAGAGCATCCCCCGCCTATGCTACTGGATCTCCTGGCGGCTACGCAACAGCGCCTCAACACTATGCTCCCATGCCTGCCTACCCCCCACAGGCACCAACATCTGCTCCCAAGGGATCTGCGCCAATGCTCGGAGGACCTGTTCTGCCTGCCATCTCAGAGCTACACCGACGTAACGAGCCAGCACTTCCACAGTTTCGACAACTCTACTCGGGGCCCCACGGATCTGCCCCTGCCCACAACAACCCAGCAGGCACTAACGTTTCTCCTCCATCGACACTGAAGCGCCAGGCTTCCCAGACACCACTTCCCGACGAGAGCCCAGCGAAGAAACAATCCAAATGGACCCCCGAGGAGGACAACCTAACCATTGAACTGCGGGGTCAGGGCATGAAGTGGGACGACATTGCGAAGCGACTGCCTGGCCGAAGCTCCATCTCGTGCCGACTCCGTTACCAAAATTACCTGGAAAAGCGGGCCATCTGGGACGAGGAAAAGAAGAATAAGCTTGCGCGACTCTACGCTCGGTACGTACTACAAAGATGACAAGAGACAAAAGTTTCTTTTGGACGGCCCGAGACTGCAATCATTGGTTTTGGTGTTTGTTCACTCTCGGGCTGGCCGCACGAGACTCGTCTCACACAGACGTGCGACAGCACAAGGGCAATCAAAAACAAATACTGACGTTTTTTTCTGGCAAATAGATTCAAGGACCAAATGTGGCAGAAGGTTGCTACAGAGATGGGTATTCCCTGGCGTTCTGCCGAGTCGATGCACTGGCAACTGGGGGAGCAAGAGATGAGCGCGCGCGCCAACGCGCCAGTGTTTCAGCTCCACCCATCTGCAACGGGAACAGGCATGAGCTCGCCATCCCAAGTGCCTGTCATACCAGCGTCTGCACCACATGGCTTTACTCCCGCAAACGCCGCCCAGTTGATGCCGAACCCAGCGCCGATGCCACCTCAGCTTCACCAGGCACCACCTCTGCCCATGGCCCAAGGCCCAATACACGGCTACCACCACCGCACAGACAGTGGCTCCAGCGCTGGTGGCGGTAGTGGTGGCATCGGGCGCAGGCGGAACAGCTCTTTTAGTCGTCGGCGGGCAGACACTCGTTCCCGGTCGAGCGTGCCTCCGCAACTAGGCCATCCGCTTCCACAGATCCAACCGCGATCTGAAGAAGACTTAGTCAGCGGTGCCAGGACAGCGCCTGTGCCAGATATGGCGGGGTCTATGAAGAGAGAGGGCGAAGGCCTGAGCTACATGGAGCTGTACCAAAGGCGGCGGCAGCAGCAGCAAGACGATGAGACTGCGTCGTCAGCATCAGCACCAGCAGCAGGACCGCCGAGGTCCGACCCATCGGATCTACGAAGTCACGACATGAGGAGTCCGGACAGAATGTCACAGCACAGTGCGGCGGGGAGTATCAAAAGCCTGAAACGCGATCCCGAAGACGGAGAGCGAAGATCGACAATGCCATCCCCACCTCAGCCGTCCACACCTTATGAGCGCCCAGCATCGACGGTCCCATAAGAGGGGCCAAAAAGAAAAGGAAGTTGGCGACCATGACTTCTACCACCACCACCAGTACGACAACGAGAGAAGCATTTGAAAGAGAGAGAGAGAGAGAGAGAGAAAGAGAGAAAGATGGTGGACACCATCTACGTCATCATCAGCATCAGCATCATGGATTTTCTGTCACCCCTCACGCAAAAGACGAATTTTCTTTTAGTTTGA